>OY755237.1:96542657-97002157 GCA_963576725.1 Azorinus chamasolen
AGGTCCTTGTGCCGTTAACGTTCTCACACTCCTAGAGATAGGTCCTTGTGCCGTTAACGTTATAACACTCTCAGAAATACGTCCTTGTGCCGTTAACGTTATAACACTCCCAGAGGTAGGTCCTTGTGCCGTTAACGTTCTCACACTCCCAGAGATAGGTCCTTGTGCCGTTAACGTTATAACACTCCCAGAGGTAGGTCCTTGTGCCGTTAACGTTATAACACTCTCAGAGATAGGTCCTTGTGCCGTTAACGTTATAACACTCCCAGAGATAGGTCATTGTGCCGTTAACGTTCTCACACTCCCAGAGATAGGTCA
Source organism: Azorinus chamasolen (assembly GCA_963576725.1). Classification (NCBI taxonomy): domain Eukaryota; kingdom Metazoa; phylum Mollusca; class Bivalvia; order Cardiida; family Solecurtidae; genus Azorinus; species Azorinus chamasolen. The sequence goes on from OY755237.1 coordinate 96,542,976, forward strand.
TTGTGCCGTTAACGTTCTCACACTCCTAGAGATAGGTCCTTGTGCCGTTAACGTTATAACACTCCCAGAGGTAGGTCCTTGTGCCGTTAACGTTATAACACTCCCAGAGGTAGGTCCTTGTGCCGTTAACGTTATAACACTCTCAGAGATAGGTCATTGTGCCGTTAACGTTATAACACTCCAAGAGATAGGTCCTTGTGCCGTTAACGTTATAACACTCCCAGAGATAGGTCCTTGTGCCGTTAACGTTATAACACTCCCAGAGATAGGTCCTTGTGCCGTTAACGTTCTTACACTCCCAGAGGTAGGTCCTTGTGCCGTTAACGTTCTCACACTCCTAGAGATAGGTCCTTGTGCCCACAGGTGATCATCGTGTTGCTAAAAAATTGAGAAAATAATTTTACACTGTGGAAATGATCTTAGAATGCTTCTAAAATATGTTTTTATCCATATAGCCTACACCAAATAAAAATTGAAAACCCAAGAAGCATTCTAAGATCATTTCCACAGTTTGAAAATTATTTTCTCAATTTTCAAACCTAGCAACACGATGATCACCTGTCCTTGTGCCGACATGTGATGTGCCGCTCAGGTTAGATAGATGCCAGTCTCACATCTAGTGATTGTTTGCTTTTTTCTGTCATTAAACAGAAAATAATTACAAATTTCTTTGAGCCATAGTAATGCCGAACCACTGAATAGTGTGACCCGCTTTATCCCATAAAGCAGAATAGCCTCTATTCTAGGGCCTGTCGCTTTGTATATAGCGATGTGTGTGTGTGTTTATAGTGCAGCCGTGCCCCTGGCCTCTTTTTTCACCCACCAATGTTGCGCTGTCGAATTTAGGCGCTAAGAAACAACATACAGTAAAACCCCATTAAAGCGACCACATAAAAGAGGTACAATTCTAGGTGCTAGATGCAGGTGGAAGCCTAATGCAGGAAAAAAGTAACACAGAATGCTACTTTTGTCCTGCATTAAGCAACCTTCTGCTTATAAAGACACCCATGTTTATTCTTGAAATGGTCGCATTAGAGGGGTTCTATTGTACTCAGTGCATACATTGTACACACCCCTATTGCGAATGGCGAACTCACTAAGTTTTTATAATAAACATGCACAGTAGAACCTGTATTAAGCGGCCATTAGATCTAATTATAGGTATGTAAGGCAGGTGGTGGCTTAATGCAGGTCAAACGTATTGCAGAAAGCTCCCATAGGAGTTTTCTGCATTACTCGTGCCCTGTATTAAGCAACCACCTGTTTTTTAAGACTCCTATGTTGAAGGGCAGGTTTTACTGTATAACATAATCGTCTTACAAACAGTAGATGTTTTATATGTTAATACACATACGTTACTGTTTGCATTGACAGTGTTTAAACCATGAGCCGCAATACTGTGTTGTAATTGTGTCGTTTCTTTATTATTTTAGCTCAACCATCCCCTGTTCTATGTTTATTCCAGATTTCAGTACATACTGAGTATTCGTGGATAAAATAGTTATAATGAAATATGGAAGGTGGAACATTGCAAAAGTAAAGAAACGGATCTTTAAAATTCCACTAGCAAATAGAGCAGACCATGATCAGACGGCTCCTATATATAGGAGCCGTCTGGTCTGGGTCTACTGTGTTTGCAAATGCATGAAAAGGCGTTTATATGAGAGAAAGTGTTACGTAACTTCAATACAAAACTGTCTATCACAAGATATAATGTGATAAGACCACACATTTACTATGTTCTTATTCAGGACACTTACTATCTGATATATACAGTAGAATCTCGCTAACACTGCCATGTACTTTATTAACACATGTGGGTGTCTGAAAAAAAATGGTGGTTGCTTAATGTATCAATTTTTTCCTGCATTAAGCTACCAACACTTTTAACATTCATAATTAGACTTCTTTCGAGTGGTCGTATTAGCGAGAGTTTACTGTAGTAGAAACGCTATAGTGTGGTTACTGGGTAAATGAAAATATCGGTCTTTATAAGCAGGCGGTCGCTTATTGTAGGACTCGAGTAATGCAGAAAACTGCTTTTGGAGATTTCTGCATTACTATCACCGAGCATTAGCTCGTTCCCATAATATCAAATGCGAATATGTGATCATCTTTGCACAGTTTGTATCTAGATAATTTATTCGCCGAGTCGAAGAGTAGTTTGGCATCTTACCAGGTTTCAAACTACATGTACTTAGGGAAAAAGGGGAAGAGAGTGTTATATTGAAATTGCAGCAGACGACACATTTTGCAGACGACAATACGTGACAGCGAAAGAGTTGATGTGGCACGTGCTTTTATAGACCGGTACTTTGTCTGGCTTTACTAAATGCGTGTCCACAACTATGATTTAACTATTAGAACTACCCTGGCATCCTGCTTTGCACAAACTGATATAGACAACATTTAGATAAAACTGAAAACGAAAATTACACGAATTTTAAGGTAATTACTAAGAAGCAATTACTGTAATGATTATATACATGCTTTTCAAATGGACATTTCATTGACGGGTGAACCAGTTTTATGGAAACTATTAAGAGATATCGAAAACTCGTTAAATCAATAACACCACCACAGACGAGAGAAGGATTTGTTTGTACTCATTTACACCATCGTTTCTGTAAACGGTCCGAGCTGTCAAACTATTGTCTCTTTGCTTTATTATCATTAACAAGAGGCGATATAAATTGTATATTTGAATTCGCCACCATTCGCTTCTCATTTATTGATGTTGAACACTTAGTCGTTTCGTCATAATCGTTAATGTCAAACTTTTCGCCATGTTCGTCTGTAAGACTTACTCTCGGTGTGTCTATAGAGATTGATGATGAGTCAGAGAAGAGTCTAAGCTTTGTCACTGACACTGCCACTTTACAGTCTTTGAACGAGCCAATCTTGTCGGGATCTGCTGAATCTTTTTCCCTATCTGTCACAATTTCGGATTTTACGAGTCTCTTGTCAGGACCCAAAGCTAGATTCTGGATGGACCTGGAGAGGCTGGTCCTTTCATGGGCGTTCTGGCCAAGAGGGTGATGTGACAATTTGTCCAGTGAAAACGTTGGGACACTCAGTAACTGCTGTTTTTGTCCATTGTTTACAGTGGACTTTGGCGCTAACGAATGGACTTTAGTTTCTTCTGTTTCAGGTTTTGATCCCTTACTATCCACAACGAACAATTCTTGTTTTTTGTTATCCTTTACTTGAAACACTTCATCTACACTAACCTCTTTGATTGTCTCTGGGTGTTCTGGAAGGGCATTTTCTTTGACAAAGCCTCGTTCATCCACAATTTTACTCATCACTGCTTCCATTTGAATATCCGTGTCAGTGTCATTACCGTCCGACCTCCCCGTTTCTAATGACGAATCATTAAGGACATTGTCAGCATTTACAGATATTTTGTCTTCGTCTTTGATACTCGTTGTTTCTCTTTTCTCGGAAAACCGTGCAGATAATAGTGATACCGTTGTTTTCTCCCGTTCTTCAATCAGTGTAATCATCTCATTTTTGAAGTCGGCTAAGTTTTGAGGTATGTCTTCAGATATTATATGACTTGTTTCTGAAGGAGGCGGATTGGCCGGCAGAAATGATAAATCGGTGCTACTGTTGGAGCCAGCAGACCTTGGAGGGTAATACATCCTGCGATAAAGTCTCCTGGCTTTTTGATCTTGGTAGCTTGCACCATATTCGTTACTGTCTCTTGTATACCTTCTGAAACCTCCAAGACCACGAGAAGAGCTAAACACCAGAGGCGGTCTGCTACGCATGTTATTTTTAATAGGACTAACACTACCCGATTCTGATTGTGCGAATTCCAGACTCCTGGAACTGACCTTGTATGTGAACGTTGAACCGGGCTCCTCTGGTCTCCTTGAACCATAGTCAAAATTACCACCAAACTTGGCTTTTTTAACATATTCATCACGCCTAGTTTTATGGTCATACATAGGATACAGCTTTCGTGTTTGTCTTTTGTGTCTCTCAAAATGGTTCTGTGCCACCGTGTCGCCGATAGATACGATACTGAGTCTACCTTCTGCACTATCAGCTTGGCTGTTTCTTCTCACTAATTTTCTCTGCGGACTTTCGTAGCCAAGAGTGCTATTGCAGGGCACGATGGGTTCCTTCGGATGTCCCGTACTATTGGAAGCGTTGGACCCGCTTTTGACGCTCTCATTTCCTGGTATACTGGCTATTGGATCCAACACAATTTTGTTACTCTTCAGCTGTTGTGCATTGGTAGGAACTGTTCGATCAGACATTAATTGCCTCTTGTCTCTGTCATCATTGACCCTTGGTGTCTCTGATGGCAGTGAAACATGAAGCTGGACACCAGGAACTTCCGTTGTCGGTTTTGGAGTTAGTCTGTATGGAGTGTGATTAGTCTCATTTCGTACGCCAAAGGCGAACTTGTTCTTTTCTTTGTATACCATTACACTGTCTGGCATGTTCGAGTAGGGCACTTTCAATTTAGGGAGCGCAAATGACGGATTAGGAAGTTTACTTCTCTTACTTATTCCTTCCGTGAAAACATGATGACCGGCGGTGTGCGTCTTCATCGTCAGAAGAGGTTTGAGAATACGACTTGATGTCTCTCGGGGGGAATCAACGAATTTGGTCTTTGATAATTTGAGAGAGAGCTTCACGGGCGGCAGACTGCGACACGTGAGCCCAGGGTCCTCTCCCACCAGATCATTGTATTGTCTAAGCACAGATAGTGAAAGTTTACTTCTGTCAATGGGGTCTAGTCTTTTGTTGGGTAGCAGTGACTCGTTGATATTCCCGTCACCGCCACTTTTGGCCCCGTACGCTACCGAGGCGGCTCTCTGACTAGCTGACCTTGGACGAATCTGGCTCAGCCCAACTGTGGCTGACTGACCTGGAACCACCACTGATTGTCTGGATACTTGCAACGTGGACATTGTTGTCAGCCATCCTGCATAATAAATGGTTACAGTGAGAATAAGACGTGACTCGCTATTAAAAACTACTTTGTTGACATTTATTATAGTACATCATTGTAGCATACCTCCTTGTAGCTTACTTATGCATTGAACATTTTGTTAAACATGAGTTCTTCAATCCCTTCGCTGCCATGCACTTTTGTATTTGATACATTGGTGACAGATGCAAGTTTTAGAGTGGAAACATCTTCAATGTTTTTATCAAAAAGATAAATAAAGTGGCAAATAGATTGGACCCTGATGAGACGCCGAGTCACTCGGCGTCTCATCTGGGTCCATTTTGTTTCGCATTTGTGGTGGTTCCAGTTAAATGTAATAGTACACATTACAGTAAATGTTATGACCCAGATGTCCAGATAAGATGCATAAATTAAAACATTTTCAAGAATAGCGTCTTTATTTCTCCACTAAACATATATTGGAATTAATTTTCACTCTGGAAAGCAGTGGTCTGGCCATTTACTGTATGAATATTCATGTAAGAAATAACAACGTCACGAATATCAATTAGATTATTTTTAAAATGACATATGAACACAGGAAAGTTTGACTATGGCAGACTCTGTTGAGTTATATCTATACTATGTCATCAGCTAACAAAGCACATCCTGTCTGATCCTGGAGGAGCCGTCTGATCTCTGTCTACTCTGTTTCACAGGGGTCTGGACCGCTTCATTGGGGTATATATGTACTATATAATAACAAGGGTTCCAACTAGCAGAACGGACATCCGTGTACCACAAGTACAAATATGAATGTAACTCTTGCAATTTCAGTGATAATTTTATAATTCTTTCGGCTATTGAAAGCCAATATATTTTACTATCAAATAAATATAATCGTCTCATGGTAACTTACGCGCAATGATCAATCCAACAACGATATTCTAAAAAAAGCACGTGTTTTCTGGGTCATTGACAAACGTTCGTTCACCCCGGTTTCACTATATCACAGCCATAACCTGGCGATTTTCAGTTCAAACGATGGCGTGGTTCAATAAAACAACCCAATTATATCACCAATCTCCATTTGTTTTGTCCTCTTAATAAATAAGCAACTAGCAACAGTGGCCTTTCCGTTTGTCGTTATGTTTCTATTTCGGATGCTGCCATTTTGCAACAAATTTGAATGGAGCCATTTCATTGGATGAGCGAAGGAAAAATTGGAAAATCCGTGACGTCACGTACAATGGCTCCTTCCTCGACGATTTGAAGCAAACTGACAAAACTCGCTAATTTTACATCATTCTTTTGATGCTGGGGACTAAATAATCGGAGGTGGGTGTTAGAATTGATTCGTTTTATTGACTCACGCTATTTATTGAACTGCAAATTGCCAGGTTATTGCTGTGATATAGTGAAACCGGGGTGAACGAACGTTTGTCAATGGCCCTAAAAACACGTGAAATTTTGAGAAAATCATTGTTGGATTGATACTTGTTCATAAGTTACCGTTATAAGATTATATTTATTTGATAGACAAATATATTGGCTTTCAATAGCCGAAAGAATTACGAAATTATCATTTAAATTGCAAGAGTTACAGTCATATTTGTACTCGTGGTACACGGATATCCGTTCTGCTAGTTGGAACCCTTGTTATTATATAGTACAAATAGACCCCCATGAAGCGGTCCAGACCCCTGTGCTCTGTTTGCAAATATTTATGGAGTAAATAGTTCAATCGCACATCAGCTGATATAAGCGAATCTATGATAACCTTTACACGAAAAACTAATTGATTAGTAAATAGTGTAGACAGCAGTTTGAACTGGATCTGCACAACTCTCTTATACAATACTGGCATAGAACTAACGTGTGAAGTAGACTTGAACTGGCTCTTTCTTGAAATATCCCTTGACCCTGGCTAAATGCGAATGCTTTCTTGTGAAATCTGTATCGATTTGCATTTGGCAAGGTTCAGATTTATGCGTTAATATGCTGACCCTGTTCGCATTCTAAACGCTGTGTGAACTGGATGAGTGAACTGCCGTTGTTAAAAGTGTTGTCTGCTCAACTATCAATCCGTGTCTTTCCCCTATGTTTGTGTGTGTTTATCGGCGCGAGGGCATGACGCCTCGCGTCTATATGTAACGAATTATTTGGAAGTTCACTGGTAGGAGGGCCAATTTAGTAAAAAAAAAATTGAAAAGATTATTGAAATGTAGTTTTGAGTTTACTGGTATAATAACAGTATACATGGAAATAAAACAATTTTAGATAGTTTGTTTGATCTATAATACGACTGCGGTTTAAAGCAGTCTGGGCTAGAGACCGAATTCCCATCGCGTCTTATCTGTGTCCAGAATATTTGAGATATTTATGAAATTCGATCAGTTGAACAGTAAATTCTCAATGATTTTAACCCTTCGCTTGCTATTCGCGTCAATATACCTACCTGTAAATAGTGAAGACCCAGATGAGACAGCTCCTGCAGGAGCTGTCTCATCAGGGTCTGCACTATTTACAAGTTGATTGTGCAACCAGTGCACTCCACAGCAGCGATTGAACAGCGAAATACTTGTACACAGTGAAGATATATGTAATTATACAACAGGACATGGGTAAAGAAGGAGAAATGTATTTTAAAATTCAGCAAGAGAAGGGTAAAGTCATTGACATGGGAGTCTTCAAACACCAGTGGTTACTTAATGCAGGACAAAAGTAATGCAGAAAGATCCTATAGGAGCTTTCTATATAACGTTTGCCCTATATTAAGCAACCACGTGTTTTAAAAATCCAAAATTAGACTTTTTTCAAGTGGTCGTATTAATGAGACTTTATAGTAGTACTTCATATATGTGACATGTATATCTGATTATGCCGTTATTTCATATAATTATACGGCGTATATATCTGATCATGCCGTATTTTCATATATGCGGCGTGTAGTCCTACATCTGACCATGCCGTTATTTCATTATATGCGGCGTGTAGGCCTATATCTGACCACGCCGTTATTTCATATTGCGGCGTGTAGGCCTATATCTGATCATGCCGTTATTTCATATATGCGGCGTGTAGGCCTATATCTGACCATGCCGTTATTTCATATATGCGACATGTAGGCCTATATCTGATCACGTGTAGGCCTATATCTGATCACGTGTAGGCCTATATCTGATCACGTGTAGTTATATATCTGATCATGCCGTTATTTCATATATGCGGCGTGTAGGCCAATATCTGATCATGCCGTTATTTCATATATGCGGCGTGTAGGCCTATATCTGATCATGCCGTTATTTCATATATGCGGCGTGTAGGCCTATATCTGATCACGCCGTTATTTCATATATGCGACATGTAGGCCTATATCTGATCACGTGTAGGCCTATATCTGATCACGTGTAGGCCTATATCTGATCACGTGTAGGCATATATCTGATCATGCCGTTATTTCATATATGCGGCGTGTAGGCCTATATCTGAGCATGCCGTTATTTCATATATGCGGCGTGTAGGCCTATATCTGACCATGCCGTTATTTCATATATGCGGCGTGTACATCTGATCACACCGTTATTTCATATATGCGGCGTGTATATCTGATCACACCGTTATTTCATATATGCGGCGTGTATATCTGATCACACCGTTATTTCATATATGCGGCGTGTACATCTGATCACACCGTTATTTCATATATGCGGCGTGTACATCTGATCACACCGTTATTTCATATATGCGGCGTGTATATCTGATCACATATATGCGGCGTGTACATCTGATCATGCAAGCCGTTATGTTTACTGTTTACCCTTACCCTATTTGAAAATAAATTTCCGTCTGCTGAAAATATCATCTGCTGTATTTCAAACATTGTCCGGTTCGCTTTAGATATTTATATTAAGTTTGTTGCAAACAACTTGAATCCTAATATTAGTCGAGTTGCTCAGTATCTGATCTGGATCCAAGCTGCTGTAAAGCCAATCCGATCGTGAGGCACGATAAGGGTAAAAGCCAGCATGTATGTGAGACGTTGATCCAGTTCACGCTTGATAGTATTGTTCATGATTATTAACCATTCGCCTGCTATGAAAATGAGGTCTGCTTAAGCTCCGATCTGTTGCCGTTGTCACTTAATTCTGATTCGTTCAAACTTTTGAGATACCATTGACCGAGTGTCAAACAGCATGGATCCTGATGAGACGCAGAATTACTCGACATCTCATCTGTATCCAAGCTGTTTTGCAAATGTCAGTTAGGTCGCGCTTAGCGGGCTAAGGGTTAACTTTTAGCCTGACGATCAAATCATTTTACATAATGTGTCACCCTTTACATTCTCAAAGTTCAAACTGTAACCAGTTTGTTTAGAGGAATGCAATTAGAATGACAAACAGTTTGGATCCTGATGTAACTCGGCGTCTCATCTGGATCCAAACTACTTGATGTGATTATGGACCCGCTAAAGGTTAAGTAAATCACGATTCGTTTTTCAGTCACAGTTTGACAACTGTTAGGAGAAAATCAATCTGAAATGTAGCAAACGTGCAGTTGAAAAAATAAAAAATCTAACAGAGAATGTTTCTCAGCCAGCAGCTTACGAGTTGGATTAACCCCTTCATTGTAGAAACTAGTCATTAATGACCTTTGCAAACAGTGTAAACCCAGATGAGATGGTCCACAGAGGACCGCTCTCGTTAGGGTCTGCACTGTTTATCACGTTACACTTTTCTTTTAATTATCCCTATATATTCACGACCAGCTTGATTTTTTTTTAATTTTGAAACAGACCATTTTAAAAAATCAGCATTTGAATGGTTAATACAAATCTAAATACCTTTATGGAAGACTAATCCAGATTAGCCAGCTGATAATCTTATTCTATACCATATACATATACATGTACCATATCTTTAGGGTCAAACACGCTCCAGCAGACCCCATTAGGTTACACTAAATTTGAACTAAATCCAAAATATTCCAACAATATTTTCAGAAAAGAATTAAATGATAAAGTCGAAATAAATTTACGATTTTCCTGTCTCGGTTACAAGGGGGAAAATACTTGCGCATTCATACAGCGTGAGATTAACACAGCAGGAACAGGTTAGACATGCAAATCCCATGAAGCACTATATGTATATCTTAGGCTTTATCTTGCTGTTAAAATACGTCTGCTCAAACGTCGATATTGCGCAGGGGTTTGTTTTCGTTCTTCCGGTTCGCCCAAGTTTTTGAGTAACTTTTGACTGAGTGTCAAACAGTCTGGATCTTGGCATCTAGATGCAGACTGTTTACACATGCCAACCAGGTTTCCCTAAAGCTTGACAAGAGTTACTGCTTTATCATTCTCGTCGTAATATTTAAAACACGAAATATACAATTCGTTTTCAGACAATGCGATTTAAAAGAACATGTCTTATCGAAATAACTGCCATCCCTCACTGTGATAAATTTAATGCTTCGCACATTGATGTGTCAAAATATTTGTGATATATGGTTAACAGGTTGATAAATGGAATTAAATACATAGATTGTATTTTATGAGTATGAAAGAAATTAATGTCATTCGACCTACGGTTCGAATATTAATTGGCATTTACGAGCTCTCCGGTGTTCAGTAGTGCATTTGTATGAAACGACTTAACCGTTATTCTCACATGAAAACTCCTTCGCTGCAAATGTCGCATCTGTGATAACTTGTGCAATCCATTTGGGTCCAGGTGATATGTCGAGTAACTCAGACTAGAATGTCAAACTATTCGTGACTAGTGCTCAAATGTTAAATTACAGGTTGGTACTATAAATCAGGCACCAGCCCTTACAGTGTGGGACACGAGTCATTAATGTTCTTTGCAAACAGTGTAGACACAGATGAGAAACCTCCTAAAGGAGCCCTCTCATCAGGGTCTGCACTGATTGTTTGGTTACACTTTTCTTTAGAACTATCCCTAAATATTCATCATAAGCTTGGCGTGTTTAAATTTTAGAATAGTCCATTTAAACTTTCAGCGTTGTAAGGGTTAAACAGGATACGTGTAAAGGTTATTAAAACTATGCGCCAACAAAAACTGATAAAATCCATATTAATTGTCATGTTGCAGTGTATTAATTTATCAACAGAATTGTGAAGCTCATTATGAATCAATTACAAGCCGCAGATCAAACAAAGGTTCTTTAGACAATCATTGAAGCCTGGCGTATCGCGTTACATATTACCACATATTACAACCAGTATTCTTTATAGTATTATCTTGTTAGTAATATTAGTCCTCATGAGCGCTATATTTACATGCTGTCAGTCTACCACTATTTCGCCAAGTATGATACTACAAACACAGTGAGACAATGCACCACTTACCATCCTCATCTAATTATCCGTCAATATAAGTTCAACGGTTCCCCTCCTGCCCAGTGTCAGCTAACTTAAATCTGAGCATGCACTAGAAAAATCTGCTATAATACGTTACTAATCTAATCCTTTCCGACTAGTTGCACTCCAATAAAGACCACCAATTAAAGATTGAAGCACCAGTGGCTTTAATCTCACCAGTATGGTTTATTGTTTATATGCCAGTTAACTATTCTTACTTTAGTATCGTTTTTTCTTTAGTTTATTTTCATGTATGGCAAAGGCAGGTAATTAATACTTGACAAGGGAGAAAATGAGTTAATATCGCTTTCTTAATTTATAAAATCTAAATCTGGATTATATTGGCAAACTTTTTTTCAATTAGGCAACATATTAGTATTAATTATTTACATGTCTGTTTGATCTCTGGAGCTAATTACGTCGAGTTTACCATGGAGGTCCAGACTAACCAAGACGTCATTGGAACAATGCCAACCTTTAGCATGCCGACCAAAAACTCATAACTTACTCATAACAGTGCGCTAATTTTCTTAAGTCTCGATACTGCCTTTACTTTAAAGTGGGTGGTGCTTCTTGAATACGACATCATGGGTATGTTCTTACTTCATCTCTATCTTTCGTCCAGAATATTTCTAAAAATAAATAAACACAGGGTCCATAACCGCACGTCTAGAACTTCTAATGACGCAGATAGAGTACTCTTTCACCAATAAAGTACATGTACCATGGTTATATTGGCGCAGTTCTCTTTTTTCACCAGCAGGTTATGGCAGGACTTAGTGCTAAAGATGTTGTTTTCTACGAAGGCATGATATAAAACGGCGCCACAATGCACCTTAAATATGTCTGCATAACGCCAAAAACTCGGAATCTTCCCTATAAAAGCGCTTATAAAAACATCTTCTCTATGAAGGCGTGTACAAAATATTTTTCTCCATGGAGGCGTGCACAAAATAATCTTCTCTATGGAGGCGTGCACAAAAGATTCTTCTCTATGGAGGCGTGAACAAAAGAATCTTCTCTATGGAGGCGTACACAAAATAATATTCTCTATGGAGGCGTGCACAAAAGAATATTCTCTATGGAGGCGTGCACAAAAGAATCTTCTCTATGGAGGTGTACACAAAAGAATCTTCTCTATGGAGGCGTGCATAAAAGAATCTTTTCTATCGAGATGTGCACAAAATAATCTTCTCTGTGGAAGCGTGTACAAAAGAATTTTCTCTGTGGAGGCGTGTACAAAAGAATCTTTTCTAGGAGGCGTGCACAAAAGAATCTTCTCTATGGAGGCGTGCACTAAAGATCTTTTCTATGGAGGCATGGACAAGAGTCTTTTCTATGGTGGCGTGTGCAAAAGAATCTCCTCTATGGAGGCGTGTACAAAAGAGTCTTCTCCATTTTACGCTTTGTTTGCTCTGCTCAAAAACGACACGGGAAAATATCGCGGAAAAAACAGGGGAAAAATATAAGTGAATTACGTGACCATTGACTGTAATATAGATTTTTTGTTCTGTTTTAAATATATCGATAAGAGCGACTAAACAACAGGTTTCAGTGGACGATTTGTACCTATGTCTCTAAAGTTATTTCCTATTCTCTTCCGATATCAGTGGACTCCGCCGTAAGTCGCCGTTTTTGTTTTCTTTCTTTGACAGAAAACGTCACGTGACGACCTTACAGCTGCTCATTTGCATTTAGTGAACGATATGGTCAACTAGGTATTCCCATGGTAAACCCCGTTAATTCCTTCGAAGTTAATTTTTTCGATTTGTTTGCTATTGTTTTAAAGCTATCTTTTGACAAAACATGGATCTTTTTCAATGTTTCACAAGGAAAAGTGATGTTAACATATGGATCTAGATCTAACTGGACTTTAACCCATGCTAAAGTATGTCCTACTGTAAGACAATATATCTGAAAACAAACCACAGAATCACCTGCTGAGCAACTTCTTGTTAGTAAAAAATGTAGTTTCACATCTTTTCTATAATACGGTGTGCAAATAGTTTGCAAATGGACATTTCCAGATTTCGTATTGAACTGTCTCATGCCGATTCATGCAGATTGAACTGTCTCATGCCGATTCAAGAGGTGAAGTGTTTTGTTCATAAACTGTAAAATATGACAAACAGTGCAGACCCTGATCAGGGGGCTCCATCTGATCTGGATGTACATTGTTTGCAAAGACTATTTAACACGGTTCGATCATTGTAAGGTTTACAATATCAAAGTATCAAACAGTTAAACAAGAGCCGTATGCGGCGCCAACGCTCGTCTGATTTGGTGCTTGTCCAGCTAAATAAAACAAGAACTGTCCGCGGACAGCGCGTTCCACTTTCTTTAGTGCTGGATAGTATAGTGTTAGTCTAAGTCAGAAAGGGGAGATAACTATGGCAAAATTAATTTTAGGGTTACCTGTCCTTGTTAAATGGGTCCTTCTTGCAATAATTAACATGCATAACAAATTTGAAACAAATATCTTGGACAGTTTCTGAGACATGGACCTTAACATAAAACTTAACCAACGATGAAAATAAAACTTAACCAACAATGAAAATTCGAAAAAGGGACATCACTATCTGAAACTTAATTTTAGGGTTACCTGCCCTTGTGAAATGGGTTCCCCTTGTGACAGTAAATGTGCATACCAAATATCTTTGATGGTTTCTGAGAAATGGACCTTAACAAAAAGGTTAACCAACGCTGACGCCGACGAGAGGGTCGTGAAAATACTTTCACTTTTTAAAAAAAAAGTGGAGCTAAACAAATGAAAACAATTACGGGCCATAACTCCAAAATTTTGAAATCAAGAGTTATGGTTGTTATGTAGGGGCCTTCCCCTCAACGAGATCTACTAACCTATGAAGTTTCATGTTCTAAATACCTCTTATACTTTTCGAGTAATGAGTTGCATTAAAGTGTTTACACGCCGACGACGACGACAACGACAAACGCCTACGACCCAGTGATCACAATAGCTCGATTTTTCTTCGAAACAGACAAGCTAAAAATTGTTCAGGCGTCAAAGTACTTGGAATCTATTCTGGATCGAAACTGATCACAATTTCAACCATAGCTAAAAAGACAAGCAGAAATGTTCTTCATATTCAATATTTTATTTTCATTTTAAGAAAACATGTATAATAAAGTATACGTCTTATAATATTTTAACAGCAGTAAAATACATGCAAAAACAATGTTATAAAATATATTCTAAATGCTTGTCAACATTACCGTACAATATGGATTTTTGCAAAATTATTTTTGGTAATTTGTATATATACCTTTAGGAATAACACAATCAGTAGAAAATATCACAGATGGCTAAAGTCCACAGTGAGTAGTGCTGACCATACAGTTTGCACCCAGTCCAAACATTCAACCCCCTGTCTTACAATACCACGGACTCATTGCAAATATTGTTGTTATACTTTCTGTTCAAAGCATTTTTAACCATTTACTTGATAAATAATATGCATGTTTATGCATTTGTAAACAGGTGGTCACTTAACCCCTTCCTTCATATAAACGCTTTTTCGTGCCTTTGCAAACAGAGAAGACCCAGATTAGATGGCTCCTACAGGACCAGGGTCTGTCTGCTTATGACATGATATACACCTGATTTTAGTTTTTGTAAAAGAAACCCCTTCTTTTGAAAGTTTTACATTATAAAATTTCAGCTAATAATATTCATGTTGTCATTATTTTTACATGAATATATACTGAACAGGTAAAGGGTATATTTAGAAAACAAGTAATATAAAACCATCCCATGGGAGATGCTTACATAACTCCCATGCTGCATTAACCCTTCGCTTGCTGAATTTTAAAATACATTTCTCCTTCTTTACACATACCCTGTTGTATAATTACATATATCTTCAATGTGTACAAGTATTTCGTTGTGCAATCACTGCTGTGGAGTGCACTAGTTGCACAATCAATTTGTAAATAGTGCAGACCCTGATGAGACAGCTCCTGCAGGAGTGTCTCATCTGGGTCTTCACTATTTACAAGTAGGTATATTGACGCGAATAGCAAGCGAAGGGTTAAGCTACCACCCACTTAAACCCTTTCCATGTTCTATGTTTATTTTAAATTTCAATTCCTACAAAACATTCATGGACAAAATAGTTATAACGAAATATTGAAGGTGGAGCATTGTAGCCATTTTAGAAACTAAAGAAATAGATCTATCAAATTCCATTACCAAACAGAGCTGACCCTGGTCAGATGGCTCCTATCTGTTTGCAAATGCGTGAAAATGCGTTTATAAGAAGGAAAGGGTTAAAACACGAGAATTAATCATCATTTGAGGGGTCAATGTAGAACGGCTTTACTGTAGTTGTAATACTCATCGAGTATTCACATAAGCGTAGCTGCAATTTAACCCATTCAGCAATTCAAAGGTACATTGTTCACAAGCATGGTTGAAGTACTGTTTCAGTCTTTTTCAAAAGTGCAAGCATTTCACACAAAAAAGTCTTGTCAAGACTGCGACATTCATTTACAGATCTTTCTTTAATCAAAGACAATAAGGCACATAGCAAAGAGCACACACCATAGAAGACCCAACTCTCAATGGGTTTATTCAATTTCAATACTTTTCTTCCAACTTCAATAAGAATATTTTTCTTCTATTTTTCAGAAATTTACAAACAGGTTATTGTAAACTTATATCATCTCTTTACACAATAGACTTGCACTTTTAACACCTTTGCAAACAGAGTAGACCCAGATTAGAAGGCTCTTGTAGGAGCTGTCTGATCAGTAGACCCAGATTAGAAGGATCCTGTAGGAGTTGTCTGGTCAGTAGACCCAGATTAGAAGGCTCTTGTAGGAGATGTCTGGTCAGTAGAGCCAGATTAGAAGGCTCTTGTAGGAGCTGTTTGATCAGTAGACCCAGATTAGAAGGCTCTTGTAGGAGCTGTCTGGTCAGTAGACCCAGATTAGAAGGCTCTTGTAGGAGCTGTCTGGTCAGTAGACCCAGATTAGAAGGCTCTTGTAGGAGCTGTTTGATCAGTAGACCCATATTAGAAGGCTCCTGTAGGAACTGTCTGATAAGTAGACCCAGATTAGAAGGCTCCTGTAGGAACTGTCTGGTAAGTAGACCCAGATTAGAAGGCTCCTGTAGGAACTGTCTGATAAGTAGACCCATATTAGAAGGCTCCTGTAGGAACTGTCTGATAAGTAGACCCAGATTAGAAGGCTCCTGTAGGAACTGTCTGATTAGTAGACCCAGATTAGAAGGCTCTTGTAGGAGCTGTCTGATCAGTAGACCCAGATAAGAAGGATCCTGTAGGAGCTGTCTGATAAGTAGACCCAGATTAGAAGGCTCCTGTAGGAACTGTCTGATCAGTAGACCCAGATTAGAAGGCTCTTGTAGGAGCTGTCTGATAAGTAGACCCAGATTAGAAGGCTCTTGTAGGAGCTGTCTGATCAGACTCTACTGTATTTGTTTATGAAATAATATAGATCTGATTCTGCAGTGTCTGCCATGGCCAAAACATCCTGTGTTCACATAACGTTATAAATATGATACAGTAAAACCTCTCTATAACAGCCACTAAATTCTGTTAATTAGTTGGTATTTAGGGCAGGTGGCTGCTTAAAGCAACGTGAAAGTAAAACAGAACGCTCCTATAGGAGCGTTCTGTTTTACTTTCACCTTGTTTTAAGCAGCCACCTGCCTTAAACACAAAATACTTTATTTAATTTAGTGGCCTTTATAGAGAGGTTTTTACTGTATTCATGATGTGATTATTTCTTACTAAAATATTCATGGAGTAAAGGGTTATAAACATATTCGTACTGATATCTATGACAACAGTAAACATCCTCCATGCATGCACTTTTCTATTTGGCTGTTATTGACAACTGATGTCAAGTTGGTACAAAACATGCACATGTACAACTATGAATTTCATTAAACCTTTCCATGCAAGAAATAATGACATCATGATTAGATGATTTTTTATGACAACATACATACACAGGATGTTTTGGTATTGGTAGAATCTGTAGTTTCTTCAGGGACCATTTGATCTGGGTCTATAATGTTTGCAAAGGCATGAAAAGGCATTCATATGAGGGAAAGAGTTAAGGGTCAAATGGGGAAGTCATCTTTTAGTAACAGCATATGCATCTACCTACAGTACAGGTAAGCAAGCTTCCTCCATTGAGAAGATCCCAAGACTACTAATTGTAAAACCTCTATATGTACTAATAAACAATTACTGTACAGTACAGTTGATATTTGTAATTTACTCTTTGATTCTAACTGTTCTGACTGGGCCTCCTGGCAAAGTACTCCTATCATTTTCGTTCCTGCAACTGACTGGCATAATATCATTCTGCTACCATGTTGTGATGCATATATGGCTCAGCAATGTATACGCTTGTCAAAAGTCACATAAATACATCATCTATGTCAGCATTCAGCCTCGGCTTCCATAGTGCGTGGCCTTGGCTCTTCCCCTCGCGTGGATGGCATATCGTAGGTAGGCTGAGGTGTATATGGAGGCGATCGGAACTGTGACGTTGGTATAGAGGCATGTGGCACCATACCATGAGCATTCTTAATAGGCTCCTGCTGCTGTATGTACCTGTCCATTAGCCAGCCAGGGCCCTTCGAGTGGAAGTTTCTACTCAAATCAAATAAGTTCAGTACAGAACTCTGTGTCAGGAGTGAAGGAAAATATTGTGTAATGCTTGAATATTTGTTTGCTATGGATGAAATTGTGATACAAGAAGATATGAGATACAAGATACGACATACAAGAATTTTTATCATGTGTCCAGTATACAGCACATAACATTAGCTACAATAAGCTATTTACCAATTACGTAACACAGAATAACAAGTTAATAGCAGACAAACAAACAAGCTGTGGATGAAAGTATTATATGAACAGATAAAAAGTATTATATCAACAGATAAAAAGTCAGCATTATATGAACAGATAAAAGTATTATAAGAACAGAATGATGAAAAGTCAGTTTTTAAACCATGGATAATACACCACACAAATTCAAAATCAGAAAAACTTAAATATTGGTAAAATGCACAAATATTAGCTATAGAAGTAACTCAGCATCTCATGGATTTTCAACAGAAGAACAAATACATTTTATTTGAAGCAATAGACTCCTTTCTAATTACTAATGGTGCAAACAGGCACAGAGTTCATATTTAATCATTTACTTGATGAATATTCATGTATGAATTAATGACTATATGAAAACTAATCAGCTAAATGTTTAAACCTTTCTCTGCCAAACTCTGTTGTCTGCTAACTTTGTCGTCTGCTACAAAATTTCATTTTTTTTATTTTCTTCATTTTTGTTTCAAAAACATAGTAACAGTAACAAACAGTTTGGATCCTGATGAGACGCGGAGTAACTCGGCGTCTCATCTGGATCCAAACTGTTTACATAGGTAATCACAGATCTGGCATTGGCAGCGAAAGGGTTAACAAGGGATTATTTGACTATGGCAGAAACTGTAGAATTAGATCTTTAGGGTTTCATAAACAAACCGAGCCACCAGATCTGGATCTAAACTATTTGCAAAGGTGTGAACAGGAATTATACGAGGGAATGGGTTAGTGCTGGAATATTTATTCATTGTTAGTTAGGGGTATTTATTAGAGTGGTGGGCGTTTATTAGGGAGAATGTGACATATATACATGTATACAATGGGCAAAGTTTAAATCTTCTGTTTGCTGTTTGAATGAAAAATATCCAGTATTAGTTCAAAATGGATGAGAATGAGATGACAAAAATAGAAGAAAACAATTATGATAATTATTATGGAAATGTTGAAAACCAGTGGTATTTATAAGATGCTGGGAAAATATTATAACTATACCATCTTACAATCATTTTGTATAAAGGATACACTTTTATGTAGAGGAGGAAGCTGGAATACTGAAGGGGGCTGGGTTAGTCTCATGTCTGTGGAGCCTGAAAATACAGTAAAACATACACTTACTAAACGTTTGTCCTGCTATAAAAACATACACTTACATAAACATTTGTCCTGCTATAAAACATGTACTTACTTAACCGTTTGTCCTGCTATAAAACATACACCTACTAAACGTTTGTCCTGCTATAAAACATACACTTACATAAACATTTGTCCTGCTATAAAACATGTACTTACTTAACCGTTTGTCCTGCTATAAAACATACACTTACTTAAACATTTGTCCTGCTATAAAACATACACTTACTAAACATTTGTCCTGCTATAAAACATACACCTACTAAACGTTTGTCCTGCTATAAAACATACACCTACTAAACGTTTGTCCTGCTATAAAACATACACTTACTTAAACATTTGTCCTGCTATAAAACACATTTTCTTCAACAATTATCCTGCTATAAATAGTGATGACTGTTCTAATCTGCTGCAAATTTACAGTCTTCAGATTAATTCAAGCTTTTAGGAAACTGAGTGTTCAACAGCTTGGATCCTGATCTGATGCTGAATTACCTGGCATCTGATCTGAAATGAAGCTGTTGTCAGTTAGACTGTGATTAGTCAGACACAGATAGATACATAACCATACACATGTGTCGGACATGGATAATACATAACCATACACATATGTCAGACATGGATAGATGCAGAACCATACACATACGTCAGACATGGATAAATACATAACCATACACATATGTCGGACATGGATAATACATAACTATACACATATGTCAGACATGGATAAATACATAACCATGTTAGATATGGATAGATACATAACCATACACATATGTTGGACATGGATAAATACATAACCATACACATATGCCAGACATGGATATATACATAACCATACACATATGTTGGACATGGATAAATACATAACCATACACATATGCCAGACATGGATATATACATAACCATATACATACGTCAGACATGGATAGATACAGAACCATACACATACGTCAGACATGGATAATACATAACCATACACATATGTCAGACATGAATAATACATAACCATACACATATGTCAGACATGGATAAATACATAACCATACATATATGTCAGACGTGGATAAATACATAACCATGTCATAACATAACATATGTCTCCTTCAACCTCATTGGTTTGTAAAAGGAGTCGTAACTTAACCCTATCCCTCATACAAATACCTTTTCACACATTTGCAAACAGAGTAGACCCAGATCAGACGGCTCCTATAGGAGCCATCTGATCAGGGTCTGCTCTGTTTGCTTTTGACATGATATTGATCTGATTCTACAGTTTTTGTCAAAGCAAAAAATTCCTTTGAAAAGTTTACATTATAAATATTCAAGTAAAAAATATTTATGATTTCATTATTTCATACATGAATATGGAACAGGGATAGGTGTAAATTTATAAACCTTACCATGACACTTTCTTGTGACTTTATTTTAAGAGTTTCAGCCTGCTATTCATGATGACCCTGATATATTTTACTACATATCCACTTACCTGTTGGATGGAAGTACTGGTGAGCTCTGGGGTTGAACACGTTCCCGCTATGGAAAGGCATGAACAAGGCTGGCAGGCTTACATCTAGTACACAAAACAAAGAGAAACAGACTCTCAATGAGCACTAGGAATATGAGGAAAGTTAGGCCAAATTTGTAAATAAGTTATATACAGTAAATCCTGTCTAAACTGGAATGCTAGTAGAGAAGAATTTAGATATTTTTAGGCAGGTGGCTGCTTAATGCAGGGTGAAGTCATGAATTTTGCCCTGCATTAAGCTGCCACCTGTTTTCGAAGAACGAGATTTATACTAAAGTTAACGTCCGGTTTAGAGGGGGTTTCACTGTAGTGACAAATAGACATGACTGCAGTCACAAGTAGCTTTACCCTCAACCTGATGAATAATTAATACTGACCCTTACTGAATATGATCAAAGGGCTCTCTCAGGAGTCCTTTGATCATCCGGATCTACACTATTTGCTAAGGTGTTATATATTAAAGACTAACTGATAATGAACAACACCATGCCTGTATGGAGCAAATGCTCTATTTATCACAGTGGTTTAAAAACTACACAATTCTAACATTTTCCTTTTCTCTAATAAATCCTACTTTTCGGTACATTTATTCAATGAGGTTGGGTCTAAAAATACCCTATGAGGGGACGGGCTATCAATGAAAACACTAACTATTTAGAGCCTATGAGGGGATGGGCTATCGATGAAAGCGCTAACCATTCAGAGCCTATAAGGGGATGGGTTATCAGTGAAAGCACTAACTATTTAGAGCCTATAAGGGGATGGGTTATCAGTGAAAGCACTAACTATTTAGAGTCTATGGTGGGATCGGTTATCAGTGAAAGCACTAACCATTTAGAGCCTATGGTGGGATGGGTTATCAGTGAAAGCACTAACTATTTAGAGTCTATGGTGGGATGGGTTATCAGTGAAAGCACTTACAATTTAGAGTCTATGGTGGGATGGGTTATCAGTGAAAGCACTAACCATTAAGAGTCTATGGTGGGATGGGTTATCAGTGAAAGCACTAACTATTTAGAGTCTATGGTGGGATGGGTTATCAGTGAAAGCACTAACCATTTAGATTCTATGGTGGGATGGGTTATCAGTGAAAGCACTAACCATTTAGAGTCTATGGTGGGATGGGTTATCAGTGAAAGCACTAACCATTTAGAGCCTATGAGGGGATGGGCTGGGTTATCAGTGAAAGCACTAACCATTTAGAGCCTATGAGGGGATGGGCTGGGTTATCAGTGAAAGCACTAACCATTTAGAGCCTATGAGGGGATGGGCTATCAGTGAAAGCACTAACCATTTAGAGCCTATGGTGGGATGGGTTATCAGTGAAAGCACTAACCATTTAGAGCCTATGAGGGGATGGGCTATCAGTGAAAGCACTAACTATTTAGAGTCTATGGTGGGATGGGCTATCAGTGAAAGCACTAACTATTTAGAGTCTATGGTGGGATGGGTTCTCAGTGAAAGCACTAACCATTTAGAGTCTATGGTGGGATGGGTTATCAGTGAAAGCACTAACCATTTAGAGCCTATGAGGGGATGGGCTGGGTTATCAGTGAAAGCACTAACCATTTAGAGCCTATGAGGGGATGGGCTATCAGTGAAAGCACTAACCATTTAGAGCCTATGGTGGGATGGGTTATCAGTGAAAGCACTAACCATTTAGAGCCTATGGTGGGATGGGTTATCAGTGAAAGCACTAAACACTAACCATTTAGAGCCTCAAACATTTCTTCATTCTTCTGGCTCAGCTTGTGTTGACCAGCAAGCTTCCTTTCAATATCATCTTGAACCTTTTCTCGAGTCTTGGTCACCAGTTCCTGCTTATTGCGATAGCTCTCATCCTCAAAATATTGCAGCCGATCCAAAAACTGCAACAAAGGAGATTCAAGTAAATAATTTGAATTCATGAGATCAATCCATTGTTGCATTTTAGTTTTAAAAAATGAATTTAAGTTTCCGGGTGGATAGATGATTTCATGGTATTGTTTGTGTATTGACAAATCCTACAGCAGCTGTTCAGTTCGTAAATCTTTATCTGATGAATATTCATGTAAGACCCCACCCAGTATGGATATCAATTAATTTGTATAAAATATATAAAATAGGGCAATTTACTGTAATTGAAAACAGCAGAGAATAAACTCTGTAACATACAGTAAATTCTCATTAATGTGATTACATAAAGTCTGTAAAAGTAGGTTGTTTCTTAATGCAGGGCACATATATAAGTAATGTAGAAAGCTCCTACAGGAGATTTCTACATAAATTTGTCTGCATTAAGCTACCATCTGTTTTAAAATCCAGAATTAGACTTCTTTGGAGAGGTAGTAACGGAAACTTTCCTGTATAAGCATATAAAGAAACCGAGCAGATCCTGATTAGACAGCTCCTATAAGAGATGATTAGGATCTACTTTGTCTGCAAGGGCATTAAGAGAGATGGGATTATCAAGTGCAGGTTTACCCTTTACTCTATGAATATTCATCTAAAAAATAATGTCATGAATATTAATCAGATTAATTTGTTATAATAGCGTATGAGCACAAGAATGTTTGGCCATGGCAGAAATTGTTGAATCATATCTCTATTATATCATAAGCAAACAGAGCAGACCCTGATCAGATTGCTCCTACAGGAGCTACCTCATCTGAGTCTACACTACTTGCAAAGGCGTAGAAAGGTGTATTTATGGAGGAATGGGTTAAACCTTTGTATTCTATGGAAGGTTTTGTATACATTTGTACATTTTCAATCCAAATGGAACAAGTGCTGGCCTCAGTATGACTATGGATAAATGGAAAGACCGACAGACAGACACACAAATGGACCCTAGAATGATGCCAAACCATATCCCTCCACCTCCAGCGGGGTAGATAACTTGGCTTCTCTTTTGAATCATATCTGTTGAACAGACTATTAAATCACATTGTGACAATTTTTTTCAAGAAAGATAATAGTCAATTAATATGTTATTAAAAGAACATTAAACTTTAGATTGCTAGCTCCTACCTCTCCTGGTATCCCGTCCCATTGCTTGGCAACTTGGGGCTGACGTCTCTTGGCTGGTCGTGGCTTCTGTGGTGGTACAGGACCAGATGGCTTCAACTGCTCTGACCTATGACATAAACAATTGTCGCTGGTTATCATGAACCATATAATATGTCAGATTTCTAAGTTAACCTTATATTTACATCCTTATTTTGAAAACAAAATTTTTAATACTGTCACTACATTTATTTTTATTAACCCTTTCCTTCACATGAACGCATTTTCACGCATTTGCAGAGTAGACACAAATCAGACAGCTCCTATAGGAGCTGTCTGATCAGGGTCTGTTCTGTTTGCTCATGGAATTTTGATAGATCTGGGTTTTTTTTACTTTTCTTAAATGGCTACAGTGCTCCAACTTCCATATTTCATTGAAACTATTTTGTCCATGAATATTCAGTTGGTACTGCAATTAGGAATACACATAGAGCAGTGAAAGAGTTAAAGTGATGATATCAATGAACAAGTGTATCCCATGCACATGGAAATGTTTGTCTGGTTGTATGCTTTCTAAAACATCAATGATTAAAAGGGCCATAACTCTTTAAATATGTTATGACTTAAATATGACTCCTTACCAGAATGTAGTCCTTGTGACTGAGAACAACTTGTGAAGTTTGAAAGGGATAACTGGTGTTGAACTTGACAAAATGTCTAAAGTTTTTGTACAAAATCCATGACAACATCAACACCAAGACTATGGCAATATATCAATTTATTTTTCTTTCAAAAATATAAACTTACGTTTATAAACATTTAATAGCTGGTGGCATATTAATATAGCGTTTTAAAGTAAAATGCATAAAACTCCGATAGTAGCTAATTGCATATCTTTCATTCTGTATTAATCGTACATCAGTGTTTGTTTTGCAATTACATTCACGAATCACCTTAATTCTTTCCTCCATAAATACGTCTTTCTACGCTTCTGTAATAATCACTTCTTGAAACCACTGTGATAAATAGAGCATTTGCTTCTTAGCAGCAAATGCTCTATCTTATCACAATAGCTTCAATACTATACCATTCTAACATTTTCCTTTTCCCTAGTAAATGCTCCTTTTGGGTAGATTTATTCAAAGAGATTGGGTCTAAAAATAGCCTATTATCACTATTATAAATATTACTATTATCACAATAATGTTTTATAATAAATTCTAAGGTTTTATAAAACAAGAGATGTTTGTAAAACATGTATACCCCCCAGACCCCCTAACCTTCAATCTAGTGACCTCAACTATAGAGGTCATCTAGCGGTCATGACTAATCACCACAGCAACTTTGAAGATCCTAAGCCATCATTTATTGATCTGAAAACATGTCACAAGTTAAGGTCATGTGACCTTGACCTTTGACCTAGTGACCTCAACAACTATAGGGGTCATCTAGTGGTCACGACCAACAACCACAGCAAGTTTGAAGATCCCGAACCAAACCATTGAGCAGTTACTAATTGGAAACCATTTCATCAGGTGACCTTGACCTTTGACCTAGTGACCTCAAAATCAATTGGGATTATCTATTGGTCATGACCAACAACCACTGCAAGTTTGAAGATCCTAAGCCAAACCCTTGAGCAGTTATTGATCGCAAACCATGTCACCAGTTAAGGTCATAATGACCTTGACCTTTGACCTAGTGACCTAAAAAACAACAGGGCTCATCTAGTTGTCATGACCAACCACCTAAGCAAATTTGAAGATCCTAAGCCAAACCCTTGAGCAGTTATTGATCAGAAACCATTTTACAAGTTAAGGTCATGGTGACCTTGACCTTTGACCTAGTGACCTAAAAAAAATAGGGGTCATCCAGTTGTCATGACCAACTACCTAAGCAAATTTGAAGATCCTAAGCCAAACCCTTGAGCAGTTATTGATCAGAAACCATTTTACCAGTAAAGGTCATGGTGACCTTGACCTTTGACCTAGTAACCTCAAAACCAATAGGGGTCATCCAGTGGTCATGACCAACTACTACAGGAAGTTTGAAGATTCTAAGCTAAACCCTTGAGCAGTTATTGATCGGAAACCATTTAACCAGTTAAGGTCATGGTGACCTTGACCTTTGACCTAGTGACCTCAAAATCAATAGGGGTCATCTAGTGGTCATGACCGACCACCACAGCAAGTTTGAAGATCCCAAGCCAAACCCTTGAGCAGTTATTGATCGGAAACTATTTCACCATTTTAGGTCATGGTGACCTTGACCTTTGACCTAGTGACCTCAAAAACAATAGGGTTCATCTACTTGTCATGACCAACCACCACAGCAAGTTTGAAGATTCTAGGCCAAGTCGTTTATTAGTTATCATTCGGAAACCATCGATCTACCGACCGACCGACCGACCGACCGACCGACAGACCGACCGACCGACCGACCGACCGACATGTGCAAAGCAATATACCCCCATTTTTTCAAAAGGGGGGTATAAATATTCATATCAGTGATTGGCTCATTAATTTTTGGTTTGGCCATAAATTCAAGCACGGAAAACAGAAATTAGACTAGTTTCACACCAGATGTTCTGCCCTTGTATATTTGGCTTAGACAAAATTTTACGATTCAAATATTGATATGTTGATATTTATGAAGTCTTACAATTTATAATCAAATTGAAAGTTGTAACAGCAATGTATAAGCATGTATATGCCTTTTTCAGAATATAACTTAATGAGTACTTTTGCAACATAAAACTCCCATGTCTACCTTTATAGATTTATGATTAGACGTCTTTGTGTAGCCACTGTAGAGAAGGTTTGCTAAGCCTTACCCTGTTTTCTTGGCAGGTGTGACAGGTGGGGCAACATTGACAACTGGTGACTGTGTGCGGGGACTGGCGGTGCGTTTGGTTATCAGTTTCTGTTGGTCCTGGATGGTCTGCTGCTGTTTCAAGATTTGTTGCTGGTGCACCTGCTGGTTCTGCTCGAGCTGCTGCAAATTCTGCACCACTGACTGCAGTCGCTTCCTGGCAAACACAGCAAACAGCATAGCTTTACACTTAGAGAAGTAGGTAATAATAAAAAAAATGTGTCCATGGGACACGAATGCCCCCGCCGGCAAACAGGAAGTAGATGGATGACAGACCTGAAAAGGGGAGACACGTTACAACTCACTATGATAATGCTTCAGACCAAATATCAAATCATTCCACCTTACACAAGCCAAGAAATCCTTGACAAAAATTTCGGACATACGTACGTAAGTACGTACAGACATACGGACAAGGGTAAAACTTAATGCCCCCGTCGCCTAAAGGCGGGGGCATAAAAATTAAATTCTGAAGGTTTATTTTTATGTTTACTAAACCAAGAAACTTACTGAATATATTACTCTTCTTTTCTACCTTTACTCCATAAATACGCCTTGAAAATTGAATCCAGATCAGATGGCCCCTATAGGTTTTGTCTAATCAGGGTTATTGGAGCTATCTGATCAGTTTGCTTAACCCTTTCCTCCATATAAACGCGTTTTCACGCATTTGCAATATAGTAGACCCAGATCAGATGGCTCCTATAGGAGCCATCTGATCAGAGTCTGCTCTGTTTGCTGATGGAATTTGAAAGATCTGTTTCTTTACTTTCAAAAATGGCTACAAAGTTTGTTTGTTTGTTTGTGTTGATTAACATCCGTTTCTGCTCACTATGGGCTAATTGGATGCTCCAGAGAGAGGGGAGAGGATACAGAGAAACCTGGGTGCGATGCCCTACTCTTATTATCGACTGAGTTTCTCTGGTTCTTTTAGATGCTCAGTGTAAAGCACTGATACATCGGACCTCGGTTTATAGTCTCGTCCGAATGTTTCACCTTCCATATTTCATTATAACTATTTTGGCCATGAATATTCAGTAGGTATTGAAATTTGGAATAAACATAGAACTGGGAAAGGGTTAATATGAACTTTTATAGATCCCATTCTACAGTTTCTACCTTTTGTATCAGAAGTCATTCTAAACGGTTTCCATCATATAAACACCTTTTCATGTCTCTGCTCTTGTAGGAGCCATCTAATCAGGGTCTGCTGTGTTTGCTTAAGAAATCATATAGATCTGACCCCACCACCAGTACCTTATTCATAAACTGTGAAAAGAATTGAAAAGTGGCAATAACTCTGGTAATAGTAATTATTGAATCCAAAATGAACACTGCAGGTATAAAGGTTCCCATCATGGTAAGAGTAACTAGACACCTTAAACAAATAGGCACAAAACTGTAGAAGCAACTCAAATAAAATCGTGTCTATGGAAAAGACAGACAGACTGACAGATAAAGACGGACCAACACCCTTATTCTAGAATATGGTACCCCCCCCCCTTTTATAACTTCATTATTTATGGTGTGTTGGGGGTATTACCTCAATGTGGGGTATAATGATCAACTATCATATCTGCCCCTTATAACTTCATTATTTATGGTGTCGGGGGTATTATCTCAATGAGGGGGTATAATGATCAACTATCATATCCGCCCCTTATAACTTCATTATTTATGGTGTGTTGGGGGTATTATCTCAATGAGGGGGTATAATGATCAACTATCATATCCGCCCCTTATAACTTCATTATTTATGGTGTGTTGGGGGTATTATCTCAATGAGGGGGTATAATGATCAACTATCATATGCACCCCTTATAACTTCATTATTTATGGTGTGTGTTGGGGGGTATTATCTCAATGCGGGGGTAAAATGATCAGCTACCATATAAAGTGTCTGCAACTCCAGATCAAATAACTTCTGTAATTATGCATAATGAAAAAGAGTCTGATTGACTGATGGACAGACTGATAGATGGACACAGGGATAAATCTAAATCCCTCTTTTTAAAAGTGGGGCATAGAAATGAAGATTTCATTACATTCCATTCTCAAAACAATTGTTTGTTACCTGCAAAAATTGTGGTTAATGTTAGAATAATTTCTACATGTATTTTTCTTCCAGAACATCAAACAGTTTGGATCTTGATCTGATACCCAGTCACCTGGCATCTAATCTGGATCAAAACTGTTTAAAATAGATTTTCATTAATAACTGCTAGCTAGTAAAGCGGTAAAGGATGTTTGCCATGTGCTGTGTGACCAGTGACTTACTCGTACTCCTCCTGCAGAAAGAGCATGTCCTTACTGTGCTTCTCCATCATCTTGTCATACTCCATCTTTGCTATCATCTCCTGCAACAAGAAATCATCCTTTGAATGAATGATTTATTTATCTATTTATCACAATGGTTTCAAATTACAAAATTCTAAATTTTTCCTTTTCTCTAGTTAATGCTCCTTTTCGGTAGATTATTTCAAAGTGGTTGGATCTAAAAATAGCCTATGGAGGAATGGGTTAAAGATAGTCTATTCAGTATAAAAGGGCACACTGAACAAGGGAAAAAGTGTTAACATGAAGTAAAGAGTTAACTCTGTTCATGCTAGCAGCAGATTTCCTGACCTTTGCCAACTGTTTGACAATGTGAACATTTACATTAATTTGATCATTGTAGCAGATGACAACTTTTTCAATAATTATATAAGTAATGCTTTCCAATGATAATATCTGGCCTGGTTAGCTCTATGGGTAGAACATCAGCCTCCAGGGACCTCTTTTAGTAAAGACCATACAACTGAACTTGTCATAAGTCATAATATTCCCATAGCCAACATTATCATACATTCCAGTATGCATAAAGTTAGATAAAGTTAGGCTAACTTCATATGAAAGAAATTGTTGTAAGTTCTGACATGACAATTGAAACTTCCAGTTCACTGTATGTTAGAACTTATGACAATTTCAGGTGTATGACCTTTCATAAAATGGTAGGTCACATGTTTGATCTCCAACCCAACATACCAAATTGTCTCTAAATATGGAAGCATCAGCTCCCTTGCTAACCACTGACATAAGAAGAGTGCTACAAACTGTGATTAATCAACATGGTATTACTTTATAATGTGACTGTGTGAGGTGTCATACCATGTGTCTACAACATGCTATCAAAGTGTAGCCATACTATATACTGTCTCAAGTCTCCATAATTCTGAAATACTGTTGGTGGGACATTAAACCAAACTCACACACATAAACACACACAAACACACACACACATGCACACGTATTGATAACATGAGGGCCGTGCTGACTCTTTATCACTGTTCTGGTAAATGGGTCAAGTCATAATATATTATGTATATCTACCAAAATTGTTCAGACTACTGTATTTTCACTGAAAACAGACTGCAGAGTTTGCAAAAAAAATCCGAATTTTGAGTGGCTGTGACATATTTTTGCAGCAATTTAAAATATTTATATAACTGTGATAGAAGATCACCTATAAAAGATAATTACTGCAAGTTTTATTAAATTCCAGTCAGCGGTTTAGGAGAATATAATGTTTAAGAAATAAGTTTTTAAATTTATGTTTAACTCCAATTTCCTACTTCTGCAGTGCACTGGAACCTTTCATAGAACCTTAATAGTGAATCTATGTTCTAATGTTCATTCTTATAAAGTCTGATCCAATGCCATTCAGTGGTTTAACCCCTTCCTTCATATAAATGCAATTTCATGTGTTTGCAAACAGAGTAGACCCAGATCAGATGGCTCCTATAGGAGCCGTCTGATATTCTCCGTTTGCTAATGAAATTTGATAGATCTGTTTCTTTAGTTTCTAAAATGGCTACAATGTTCCACCTTCTATATTTCATTATAACTATTATGTCCCAGAATATTCAGTAGATATCAAAATTTGGAATAAACATAGAACAGGGAAAGGGTTATGAGAGGTCATTTAACCATTTATTCAATCAGTATGTCTTTCTACACTTTGCAAACAGATCAGTTGGCTCCTGTAGGAGAAGTTATACATACCATAATTGGAAATGTACAATTTAACTCATTCCCTCCTGGACCATTTCTAGACCCAACCTCGTTGAATTAATCTACTGAAAAGGATCATTAACTATAGAAAAGGAGAATTTTAGAAGTATGTAGTTTTGAAACCATTGTGATAAATAGAGCATTTGCTCCTTTGGAGCAAATGCTCTATTTATCACAATGGTTTCAAAATGTGAGATTTGCAGAGGTACCAAAATGCATCACTAGGAGGTAATGGGTTAAACACACAGTCATACAATCAATAGGGAAGATCAAAGTTTAGACAGTGTATTAGTGATCTCTGTATTAAACGGATAATTGCAACTGTGTTCGGGGAGCAAAATGATATATAGTGGAATCTGTCTTAAGTGACCTTATGCTGAAATGACATATGAATGTTAAAGAGCAGGACATACAAGATCTTCATACAGGACAAAAAAGTAATGCAGAAAAATCAACAGTAAGTGAACAAAAAATCCCCAGCCAGCTTTTGTTAACAAAGTCAGCATGATACTTAAACAAATACACCTTCACAATAACAACAAGGACATTTCTATGTCGTGCATGGACATCACAACATGTGATATAGTTACCTCTGCTGGTGGTATCTCCTCTACTACTACAGGTTCCTGAGAGCATGACATTAAAACAGTCATGTAAATATCAATCCAATGTGCAGAGCAACAGATAAAGGTGCCTATTCAAACACGTCATTTCTCCACCAAACCCTATCTTGTGACCATCTTGAAGAGATGATTCTAAAGAGTGGTCACAACATAGGGTTATGTGGAAAAATAAAGTATTTATTCTTAAAAATGTTTTAATCTACACATCTTATCTTGACCAATGTATGTGAATATTGCCCTTCAAAAAGTATACAAATACTGATGGGAGTTTATAAGATATGTGAAGGTTCTATATTGTACTGTCTTTTAATTTCATTAGTCAAAGTTAAACTTCTTATATGTTGTATGATAAAACTGGATTCTACTGACAAGTGACTATCACACCAGTATAACTAATGCTATATGTATACAAGACACATGTTGAACTGCTTGTCTCAAATTTGACTATATGACTGAAGCAAGTGCTTTGTTGGCAGTCTAATTTCTTTCTCAAGTCTTAACCTTTTGAAAACTGAATACTTAAAGCAGAGTGGTCCATAAATGTTTAACCCTTCCCCTCATATAATTATTGCATGTTTTATTTATTTCTACAATTTGAGACAAATCCTACAGCTAAGGGGCCATTTTATGAAAGATCATATGACCAATCCTGTTATAATTTCTTATTAACGACAGTCATGACTATTCACATAGCCAAGATTATCACACATTCCATTATGCAACAAGTTAATTTAACTTTGTATGACAGAAATTGTTATAAGTTCTAACACAAGACCATCACAACTTTCAGTTGTGAATGTCTTATATGTTAGAACATGTGGCAATTTCAGTTGTACGTCATTTCATAAAAATGGGGCCCCGAAGAAAAGAGGATTGTCATTGCTGGCTATTAAATGGACACATAAGAACTGTGCCATTTGAACAGATTTCTTTAGGCCTAAAGTCCTGTGCATACAACAAAGACCCAGGACACATACAAGTGGACATATGACAAGCATAGTGTCTCAGACAAGGGTCTTAATTGTTTGTCAGGTTACGTAATAAACACACAGCTGCAGAAATTTGACAAATAGCATATTTTTGCTCAATCATTGAGAGATGTCATGAGTGATCTGGATCTACACTTATTGCATAGTCCCAAAAGACATTTTTAAGAAGAAGCTCATATATACCAATCAGTTTGAAAATGACCAAAGAATTACTTACCTCCTTGACTTGAGGTGATATCTGCTCTGGAATGGATTCATGATCTGGCTCAGGTGAGGTAGGAGGGTTCTCAGGCTCTGGTGTGAACCTGATTGCTGATAATGCTCGGTCCTGTACATCTGGCACAAAATGCATGAC
Organism: Azorinus chamasolen; assembly: GCA_963576725.1. Taxonomy (NCBI): domain Eukaryota; kingdom Metazoa; phylum Mollusca; class Bivalvia; order Cardiida; family Solecurtidae; genus Azorinus; species Azorinus chamasolen. The sequence continues at coordinate 96,575,674 of OY755237.1, forward strand.
AGACGTAGAATTATCCACCATCTCCTTGTGGAGTTCCTCCTTGGAAGTTGTATGGAGGTCAATACCAGTCATCTCAAACACGAGCTCAGTCACTCCATGAGTTCCTGTTTAAGTGTAAATATAGTAAACAAAACAAAAGTAGTTACATAGAAAGCAAAGTTATAAACAATAAGAATTCTCTTAATATTACATTGAAAGCTCATATTCCAAAGTTTTGATACAATGCATTTTTGTGAAAAGTCTCCAATGCATTTTGATTTTTTGTTCAGTAGCATAAAATAGCATTGATTCTTCTGTATAAATCCGACTCACTCACTCACTCACTCACTCACTCACTCTGTATAAACATAATTGCTTAATCTATTCTGTTGCTTATAACCTTTTGAATAAAAAAAAACGTTCAATGCTGTATTTTGAGATGGACTATTCTAAAATTCAAACAGGTCAGACTTACTGTGATTATTCAAACAGGTCAGGCACTATTCTGATATTCAAACAGGTCAGGCACTATTCTGATATTCAAACAGGTCAGACTTACTGTGAATAGTCAAACAGGTCAGGCTTACTGTGAATATTCAGGGATGTTTTAAAAAAAATTTAAATTGACAAATAGTGCAGAACCTGATCGATGAGAGAGCTTCTCTTGGAGTCCTCTCATCTGGGTCTATCCTCTTTGCAAGGGACAGCAGTGTCTCGTTTCCCACATTGAAAGGGTTAAAACAAGCAATAAAACCCTTGTTGAAATCTAGCAAGAGCTGAAGGTCTAAATTTAGACAAGGATCAAATCTCTTTGTGTACACATTCAGCCTTGTGACTTAAATTAACAATGACAAAATTAGCATCTCTTACCAACTTGTCTGTTGAATGTCCAGGGCCGTTCTCTCTTGGCCCAGTATATGATGAGAGGTAGGAAGCCACAGGGCTTGTGCACTGCAGAACTACCTTCCAAGGAGTAGAGTGGGAACATCATCGGATCAACATCCTGAAGTCAGAAAAAAACGACAACTCAGACTTATGTGCATAGGCCATGGATGCCTCATTTTGCCATTCTCACTAAAGTGTCTGGTGACAGCAAAGCATCATAATTCTATCAAAAGTTATAACTTAACTTATAGCACAAATATTTATCAGTGGTGTTCAGTTGTAAAAATTTAACCCTTTCCTCCATAGGCTATTTTTAGACCCAACCTATTTGAATGAATCTATCAAAAAGGAGCATTATCTAGAGAAAAGGAACTTTTTAGAATTTTGTAGTTTTAAACCATTGTGATAAATAGGAGCAAATGCTCTATTTATCACAATGGTTTCAATAGGTGATTTTACAGAGGCGTAGACAGGCATATTTATGGAGGAAAGGGTTAAAACTAGTCCAATCGAAATTTTCAGAGAAATTGGATGCAAAAAGATTCTTACTTTATTTAAAAAAAAAACACCTTTGGGCTATATATCTGTCAAAAATAATCACAGCTAGAGTTCCTTTTTATGCATATCTTATGTAAAGCAATGCTGTGCTTCTTCTGAGAAGGGTTGAAACATCATATCAACCATGAAGGATGAACTATGATAAAAACTTCAACCATCTACTTGCTACATCCAGAAGGGCCAATTAATATGCTCATAACAAGATGACTGACCTTGACCTTGTCTTCTTCCACAACTGGCTCTGCCTGTTTCTTAGCCTCATCCTCGGGAAGTGGAATGTCCATATCTGAAGAGAGTGAATCTAGGTCGTCATCCACAGTTTGTGGCTCTGGTGTCTTTGGAACATCATCATCACCTGCTGGCTTGTCCAGGAATATAGTCTTGAGATCCTATCAATTAAACAAACAATACCATTTATGTATAGAATGAAAAGTTTTAATAAACAAGAGAGCTTGAAGGAACAAGTGTGTCACCTTCTGGCAGATGTGTGACAAAAAAGAATAATAAAAATGCAGGTGACACAAAAATAGTAACTTTTTGTGCTGTAACAAATATTAGGATTACAGAATAACTGGATTCATTACTGCCAATCCATGGCATTTTAACAATTGACCAAATATTGTTTCTGGAAATGTTCAAGCAGTATTCATGGATGTGCACATTTTCCTGAGTAATATTGCATTATCTCCACTAAATGCCATCAGGGGAATAATACTTTTGAAAAGGAGCTTCTCGCATTTTGTACGCAACTCCCATGAGCTTTATGCATTCTGCATTAAGCAATCACCTGTAGTTTGAAAACACTATTACATTTCTTTACTTAATGGTTATTATATAGAGTTTAGTTGTTGTATTCATTGTTAGTTTTCCCCACAAGTATTTGGAACAATATTGATAACTTGGGAATGTAAAAGTTGCAATATTAGTAAAATCCTTACAACTTCTTTCAGGTCAGCTATATTAATGGTTGCCATAGCAACAATGGCTTCTGTGGCACCACTGTGTACAGTGATCTGACAGCTGTCAATTTTCTCTTCTGGCTTCTTGTCCTTCTGCAACACCCCCTTGGGTACTGTCTCTGGCAGGGAGAACTTCGCTTCTTCATACCTGTGGGGAAAATGAAGATTGGCTCACAGAATGAAACATTAGGCACTGTGATTAGTTATCAACACTAAATTACTCAACGAATATTCATGTAAGAAATATATCATGAATATTAATTTGTTGCATTTTTAATAATGACAATGAACACAATTTTTTTTACATGGCATAAACTGTAGAATGAGATCTGTATTATTTTGTAAACAAACGGAGCAGACACTGATCAGACGGCTCCTACAGGAGCTATCTGATCTGGGTTTACTTTGTTTTTCACCCCTTTGCAGACAGAGTAGATGCAAATAAGATGGCTCCTGTTTGCTTATATAACAGATCTTTCTCTACAGTTTCTACCAATACCAAACAATCCTGTGTACAGTGTTGCCATTATAAAAATGCAGCTAATAAATATTCATGATATCATTATTTCTTACATGAATATTCAGCAGGGAGAGGGTTAAACATTCAAGGTGATTAACATTCAACCGACTATGGCTGAATTTGTGACTACCTTAGGAAACATTCAGGATACAGATGTGAAACTTGGAAACTTATAGTCTTATTAGGATAGACAATGGTTTCAAAAAGTGACTTTTTCAGAGGCATAGAAATGTGTATTTATGGAGGAAAGGGTTAAATTTGGCATTTTCAAATTCAAATAGAAGATTGTAGTGCATCCCTAGCTTAAGCATTTCATCTATTCTGGTAACACAAACAATCAGTTCATACCTTTTGGTTTTGATTTCACTTGGCTTTTGCTCAGCTGAAAAAGAATGAAAATATTAAACTAGAGTGTTGTTTTTAGACAAACAAAACACGTCTCCCCCTCGTACACATCCAACCCTCCTCATACCCCCCTCCCATACACACTAGAATGATCTAAAAATGTTGAAATTTAGTGTATTGATTGATTAATGGATAAACAGGCCTGGGGTTAATTACATGGCAATGTAATTAATTAAATTACAATTACATTCATAAAAGGTCAATTACCATTACAATTATATGGGTTTTATTAATGTAATTAATTAAATTACAATTACTTTGCCAAATGTAATTAATTACATCTGAATTACTTTCAAAAGGCTGGCAACAAGAAATGTTTTAGAAACAAGTTTATTAAGTAACACAACTAGTACATGTACATGACCAGTAACATATTCAATTCTGTTCATGTATCAGAAGTATTTTTATAAACAGCTTTAAGTGCTCACTGGATATACATACCAATATACAAACGAGTAAATCTTCACCAGAAAGCTGTCACAAACATGTTATTCACAGATGTCTGATCAGGGTCTACACTGATTCTAACTTTTCATACATAATCTGGAATACTGCAGATCTGCCATAACAGTAAATATCAGGACTGGGGGAAAACATTTTTTTTTTCAATAAAACTATCTTGCAACTTGTTATATAGAGTTCAGACAACAAACCCATCATTTAATTATTTTGAAGCTCAAATTTACACACTTTAATACCTATTTTACACTAGATACTGCAAGTTCAAAATTTTCCTCATCTTTTGATTAATATGAAACAGTTGTAACAAAGGAGCAGACATAGAAATTAGCTTGTGTCATTTGTTAGCAGGCAAAGGGTTATACAATGTATGGTCACTGCATTTTGCTTTCTGTGGTCAGTCAGGTTTCACAGTGTCTACTGTCAATAGCATAATTATCACAGGTAAAGATGTCAATGCAAAACTCTTTTGGATGTACATGTAGGTATTCAATTATCATTCTGGATACTTGTAGTCCGCCAAACTTTAAATAACTCTTCCAACACAATATACTTGTTCATATTGCACTGATGATACTTGAAAACAATATATTCTCAGATCAAAGTGCTGCTATAGGAGCCCTTTGAAAAGGGTCTGCACTGTTTGAAATATTACTCTAGGTTTTGTTCTAAGTCCAAAAATACAGCACAATGAACACATTCCCATAAAATGCAGAAATTAAATGCAGATTAAATCCATTTTTATAGACTTTTGATATGTTATATGACAAAGTAAATTTAAGAAAACAATGTAGACTGAGATGAGATGCCTTCTGTATGAGCTGTCACAGTAGGGTATGTACTGATAGCAATGTAGACTTACGTACCAGTAATGTCTGCTCTCTTTGCTCATAATGGAAGAATGAATATTACAATTTTACCATTTTCATGAGTTGTTGTGTTTAATTTTTTCAGTGGGGTATAATTATAAAACCCTGATTGAAGCAGATTAATAATTTGCAAAATATGGGATCTCATTCAATTGAATATATATGTTATTTGAACTTGTCTGTGTACTAAACAATATAATTCATGTACACAGAAATAACATTTGTTATTTACTCACTTTCTCCATGGATTCAGTGTTTAAAAATTAAATATATTATTCTGATTCAGTGTTTAAAAAATTAGATCTATTAAAATCACTGAATGGCTATGCTTTATAGTGTAAATAACCAAAGTAACTGAGAAGTAATTGAAAAGTAATTGTTCATTACACCTTATTTTTTCACTATAATTAATTACATTACAGTAACATGTAATTAAAATAGCACTCAATTAAACATTACTTCAATTATATTGAAAACATGTAATTCACAATTACAATTTTAATTACCCCAGGTCTGACAGGCAGACAGAATGGATCAAGTAATAAACAAATCCCTAATTGCACAACTGTATGCGCAGTCACTGCGCTGATAAACATTCCTGTAAACTTTCAACACTCCGACTCTTTTCGGGACTTATTTCCAGATAAAACACCTTTTCACACCTTTGCAAGAGCTGTCTGTTCAGGGACTGCTCTGTTTGCTTATAAAATTATATAGTTTAACAGTTCCCGTCATGGCCTAAAATCCTTTATTCAATCACCACCATAAACAAGATGTGTTTGTGAAACACTATGCCCCAGACCAATTTGACCTTTGACCCTGAAGGATGACCTGGACCTTGACATGTCAACCTTCAAAATGTGCAGCTTCATAAGATACACATGCATGCCACACATGCATGCCAAATATTAAGTCTCTATCTCTACTGGTTCAAAAGTTATGGCCAATGTTAAAGTTGGCGATTTGACCTATATATTTGACCTCTGACTTTGATGGATGACCTTGAAATTGACATGTCACCTCTCAAAATGTGTGGCTTTATGAGATACATATGCATGCGAAATATCAAGTCTCTATCCTGTACTAGCTCAAAAGATATGACCAATGTTAAAGTTGGTGACAAACAAACAGATGGCAAAAACAACATACCCCCCAGATCTGATCAGGGGTGGGGTGGGGGGGGGGGGGGGGGGGGGAGGTGGATAAAAATCAGCCTATAAATAGTCATGATATTATTTAATGATGATATTATTTACTGAAAAGATTAAATAAAACTGGGTGTTCTCCAATTTCTCAACGATTTCTGCCAATAAATTTCTATAAAAGTTTCTTTAAAATGCTAAAGTCTGCTAAAATTTATCTGTATCGTTAACTAACCTGGTTCTTCTGTTTTCCCATCATCCATCTGTTTGGTTTTGTAAAACTGTTTACCAAATGTTATGGAACATTTCAGCTCTTTCTGCTTCATGCCTATGGGTCCATACATTCTGACATGCAGAAAGTTGTCATACTCGGGATCTCGCGTCCATACATCCACGTCTTTTGTCTCGATCTTTACCACAGGCTTTTTGGGTTCATCTGCTGCAAATCTTACTTTCTGGTAATATAACAGATAAATATGTTGAGGTTGACACAATATGAAGTTTACAAATAAGAAATTCCCTAAATTTTAAATGTTAGAAATTAACAAAATTTTGCTAACTTTTGATTTATTTTACATTTTGATGCTCAGTGATTATAATTGTCAAATATTGTCATCTACTACAATTTTAACAACTGTGTTCCCTTTTGTTTCTCTCCATACAGTACACGCTGTCAAATATGTTCCTAGTGTGATACTGGTTTAATCAGCACCTCATCTAGATCTAAACTGTTTGAATACATAACACTTAATTTTTCCAGATATAGCATTTTTAGAGTAACATTTACAGGAATGTAACCGAGCTGAAAATTCTTGCACTGGAAATACCTCCTATACCTGACATTAAACCTGTCGTACTTCCATTTTTTGTGCACATCAGACTAAACTGCACATTTTTTTATTGGAGGTAAAAGAAAGAAATGCAATATATAAAAGGATAAACTACAAAAAATCTGCTGACACAGAGCGAAACTTATGTTCCTATCATTTCCAATTATTGGATAAATTAACAGTTTTATTATCAAATAATCAGAATGTACATGTAGCTTGTTTCTATTAACAACCTTTACAATTTATATACATTGTGAAGAGTCTGTTTACACTGATCTGATACTCATTAACTTTTGGCTCAATTTGCTGAGGTAAGTCTTGATGAATATGACCAGCATGTTAGTATATATAGTGTATTTACCAAAAATGTTTTTTCCTTTCAGACAGTGAAAATTGATATATGGATTAACCCTTTCCCTGTTCTATGTTAATTTCAAATTTCAATACCTACTGAATATTTATGGACAAAATAGTTATAATGAAATGTGGAAGGTGGTATATTATAGCCATTTTAGAAAGTGAAGACACAGATCTTTCAAATTCTATTAGCAAACAGAGTAGACCCTGATCAGATGGCTCCTCTAGGAGCCATCTGATCTGGGTCTACTCTGTTTGCAAATGCGTGAAAACACGTTTATATGAGAGAAAGGGTTAAACTCTTAACTGCATGTATATTCCTGTGAGTTATCATTACATCATGAGGATAATTCATTGTTATAATAGCACAGTCATAGGCACAGAACTTCTTAGCCTAGGCAGAAACTGTAGCATCATATCTATATGATATCATAAGCAAACAGAGTAGACCCAGATCAGATGGCTCCTATAGGAGCCATCTGATCTGGGTCTACTCTGTTTGCAAAGGCATAGAAATGTGTATATATGGAGTAAAGGGATGGTGTATAACCACAAATGCTTTTAAATCCTTTTAGATAGTGACAATGAATCTACAGATTTTAACCAAACATTTATGAGGGTCATGTCAATATAAATGGACAATTTTTCACCCATTACATTTTCAAAACTCAAGCTATAAGCCTATAAGTTTGTCAACCGCAATGCAATCAGGGTGTCAAACAGTTTGGATCCTGATAGCGACTCATGGCCATTACTTGGCATCTCATCTGGATGCAAACTACATGTATATGCAAATGTAATCATGAATCAGTTAACCCTTTCCCTCATATAAACGCCTTTTCACACCTTTGCTAACAGAGTAGATCCAAATCAGACGGTTCCTATACAAGTCATCTGATCAGGGTCTAATTTCTTTGCTTATGGAATAATAATAGACCTGACTACAGTAAAACCTCTCTATAACGGGCGCTAAATAGTTGGTATTTAGGGCAAGTGACTGCTTAAAGCAAGGTGAAAGTAAAACAGAACGCTCCTATAGGAGCGTTCTGTTTTACTTTCACCTTGCTTTGAGCAGCCACCTGCCTTTAAAACAAAATACTTGATTTAGTGGCCATTATAGAGAGGTTCTATCTATATCAACCAATCCTGTGTAAATATACCATGATAAATGATCTAGTAAATATCCATAATGGCATTATTTCTTACATGAGTATTCAAAAAGGAAAGGGTTAACTTAGTAAATCTCATCTACTCAACTACTTGATGTCTGATCAAAATGTGATCTGTTACATGTTTTACTTCCCATTTGACCAAGCTTTTGAGAAACTACTAAATGTCTAACAGCTTGGATCCTGATCTTGGTTTGGATCCTGATCTTAGTCCAGGCTGTCTGCACATGCCATATGTATAGCTTGCAGTTAGCAGAATAAGGGTTAAAGCATTCTTTCCAAAACACAATAACTGGCAGTTTGGCTGTAAGCTCCATATCTGTCAGTGGGCTGTAAGCTCCATATCTGTCAGAGGGCTGTAAGCTCCATATCTGTCAGTGGGCTGTGAGCTCCATATCTGTCAGTGGGCTGTAAGCTCCATATCTGTCAGTGGGCTGTAAGCTCCATAACTGTCAGTTTGGCTGTAAGCTCCATATCTGTCAGTGGGTTGTGAACTCCAAATATGTCAGTTTGTTTGTGAGATCCATATCTGTCAGTTGGTTGTGAGCTAAAAACTCTAGCAGTTTGGCTGTAAGCTCCATATCTGTCAGTGGGTTGTGAACTCCAAATATGTCAGTTTGGCTGTGAGCTCTATATCTGTCAGTTGGTTTTGAGCTCCATATCTGTCAATTTGACTATGAGCTCCACATCTGTCAGTTGGTCAGGAGCTATATACATGCTAGTTGTGAACCCCATATCTGTCAGTTTGATCAAGAGTTACATTTCTGTCAGTTTGATTTTGAATCAATACCTATCAGTTTGGTTGTAAGTTCCATACCTGTCAGTTTAGTTTGGAGCTCCATACCTGTCAGTTTGCTTGTGAGCTCCATATTAACTGTCAGTTTGGTTGTGAGCTCCATACATGTCAGTTTAGTTTTGAGCTCCATACCTGTCAGTTTGGTTGTGAGCTCCATATCTGTCAGTTTAGTTTTGAGCTCCATACCTGTCAGTTTGGTTGTGAGCTCATATCTGTCAGTTTAGCTTTGAGCTCCATACCTGTCAGTTTGGTTATGAGCTCCATACCTGTCAGTTTGGTTGTGAGCTCATATCTGTCAGTTTAGCTTTGAGCTCCATATCTGTCAGTTTAGTTTTGAGCTCCATGCCTGTCAGTTTGGTTGTGAGCTCCATATCTGTCAGTTTGGTAGTGAGCTCCATATCTGTCAATTTGGTTGTGAGCTCCATGCGTGTAAGTTTGGTTTTGAGCTCCGTACCTTAAACTCTTTGACTGCTTAATAAATGTCTTCTACAGACATTCTCATATGTGTAGTTAATTTTCCTTCAGCTCCCTTCAAACATGCAGTTAAAGGGTCTAACAGTTTTGAGCCTGATGAGACACCAAGATACTCACCATCTCATCTGAATCCAAACTGTTTACATAGACAAGTATAAATACAAAGAGTTCACCAGATACTAGTGCATGCAGTTTTACTTACAGCTTAACCATTTACCTGATAAAAACTCCCTTTTAATGCCTTTGCACATTAAGTAATTTTTTGTCTGCAACAATTGTCGTCTGCTTCAATTCTTATGATAAACTTTCTCTTATTTCTTTGCAAAAATGTGGTCAAGGTGACAAACAGTTTGGATCCTGATGAGACGCCGCATTATGCAGCGTCTCATCTGGATCCAAACTGTTTGCATAGGTAATCACATTTCGCCGCTAGCGTGCAAAGAGTTAATGCCTTTGCAAACAGAGAAGACCCAAATAAGATGGCTCCTGTAGGCCTCTGTTCTGTTGGCTTATATACTTACTAAGATCTGATTCTAAACTATTTGTCATAGCAATGTAACCGCTCGTTTGAAATTATAAGAAAATTGGTTAATTAATATTCATAATGGGTGGAGTTTGCCATGAATATTCATCAGGTAAATGGTTCAATCATGCAGGTGAAGCAAATATTCCACAATATCATCTCTTAAACCATTCCCTCATATTGACGACTTTTGACGACTCTTTAGAAGTCACTTTGTGAAACAGTTGTGATAAATAGAGCATTTGCTCCTACAGGAGCAAATGCTCTATTTATCATATTTATCACAATGGTTTCAAACTACAAAATTCTAAAATTTTCCTTTTCTCTAGTTAATGCTCCTTTTCGGTAGATTTATTCTAAAAATAGCCTATGAGGTAATGGGTTAAACCATGCTTATACACTTGAGTCAGATTATACTCTACAGTTTCTTCATCAAACACTAAATAATAATTTCCTCAAAGGAATAACAATGTAGTTAACCCTTTACTCCATAAATGTAAACTCCAGCCTTTTTACTACCCTTGCAAACAGAGTCAACCCAGATCAGACGGCCCCTGTTGGAGCTGTCTGATCAATGTCTGCTCTGTTTACTTATGGAATAATATAGATACGACTCTACAGTGTCTGCCATGGATATTCATATAAGCATGTGCCATTATAGAAATTAGTTTGATTAATATTCATCATGTTGTTACTTCTTACATAAATATTTATGGAGTAAAGGGTTAAGAATGACAGTTTTAATCTATTGATCTATTGATCTATTTCTGTCAGGCATACAGGCAAACAGATACCTTTAAAACAAACAAGAACAGAACTGATGCCAGAAGTTGCAAAAATCATTTCACCAACGTTTTATTTATTATACGACTGTACAAGACTCTTATACTCATCTCTGTTTATCAATTAACTGAACTTATGCTTGAGTCAAATTATTTGCAAAAATACATTATTAGTAATGCTAGAGCATGCTTGACATTTCCATTAATACTTACTGGAATTGACTGCTGTTACAAAAATTGAATAACAATACACATTTCATTGATATTAGACTACATCTGTTAACCCTTTCAGTATGGGAAATTATAGTCTCAAATGTCCTTAGCAAACTGTGTAGACCCAGATGAGAGGTCTCCTCTAGGAGCCCTCCCATCAAGATTTGCACTGTTTGTAGTGTTACATATTTCTTTAAAACAATCCCTGGACATTCACAGTAAGCTTGACCTGTTTGTATTTTGGAATGGTCCATTTGAAAGGGTTCAAGTTATACATATGTTCAATATACCTCATTCTCTAAAACCTCTAAAACCATGCATGAATTCTACGTCAGTCCTACTGAACAAATGCAATACATACAGGTAATTATATAATGTGATATACGGATATGCAAATAGCATTCCATATATTCCTAGCTATGTTCCCATCCATTACATACATATACCCTTGATTAACCCTTTACTCCATAAATACACCTTTCTATTCCTTTGCAAACAGAGTAGACCAAGATCAGAATGGCTCCTGTAGGAGTCATCTGATCAGGGTATGCTCTGTTTGCCATTTCCAAAATGCATCTAATTAATTATTTCTTACATGAGTATTCAAGGAGTAAAGATTAACCTGTTCACTTATGAACATTTATGCCTGAATTGGCTTAATTTTTGTACTGTAAAATTTTCAACTGAATTTTTGCATCAACTATAGGTTTAAAGCTATGTAATTCCATAAGCAAAAAGAGCAGACACTGATCATATGTGTCATACAGGAGCCATCTGATCTGGGTTTACTCTATTTGCAAAGGTGTGAAAAGGCATTTATATGAAGAAAAGGGTTAATCAAATATGTGACTTGGAAAAAATTATTCAAAGATATTTTTTAACTAATTTCTGTGTTGTGTCCTTAATAGAGACACTAGCTAACAGTGTACTCTAAAGATCCTCTGATCAGGGTTTTGCACTCTTTGCTTCAAAGATTATCTTCCTAAGGTCATATTCGCAAAAGAATTCTTATACCCATCTAAAAATTGAACAGCAACTGCTGCAAAAATCAAAGAATATATATATCAAGGATTCAACAAATGAAAGCTCAATATCTAATAACTTTTCCAAGAGTGACTGACCTTCGATGATTCTGATGACCTTGACCTGTGACCTTCTGGTTCCTCTTCTTCGTCTTCTTCGTCCTCCTCTTCCATCTGTTCTTGTAATTTGATACTTGGCACTTTGCCAGTGTCATTGCCTGACTTCTCCTCCTCTCCCTCCTTGTCCTCATCTGGCCCCGCCTTCTCCACCTCCCCTGACCCCTCCTCCTCCTCTTCCTGCTCTGTCTCACCTTCCTAGAAATAACAAAAATTGAAACATCATACTCAAATACAGACAATAAGTAGTCAATCATAATGATATTTTGAATGCTGGAAATACATTTTGCTAAGATTTCATTAGTCATGTAATGTTATAGGTTAAATAAACAAATTTCATGAATACAAGAAATTAGCCATCTGAAGAAAATGATTTCAAAGGATTTGATTTTTAGAGGATTTTTATTGAAATTATCTTTGTTTACATATTTTAAAGCAACTAACTTTTACCTTGCTTTTATAAAGCATAATGTAACTTGCATTTACAAAACAGTTTGAGTCCAGATGAGGCTGGGTAACTTGGCATCTCATCAGAATCCAAGTTGTTTATCAAAGGCTTAACCATTTCAGTGTTGGGTACAACTCATTAATGAATTTTGCAAACAGTGTATACCCAGATGAGAGGGTTCCTAGAGGAGCCCTCTCATCAGGGTCTGCACTGTTTGTCATGTTACACATTTTTTAAAAAATATCCCTAAATATCCATGGTAAGCGTGACCTTTTTGAATATTAGAATAGTCCCATTGAAAATAAAGAACTGAAAAGGTTAGGCAATTGGAAGAAAGTAAAATTGCAAGTTTCATGAAGGAAAAGGGTTAAATGAAAAAAGAAATTTAAGAAAAAACAACACTACATAAAATAGGACAAGCTACTCCATAATAATATCTAGCAATTAACATTTTCAAAGTGAACTAACCCATCAGTGTTTAACCCTTTCACTGCCAATGTCGCAAAAATGCACCATGACAAATAGTGCAGTCCCAGATCAGAAGCTGCCTTTTCAAGGGACTTCACTTTTTGTCTTAAACATTATTTCTATATCTGTGCTTTATTCCTTTGATTTCATATTTTTTTTATCTCATTTCCTTATTTTACCAAATGATTTAGCAAATTTGGTTTGCAGACGACAATTAGAAATTTGGCGCCGAAAGGGTTAACAAGCATTAAGAAACAAGGGTTAATATGGTACCACTACAGTAATTACAGGTTAATATACATAGTCATATAATCAAGCTTCATGTCTAAAATGAAAAAAAAGTAAGCAAGTATTTAATAAAGCAGAAAAATATCTGTTTATTCAATGGTATGTACAGAAAAAAACTGTCTTTTCTAAAAAAAAGCACAAAAGGGCTATGATGACCTTGAACTGCTCACCTGGTGAGTAGGTCAAATGGTCTATTATATACATCACACATAACATGTCAGACCCATGTGTTTCACTGAAAAACACAGGCTGCTTATTTTGCAAAAGAAGATTTTCAACTTCTTAGCTCATGTGAACTACTTTTAAAACAGATTAAAACCATTAATATAACTTATGATAGAAGATGACCCAGTACTAAAAATCATTACTATGAAGTTTGATAAAATTCGAGTCATTAATATAATGTTGATAAAAAAATCTAAGGATCATTCTTGTGAAGGTTGATCTAATTCCATTCAGCAGTTTAAGTGGAGATGTTTAAATACATTGTCCATTGAAATCTATATTTATGTCCTGTAATATTTATATAAATTTGATAGAAGACCACCTAAGACTCATCCATGTTAAGTTTGGTCTAATTTCATTCTATGGTTCAAAAAATAGACGAAAATGTTATTTAAAGAATCAGTTGACAACGGACGACTGACAACGGGCGGAGGGTGATCCCAATAGACTAGCTACCTTCGTACTTTGTGCCAGGTGAGCTAATAAAATGGGGAAAATAAAACAATATGTTTGAAATCCATGGTTGTTATTTGATTATAAACAGGCTTCTTCATTAGATGTGTGAGCAATTCCTTCTCTGCTTGAATTTCTAAATCTAAACTAATAGACCCATGCCACAAGAAAAGGTCCCTTTTGGACATTAATCTTCAGCATGCTATAAGCGAGTCAGTAATGTCAATGGCAAACAGTCTGGATCCAGATGAGATGCCAAGTAACACTGAATCTCAATAGGATCAAACTGTTTGCCCTTCTATCCTGTTTTTGTAGAAATTAGATACACCTCGTATATTTTCAAAAATATAAAATGAATCAAAACTATACATACAGTAAAACCGGAATTCTAGTAGAGAAGAATTTAGATACTTTTAGGCAGGTAGCTACTTAATGCAGGATGAAAGTCATGCAGAAAGCTCCTAGAGGAGCTTTTTGCATGACTTTCACCCTGCATTAAGCTGCCAACTGTCTCCAAGACCGATAATTATGCTAATTTTAACATCCTGTTTCGAAAGGTTTTACTGTACATGTATGTATCATTCAATGGAAGACCTCCTAGGGATCTTATCTGTGAACTCTGGTTATATTCCACAACAGCTTATGAAGGTGATGCTTTAATAAAATGTTCATTAAAAGCTATTTTGAGCTTATACAACAACTTTGTATACAAATTTGATAGTGGACCACTTAAAAAAGGTCAAATTCCATTGAGTAGTTCCGGGGAAGAGCTTCCAGGTGAGCTTAAAGTTTAAACAATTAAGTATTGCTTTAAATGTAATCAGAGTATCACACAGTTTGGATGGTGATGACCCAAATTGTTTGTAGGTGTAATGGCGCATTTCCCCATAGTGTGCAAATGGCTTTACCCATTCCCTAATAATGACACCTTTTGACGCCTCTTTAAAAGTCGCTTTTTGAAACAATTGATAAAAATAGGAGCAAATGCTCTATTTATCACATCAGTTTCAAGACTTCAAAATTGCTCCTTTTCGGTAGATTTATTGAAAGAAGTTGGATCTAATAATAGCCTATGAGGGAATGGGTTAAAATCGATAATAACATAGTGCAGATGCTTTTGAATATGATGGAGTGTAGAACTTAACCAGAGACTGTCCGACATTCAACAGTATCTAACCCTTCCCCTGGTAAATATTCATGTAAGAAATAATGACATTATGACTCATAATTGCTAAACTTCTATATTGGCATAATTATGTACAAATGAATTTTTGGTAATGGTAGAAACTGTAGAGTCAGATCTATTATAATTTCATATGCAAACAGAGCAGACCCTGATATTATGGCTCCTGCATTAGGGCCATCAGATCTGGATCTTCTTTGTTTGCAAAGGTGTGAATATATAGGGGAAAGGGTTAAAATGTAGCTAAACCATTTTTTAATCTTAGAATAGATGAATCTTGAATTAATTCTTCATTTCACGAATGGTAACGAGTTATACTCTCAAATAGTCAATGAAAAACAAAACAGAATTGATGAAAGCAACTAGATATTTAACTGAAATAACTTTTCTGTATAAGTGCTAGTTAGAGACCTGGTGATACTAAAAACAATAAAATAAAATTACTGGCTATGATGAACTAACCCCATACAAATCTACAAAATTGATATTCCAAGCAAATATAAATGGGATAAAAAAGAGTGGCAAATAACATTCGTAGAGCAGTGATGATTTTGTGCCCTTAAGACTTATTGAACATTCTTTAAACCTTACAGTGCATTACATCAGTCACTAATGCCCTTTGCAAATAGTGTAGACCCAGATGAAAGGGCTCCTAGACGAGCCCTCTCATCTGGATCTACATTGTTTGTCATGTTACACTTTTCTTTAAAACAAATCCTAAATATTCACCATAAGCTTGACCTGTTTGAATTTTGGAATAGTCCATTTAAAAATTCAGCATTGTAAGGTTTAAAACATCTCAAAATATTCACCATAATCTTGACCTGTTTGAATTTGGAACAGTCCAGTTGAAAATTCAGAGTTGTAAGGGTTAACCTTCAGCTTATTGAGCAAACTTTCTCTAGCAGAAAATATCTTCTAAACATTTTTTTATGAGTAGGAATTCACAACAAACTGGATCCAGATGAGACGCCAAGTTACTTAACATCTCGACTGGATCCAAACCATTTGCTATATTGACACTATGGCTTTGCCTGTAGCATGCTATATGATAATTGTGTATGTTGAACACGTACATGTCAAAATTAAAATACAGTTAAACTTTGGTGTATCGAGCTTCTAGAAACAAATGTGACAGTCTAATGCAGGTCGAAAGTAAGGCTGAAAGAGAGTACAGGAGCTTTCAGCATTACTTTCCACCTGTACTAAGCTGTGAACTTGAGAAATTGATCTGGGTCCATGCTTATAAAGCTTTTAATTGAGTCTGAGTTTCGTTCTCAGGCTTTTGATTGGTCAGATTTGAGTTCTCAAGCTTTTGATTGGTCAGATTTGAGCCAAAGGCTCAAATCTGACCAATCAAAAGCTTGAGAACGATCTCAGACTCAACTAAAAGCTTTATAAGCATAGACCCAGATTAGATATCGGAAGACTCACACTTCTGCTGTCTCAAAGTAATTTGTACAGTACTATGAAGTTTGAGATATTGCAGTTCAACTGTAGCTGTAATGGAGAAGTTGTAAGAAAAGTCTTTACTTCAACCCTTTCAATAACAGATTTCAAAGTGGATTCTTTTCAATTACATGCAATGTAGTCAATTTATTTCCTACAGAAAAACAAATGCAAGCAGTGCACGCACACTTGCTCCTAATGAATACCTTTCGTCTTGTTATAAGACTTTTTCAAATGAACCATTGCTTATCTTTAATGCCTTACTCATTAGCTAGCTAGAAAAGACATAAAGTTAGCTTGCACATTCATCACAGTTCTACTTCTATCCCTACGCCTTACTGACTTACAAACTTGACAGACACATTTGTTTTCACAGAGTCGGGTGTTTTCATTATAGATCTCTTTGTTCTAGATCCCTTCCTCACACCTTGCAGCTATTTGTCAAAACAAAGTACATATTAATATCTAAATCGTACTCATCAATTCATCTCTCTATAACAAGATTAACATCAAACCCTTTGAATGTTGACATGTCCTGTAGTGACTTTAACCCTTTCCTCCATAGGCTATTTTTAGACCCAACCTCTTTGAATAAATCTACCGAAAAGGACCATTTATCAGAGAAAAGGAAACTTTTAGAATTGTGTAGTTTTGAAACCATTGTGATAAATAGAGCATTTGCTCCTATAGGAGCAAATGCTCTATTTATCACAATGGTTTCAAGAAGTGGTTATTACAGAGGTGTAGAAAGGCGTATTTATGGAGGAAAGGATTAATAGTAATGGCTTTTCACAATAATTATTTCAATGACAAACAGTGCTGGCCTCGAACAGAGGGCTCCTATAGGAACTGTCTGATTTAGGTCTATACTGAACATTTATTGCCCACAATGAAAAGATTCATTCAACAATGTACTGCAGAAAACATTCAAGATTATAATAATTAAAATCTGTTATGAAAGATTAACCCATTCAAAGCAAATTCCACACATCCTGATCAGAGGACTCCTCCATGAGTCCTCTGATGTGGGTATGCATTGTTAGAAAATGTCCTCTGACATGGGTATGCATTGTTAGACAATGTCCTCTGATCTGGGCATGCATTGTTAGACAATGTCCTCTGATCTGGGCATGCATTGCTAGACAATGTCCTTTGATCTGTGCATGCATTGCTAGACAATGTCCTCAGATCTGTGCATGCAATGTCCTCTGATCTGGGCATGCATTGCTAGACAATGTCCTCTGATCTGGGCATGCATTGCTAGACAATGTCCTCAGATCTGGGCCTGCATTGCTAGACAATGTCCTCTGATCTGGGCATGCATTGTTAGACAATGTCCCCTGATCTGGGCATGCATTGTTAGACAATGTCCCCTGATCTGGGCATGCATAGCAGGCATGCATTGCTAGACAATGTCCTTTGATCTGGGCATGCATTGCTAGACAATGTCTTCTGGTCTGGGCATGCATTGTTAGACAGTGTCCTCTGATTTGGGCATGCATTGTTAGACAATGTCCTCTGATTTGGGCATGTATTGCTAGACAATGTCCTCTGATCTGGGCATGCATTGTTAGACAATGTCCTCTGATCTGGGCATGCATTGTTAGACAATGTCCTTTGATCTGGGCATGCATTGTTAGCCAATGTCCTCTGATCTGGGCATGCATTGTTAGACAATGTCCTCTGGTCTGGGCATGCATTGTTAGACAATGTCCTCTGATCTGGGCATGCATTGCTAGAAAATGTCCTCTGATCTGGGCATGCATTGTTAGACAATGTCCTCTGATCTGGGCATGCATTGCTAGACACTGTCCTCTGGTCTGGGCATGCATTGTTAGCCAATGTCCTCTGATCTGGGCATGCATTGCTAGAAAATGCCACTCCAACTCATTTCCAACATTCAAAGGGCTTAGAGAATCATCTGCAATTTCACAAAAGTAGACTAAAAGTATCAGAAAGAAAACAAAAGATTGAAAGAAAAGGGAAACAATGAAAAAATATGAAGAGGGGGGGGGAGAGAAAATTGAACAATGTATATTTTATTAATTGGAATCAGAAGCAAAGTACATAAACATGTGTATCTCTTGAAAATTCATCATTTCAGCAACTCCTTGATCTTTAGCACTCTACTCAAACAGTTTGGATCCAGATGAGACACTCGGTAAGTCTGCATATAATCAGGATCCAAACTGTTTGACAATGATCATGTTTCCAGTAAGAAATGTAACAAAAATTGCACTTTGACCACTGCAGCAGACGACAATATTTGCAGACAACCATTCCTGAAAGTGCTAAAGGTTACGAGGTAATACTCATGCATTACCCATTACCTCATAGGCTATTTTTAGACACAAACTCTTTTAATAGATCTACCGAAAAGGAGAATTTACTAGAGAAAAGGTAACATTTAGAATTATTTAGTTTTGAAACCATTATGATAAATAGAGAATTTGCTCTTGTGGAGCAAATTCTCTATTAATCACAATTGTTTCAAAATGTGACTTTTACATAGGCATCAAAAGGCGTCAGTATGAGGAAATGGGTTAGACCAATACAGCTATTAGCAAGCAAACTCTTACTTTTGACATATTTCCATTGTCAAGTCAAATAACAGGTCTGTGGAATGGAGGTGTATTTCAAATACTGCAGTATACCCTGAAAGTGCGGCAACTAAGTATATAAGACCTTTGAATACAGTGTAGGCCAAAATCAAAGGACTCCTGACGGAATCCTTCGATCTGGATCTGCACTAAGGAGTCCTTCGATCTGGATCTGCACTAAGGAGTCCTTCGATCTGGATCTGCACTAAGGAGTCCTTTGATCTGGATCTGCACTAAGGAGTCCTTCGATCTGGATCTGCACTATTTGTCATACACAACATTAATATGCAGATGGGGAGGAACCCATTTTAATTATTCAGCAGAGTAACCCTTTCCCTCAAATACATTTTTATGCCCCCAAAGCTAGGCTTTGGCGGCATATAGTGATCGCACCGTGCGTGTGTGTGTGGGTGGGTGTGTGGGTGGGTGTGTGGGTGGGTGTGTGGGTGGGTGTGTGGGTGGGTGTGTGTGTGTGTGGGTGTGTGTACATTTTGTCCGGAGTATATTTCCTTTGTCACATCAGCTACGGATACCAAATTTGGTGTGTGAGTTCATCTTGGGATGGGGGAGTGTCGCGTACCATTTTCATGTCACTGTGACCTTGACCTTGACCTTTGACCTTGATTTTACAAAAAGCTTGTCCGGAGCATATCTCCTTTACCTTACCAGCTACAGATTCCAAATTTGGTGTGTGAGTTCATCTTGGGATGGCGGAGTGTCGTGTACCATTTCCAGGTCACTGTGACCTTGACCTTGACCTTTGACCTCGATTTTAAAAAAAGCTTATGCCTTACCAGCTACAAAAAGCTTGTCCGGAGTATATCTCCTATACCTTACCAGCTAAGGATTCCAAATTTGGTGTGTGAGTTCATCTTGGGATGGAGGAGTGTCGCGTACCATTTTCAGATCGCTGTGACCTTGACCATGACCTTTGACCGATTTTACAAAACGCTTGTCCGGAGCATATCTCCTTTACCTTACCAGCTACAGATTCCAAATTTGCTTTGTGAGTTCATCTTGGGATGGCGGAGTGTCGTGTACCATTTCCAAGTCACTGTGAACTTGACCTTGACCTTTGACCTCAATTTTAAAAACCACTTATACCTTACCAGCTACAAAAAGCTTGTCCGGAGTATATATCCTATTCCTTACCAGCTAAGGATTCCAAATTTGGTGTGTGAGTTCATCTTGGGATGGAGGAGTGTCGCGTACCATTTTCAGATCACTGTGACCTTGACCATGACCTTTGACCGATTTTACAAAAAGCTTGTCCGGAGCATATCTCCTTTACCTTACCAGCTACAGATTCCAAATTTGGTGTGTGAGTTCATCTTGGGATGGCGGAGTGTCATGTACCATTTCCAGGTCACTATGACCTTAACCTTGACCTTGACCTTGACCGATTTTACAAAAAGCTTGTCCAGAGCATATCTCCTATACCTTACCAGATACAGATTCCAAATTTGGTGTGTGAGATCACCTTCAGATGGCGGAGTGTTGCGTACCATTTTCAGGTCACTGTGACCTTGACCTTGACCTTCGACCTCGATTTTACAAAAAAGGTTGTCCAGAGAATATCTCCTATACCTTACCAGCTACGGATTCCAAATTTAATGTGTGAGTTTATCTTGGGATGGCGGTATGTCGCGTACCATTTTCATGTCACTGTGACCTTGACCTTTGACCTAGATTTTACACAAAGCTTGTACGGAGCATTTCTCCTATACCTTATCAACTACGGATTCCAAATTTGGTTTGTGAGTTCATTGATCGCGGAGAGTCGTGTACCATTTTCAGATCACTGACCTTGACCTTGACCTTTGACCTCAATTTTACAGTCCGGAGCATATCTCCTATATCTTACCAGATACAAAAAGCTTGTCCAGAGCATATCTCCTATACCTTGAACGTTGACAATCAACCCAGGGTCCTTTTTAACGTTGAGAATGACTTAGGGTCCTTTTTAACTAAGTTTTGACGCTTGGCTCTTTTCTTAGCTATCATAATCGTCAAAGGTTCTGTTTCTAATGTTAAGAACTGACTCCTGTGCCTTTTTTAACAGCATCAAAATTTCATGTTACACCTGCATTACATTGTATTGTTTTTCCGCCAAAATGCATTTCGGTGTCAAACACTTTGGGGGCATTTGTCACCCGTGACGACTCTCTTGTTTGTAAATGCTTTTTCACACCTTTGCAAACAGAGTAGACCCAGATCAGATAGCTCCTGTAGGAACCACTGATCAGGGTCAACTGTTTGCTTATGACATTATAATAGTACTTGCAGCTGACTCGATCTACAGTTTCTACCAATACCAAAAACACCATGTGTACATGCCATTATAAAAATTCGGCTAATAATTATTATTCATGATGCCATTATTTCTTACACGAATATTCAACAGGGAAAGGGTTAAGGGCTATAGAGATAATGATACAATAATTTTGCCTCAAGTTCTTTAATTAGTTTTAAACCCTTACCTGTTCAATATTCAGGTAAGAAATAAAAATGACACCATGAATATTTATTCGCTGAAAATGTATACAGTAGAACCCCTCTAATGCGAGAACTTAATGAATAAACATAATTGTCTTAATAAGCAGGTGGCTGCTTAATGCAGGAGCTTTCTGCATAACTTTCATCCTGCATTAAGCTACCACCTGCCTCTGGCACCCAGAAGTATGCCCCATGACAAAAACTTTAAAATCAGGTTAAAATCAGAGCAGATTCTATAGGAGCAATCTGTTCTGGCTTTATTCTGTTTGATAAGGTGTGAAAAGGAAAGGGTTAAACAAAGAATTTTCCTAATGTTTTAAAGTAGTAGATACATGTATACAGTATTTAGAGGCAGGTAATCAAAATAGCTCATCTCAAACACTATGTGCCTACGTGAACTTAAAGCTCACATACATGTGTAGTGACGGACAGAGGGAGCAGAACAGATGGGTATATGTTGTTATTCATCGACCTCATAAGAAGGACAAAGAATGTAGCTAAAGACAAGGCATTAAAGTCTCTACAATACATGTATATGCATATTTTCAATAAAAATCATAAAATCATGGTTATCTTCATTTTTTCCTATGAAGATGTTCTGGTTGAACTTGCATTGTAGATAAAAAGCAGACCTCTGTGATACAAAATAAACCATTTTCGTTAATACAGTACTTATAAGTTTTTGTTGTACAATAAAATATTATTGGCCTATTTCAGATAGTTACAAAACTGAAATATAACAAACAATAAATACAAATAAATCTGCAAATAATCTTCAATATCAAACATTAAAAGTTTTGTCTTCTGCAGCATCTATTCAATTGATTTTCTTCTGATATACATGTATTTCTTTTCAGCATATAAACAAATGATTTATGCAATTTTTTAGGAATTTTCAAAATGCATGGCAATTAGAGACACTTTGAGCAGCCTAATTGGATTTTACAACCAACATGGTCTTTGTTTCCTTTAAACCTATGATGCATGTCAAAACTCATACACAGAAACAAATCTGTACCTAGGACATGGAGGACCAAGCCAAATAAACATATTCCGTGGAAACTGAATGAACAGGGAAAACACTTTACACTTTCAACTCTGAATTTTCAGAGTGGAATGGTCCATCATTGTTTATTGTTAGTGTATATACAGTATAACGGTCTCAAACTTACAAGAGGCTCTATGAGCCCTAAGATCTGGGCCTGCACTGTTTGCCAATGACATAGCACTCATTTTCCACATTCAATAGGTTAATGTCACACAGTCTTTGAATGGCTGGGACATAAAACTGGAGATCATTAAAAAATGCTAGAATACTGTCCATGTACTGTATGTCTATGCCACACCACTATGACGTATGTACACATGATTAAGACTGCTCAAAATTAAAATGAAGTCTGTCCATACAAGTTTTGGCTGTGACAAAGGAATGGTTGAAGAGGGACACAAACCGATCAATGGATGAACTCCATCATTACATACATGTATAAGCCAAGCTGACCTCAACAAAAACTGAATACATATATCCATGACAATAGCTGTAGTACAGTCCTAGATCAGTCTTGACAGCAATCTTTTGGAACTACTGAATACCATAAAGAAGAGGGATATCTGCCATTTTAATCTCGACCATTTTGTTTCAGTTATATGTCGAGGCATCCTAACCAAACAAGTGCTGAAATGTCTATACATCCTTGCAGATGAATATATATTTTATAGTGCTGAGAATAATGATAGGAACACTGACAGTAAAACCTCTCTAAACCGGATACAGTAAAACCTCTCTATAATGACCCTTAAATTGTGTTAATTAGTTGGTATTTTGGGCAGGTGGTTGCTTAAAGCAAGGTGAAAGTAAAACAGAACGCTCCTATAGGAGCATTCTGTTTTACTTTCACCTTGCTTTAAGCATCCACCTGCCTTTAACACAAATTACTTGATGTACTTTAGTGGTCGTTATAGAGAGGTTATACTGTATTAAATTTAGTATAAATATCGGTCTTGAAGACAGGTGGCAGCTTAATGCAGTGTGAAAGTCATGCAGAAAGTTCCTCTAGCCTGGAGCTTTCTGCATGACTTTCACCCTGCATTATAAGCAGCCACCTGCCTAGCAGTATCTAAATTCTTCTCTACTAGAATTCCAATTTAGACTGGTTTTCCTGCAATCCAAACTGGAGAGGTTGTAGATTATGTCATCACCAATACATTTGTATCTTTTTGCACAATAAGATGTAGTGTAAATGAGCAGGAACACTTTGGTATTTATTTTTTAACCATCTTGATATTCCTCAGCAAATAAAAAAAACAAATATCTTATACATATTTAACTCTTTTTCTAAGTAACTTTGTTGTCTGCTCAGTTGGCATCTACTGCTCAATTGTCGCCTGCAACATTTTCAAAACTTTTAATTGTGTTTTCTTTCTGCAGAGATGTGTCTGAGATTTCTGCAGAAATGAGTCTGAGATTTCTGCAGAGACGAGTATGAGATCTCTGCAGAGATTAGTCTGAGTGACAAATAGTTTGAAACTCAGCTCCATGTTTTGTGGGGCCTAATTTGGATCCAAACTGTTTGCATAGGTCATAAATTACAGAAGAATCTGCCACAAACATGCAGAGTTAATTAACAAGTTGCATTACTTAAATTTAGTAAACCCCCATCCCTGTTCAATATTCATAGAAGAAATAATGACATCTTGAATACTAAAATTTAGTTAACCCTTTTCCTCATATAAACGTGTTTTCACGCATCTGCAAACTGAGTAGACTCCTAGAGGAGCCGTCTGATCAGGGTCTGCTCTGTTTGCTAATGGAATTTGATAGCTATGTTTCTTTACTTTCTAAAATGGCTACAATATTCCACCTTCAGTATTTGATTATAACTATTTTTCCATGAATATTCAGTAGGTATTGAAATTTGGACTAAATATAGAACAGGGAACCAGGGCTAACCCCATCAATATTCATGTAAGAAATAATGAGATTATGAATATTTATTAGCTGATTTTTATGATGGCAAAATTTAATATGCACAGGATGTTTTGGCTCAAGCAGCTGTAGAATCAGATCTATATTATACCACAAGCAAACAGAACAGACCCTAAGCAGTCTGATCTGGGTCTACTCTGTTTGCAAATGCATGAAAAGGCATTTGTATAAAGGAAAGGATTAAGCATGCTGACATAATGTATTGGAAGCTAGCATAAAAAACTGGATTTGAGAAATATTAAGTTAAATATAATATCATGCATAAATAATTATGTATCAGCTATAAAAAAAAGAAGCTCATGTTAAACAAAAACTGTAATTGATACATGAATACAATAATTGACCCTTTCCCTGTTAAACATCCATTAAGAAATAATGACATTCATTAGCTAAAATATTATAATGACATATGTACACAGGATGTTTTAGTATTGGTAGATACTGTAGCCAGATCCATTATGATTTTACATGGAAACAGAGTAGACCCTGCTTGAATGACTCTAACAGGAGCATCTGATCTTGGTCTACTCTGTTTCCAAAGATATGTGAAAGTGTTTATATGAGGGAAAGGCTTAAACAAACTTCATACAAATACTCATACTGCTGTAATGACACTGTAAACTACTGATCAGGCTGGAGGTTATAACAACTTCCGAGTTTGAGTTTGAGTTTATTCTCAAGTATGTGATTAATGGGCTCAAGCAAAAAAATGTTTTTATAACACCAGGACCTTAACAGAGAAGAGTTTGTGTTCAGGAAGGGAGACTCAAATGTAAACTCTTGGAAACAAGAAATCCTAATCCAATCAGTTGAGAGTTTAAACTGAGGTCAAGGTCAGGGTAAAGGTCACAGAGACACAAACGTAGTATGAGAAACTCTGGCTTCCGAAGATGAAGCTAACAAGACAATTGTAAATCTTAACCCAAGTGGTTGAGGAGATATCCTCCAGAAAAACATTCTTGACAAACTTTTACTAAAACCTGAGGTCAAGGTCATAGATGCACTAAAGTAGTTTGTGGCACTCTATCTTCCCAGGATGTATCAACAAAGGGAATTTGGAATTCCTTACCAAATGGATTTTGCAGATATCCTTGAGACAATTTTCCAGTAGACTTTCACTAAGAAAGGTCAGGATCAAGGTCACAGAGAAATCAAAGCAGTATGTGACTATCTGCCTTCCTAAAATGCATCCTAATGAAAAATTTGGAAATCCTAACCCATTGGGTTTAGGATATATCATCCAGACAATTATTTACTTAAACTGTGGTCAAGGCAAAGATAAAAGAGACCAAATCAGTACACAACACAACACTCTGCCATCCCAAGATGCACCAATGCAGAAAAATAGAAATCCTAACCAAAAGGGTTGAGTGTATTTCATCCAGACAATAGTTTGCTTAAACTAAAGTCAAGGTCAATATCACAGAGAAACAAAATAGTATGTGACACTTTGCTGTCCCAAGATGCACTCACATAAGAAATTTGGAAACTGTAACCCAAGTGGTTGAGGACATATCATCCAAACAAATTTCAAACTGGAAGGACAGACAGATTGAAGGGCAGCCCTCCTGTGGCTATAAGAGAATAATTTTAGCAGCCATCAGCTACCTTGCATGCAGAGTTAAAAATAAACAAACAGAAAATATTGTAGAACCATCTATACATACTGTGCCATATTGTTCTGAGAACTACTCAAAGCAGATGCTTAATTTCTTGTCTCTCAAACTTTCTTTTATTTCATTTTAGTTTATCTATTCTAACCCTTTACTCCATGAATATATATGCAAGTAATAATGACATCATGATTTCTAATCAGTAGGATACTACAGGAGCCATCTGATCTGGGCCTTCTCTGTTTGCAAAGGTGTGAAAAGGTGTATATATGAAGTAATGGATTGAGAAAACTTTAACATTAGGTAGATAGGCACTTATGTTGACTGAAACATATACTTTCTGCAAATTATATTAAGAATTAATTATTTGATATGATAATTTGGCCAAACGCTTAACCCTCAACTACACAGATACACATTTTAACGCCTCTGCAAACAGAGTAGACCCAGATCAGATAACTCTGGTAGGAGCCATATACATATACATGTAGGTCTAATTCTACATTTTTTCTCATTTTTTTTCTTTTTTAACTATTTTATTCAATAAAGAGAAGGATTGGTCGCTACAGTTTCTGACATGGTAAACATTTTCTGTTTATGTGCCATTATAAAAAGTTATCTAATTATTATTCAGGATATCATTATTTCTTACATGAATATTCATGGAGTAAAAGGTCAAATCTTACTCAGAGCTACAGATGAAGGTGCCTACCCAAATACTAAAATGCTAATTTCTCCACCAAACCCTATGTTGTGACCATTTTTTAGAATCGTCTCAAAGAGACGATTCTAAAGAGTGGTCACAACATAGGATTTGGTGGAGAAATTAAGAAGTTATTTATGAAAATGTTTTAATGTACGCATCTTATCTGGACCTCTGCTTGCTATATTAAGTTGGTAGGATAAGGACTATCCTATCTAGGTGTTGGGTGTTAAGATGCTGAAATAACTATGTCAATCTACTATAATAAGTACCTGCATGTAACTCTGAAACACACAAACAAATAAACCAAATAAAATACCTTTTCAGACGTCTGCAAGGGGTAATACAATTAAATACTTGAAATTTGAATAATTTATCAACAACAGTAAAAACAACAACACTGGCCTATAGAATATTACAAAGGATTCTATTACAGTGTTGTGTAAAACCCCTCTAAACTAACCACCAAAAATGTCTAATTCTAGGTCTTAAAGGCAGATCGTAGCTTAATGCAGGACTTAAGTTATGCATAAATCTCCTGCAGGAGCTTTCTGCATTACTTTCATCCTGCATTAAGCAACCACCTGCTTTTAGAGATGGCCTATGTTTGTTAATTAGAGGGGTTTTACTGTATTGTATATAAGACATGTCAAGACAAAAGTGACCATTTGGCTAAACAAACTTGACCCATGCATAGCCTTTCTTTGAATAGGCAACATATGGTCAAGTTTTAGTCATTAACCTTTAGTCTGGTGAGCAACTTTTTGTTGACAGAAAGTGTAACTGACTTCAGTTGTCACAATCACTTTATCTTGCACTTCTCTTCAACAAAGAGTATCAAACCGTTTGGATCCTAATGGAATGTCAAGTTACTTGACGTCTCATCTGGATCCAAACTGCATAGATAATCACTCATCTGTCAGCAGCAGGCTTAAGATTAATATCTGCAGTTTCCAACAATCTAAATCTGGAACACAGTGTAGACTCATATAGTTTATTTGTTTGCACAATAGCAGTGAATTTGTGATTACTTAAGCAAAATGTTTGGCAAAAAGTTTGGATCCAAATGAGATGCTGAGTAATTTGGCATCATACCAGGTTCCAATTTATTTGTCCCACTGAACACAGTTTTAAAGAACAATGGTGAAAATCCACCCAAAGAATTTGTAGTAGAAGATGACAAATCTGCAGTAGGAAAGACAACTATACCCCCCCCCACCCATATGTCACAATAACTATACATTGTATGTACATTTTGTTGTGTTTTGATATCTTAACACATATGAACATTTATGGGTGAATTGGTCACAAAATGAATATTCATTAACTTAATTTATAACTTAAAATTAGATCTAATTAAGTTAATGAATATTCATGAAGTGATCAGTTTATGTGTAAATGTTCATATGGGAAAGGGATAAAAATAACTCTAATTCGTGATGATGTTTCCTTTAAAGCTGATGAATGATGATGATGATGATGAAGGTGAGATTGTGGAAAAAAGGTTAATGAAAAATGTAGTATTGGGTTGATTTGTTTTCTTAACACATCAGGCTCAATATTAAAGTTGTTTTGCTAATTGATATGACTTACAGAGATCTTGTCACTGGCTGAGGTTGGTGTCTCTCCTCCCTGACGTTTAAGCTGTATGGCAGGCATGTCATCCTCTTCCTCATCTGATGACTCATCCAGCTGCTTGGTAAACTCTTGTACATGCTCAAGGCTGTTAGAAGATACAATGTATACGATAATAAATCACAGAGCAACTGTTAACTCTTGTATTCTGGCAGTCAATACCTGACCACCTATGGACACAGTCAGGATACAGATGAGATGAAAAGTCATTGGGTGCTTCATGCAGATCCTAACTGGCTATTAGATGAGATGAAAAGTCATTGGGTGTTTCATGAAGATCCTAACTGGCTATTTTGATACTCTGATTGTATTTCTTACATTATGGAAGTAAAACAAACTGTTAGAATTGAAACAGACATTATTTTGCTTATGACACTTACTTAGCGAGCAAAGACATTTATCATAAATATACAGTAAAACCTTTATATAATGACCACTGAATAAATAAATTTGAGGGTATATAAGTCTAAGAGCATATCGAGGGCTTGGTGCTAAACTATTGTAACTCCTTCACAAAGTGAAGGAGTTACAATAGTTTTGCACCAAGCCCTCGATATGGTTACTTAACGTAGAAAGAAATTTATGCAGAAAGAAGGCAGTTTTCTGTATAATTTTCATTCTGCATTTCGCTACCACCTGTCTTACTTACCCTTTCCCTGTTCTATTTTTATTCCAAATTCAATACCAACTGAATATTCATGGACGAAGTAGTTATAATGAAATATGTACGGTGGAACATTGAAGAGATTTTAGAAAATAAAGAAACAAATCTTTCAAATTCCATTGGCAAACAGAGCAGACCCTGATCGAAGACTCCTATAGGAGCAGTCTGATCGGGGTCTACTCTGTTTGCAATTGCGTGAAAACACGGTTATATGAATGAAAGGGTTAATATCCCAAATTTCTTTTTGAGTGATTGCTTTAGTGAGGTTTTATTGTAGTATTACCCAAGTTTGGCCTTCTGTTTGATTGTCTCAATAAGGAATTTCCATCTTCTGCCATGGCCTTTGTTGCTCATCACCTTAGCAAACAGCTTTTCCCAGTTCATCACTCGCTTTTCCTTCGCAATACGTTTTGACTGAAATATAAGTATGTACAGCATTACAGCATTATTTCGATGCATATGCCTATTCCGAGAGATTTTCAAGTCCCAGCTCAAATTCTATTAATTGTCATTGAAAATACCTGCATTAATCCAAATACCGATATTTAAAAAATTTAACATGCGTTGGTCCTGTTGATCATTACGGTGGTTCCTTTTATTTGTTTATTCCCTTGTACAATATTTGACTCTCTGCTAATGCTTTCTAGAGAGAAAAACAACATACTCTTACAGTTTGAAGCAGCCAGTGAAAACAAAATTACTCAGTGTTAAAAGAATCAACCTTTAATGCCTACTTACATGAGCATCCACAAGCTGAAGTCGTTTGATGGCAATGTTTAGCTGTCTCTGTTTGGCCTCATAATCCTCGTGAAGTTTCTTAAGTGCTGCACTCTTCTCCTCCCAGGGTGTGGAGTAGACTCGCACAAGTCGTAACAATTCATTTACAGGCATATTCAGGTCACTAATACTACAAAAAAGTATCATAGTTCATAATTAGGTATATGTGGTTGAACATAACTTAATTTAACCATAATGCAACTACATGTATACCACTTATTTTTTGGGGACCAAGTTAATATTAATCAAATGTTTAGACAAAGAGGAGAGAGGGGGAAGAAGAGAGAGAGAGAGAGAGAGACAGACAGACAGACAGACAGACAGACAGACAGACAGACAGACAGACAGACAGACAGACAAAGACAGAGATACACACAGAGACAAAGACAGACAGAAAGACAGAAAGCAAGAGAGGGAGGAAAAGGAAAACGGAGACAGACAGACAGACAGACAGACAGACAGACAGACAGACAGACAGACGGACAGACGGACAGACGGACAGACGGACAGACGGACAGATGGACGGACGGATGGATGGATGGATGGATGGATGGATGGATGGATGGATGGATGGACCGACGCTCTTACATATGGACACCTGTAGGGTATTTCCTTTGTTTAAAAGTACCCACAAGGGCACAAAAATACCCAACAGACAAAGATGGAATGAATAGAATTTACGGTTATCTATTGTCCTCCATGCCAAACAAGTGCCCATATGTTTGCCTGGCAGACAGACAGACAGGACAGGACAGACTGAGTGGAAGAGGGATGGAGGGGAAAGAGTGGCAATAAATTAACATTATACCTATTTTTGCTGACCTTAAAAGCCCATAAATATAACAATGACAGACAGACAAAGACAGACTGATAGACAAAACCTGTTCAGAACTTAAAAGTCATAATTTCAGGATACAAAATCGAATCGAAAGAATACAAATTTG
Organism: Azorinus chamasolen; assembly: GCA_963576725.1. Classification (NCBI taxonomy): domain Eukaryota; kingdom Metazoa; phylum Mollusca; class Bivalvia; order Cardiida; family Solecurtidae; genus Azorinus; species Azorinus chamasolen. The sequence continues at coordinate 96,606,665 of OY755237.1, forward strand.
TAAACATCTTATTTTCATACATAGGATTCTCTCTATATAAAGGATATTTTAGCAGCAAAAGACGGACGAAAACATGCAACATAAACTATATACTGAAGGATGAATTAAGCATACTTATCAAATATTACAATAGTAAAGGTATTCCATGTTACTTCCTCACAAAGTTTTACGATTGTCTTCGGTGACGGTAGAACAATGGTTGAGTTGAATATTACACAACATTAGATTTACTTTTTTATTTTCTATACTCTCTGTGATATTGTTATATTGTTAAAATGTAAATAAAGGGACTGGCTTATGCTAGTTCCAAAGAGAAAAAAGACAGACTGATAGAAAGAGTGAAAGAGGGAGGGAAAGGAAAACAGACAGAGACAGAGACATACAGTGACAGACAGAAACTGACAAAGAGAGAGGGAAAGGAAATCAGAGAGAGAGACACACAGAGAGACAGATAGAGAGAGACAGAGACAGACAGACAAACAGATAGACAGAAAGAGAGAAAGGAGAGGGAGGGAAAGGAAAACAGAGTGGAAGAGAGAGGAAGGGGAAAGAGTGGCAATAAATTGACATTATACTTATTTTCGTTGACCTTAAGAGCCCATAAATACATGTATAACACTTACATTTGTCAAGAATACAGACCAAGGGTCAAATATACATGTAATCATAAATTCTATAGCCATAACATCCCCTAATTTGTATTGCCATGCTCTTACCTTCTGAAAACTTTGCCTGTTATAGTCGCCACTTTGATGAGAACTGTGGGTGGTAGAGAATGCTTAAGCATTTCATCTTTCATATCTAGCAGCTGAAACAGAAACAAAATCATGTTTTTCTCGATCCAAAACCTTCTCATGTCCTTTAATGAAACTGTTTGATAAAATCTACTTTTAGCTCTTGTGACATAAATCATTTACATGTATATTACTTTGATAGATTGACATTCGTTCTGTGAATGGAACGATTTACTGTTACATAACTCTAGTTGCGGGTCAACTGAAAATCATTCTTCTGACATTTGGTGAAAATCTAGTCAGTGATATAGGAGGAGAATCTCTGAGATGCTGTTTTAAAGAAATTATTCGTTAAAATCTACTCTTAGCTTGTGTTGTGTCCAACCTATGCAAAGGAGTTGGGATTATTTATATAACTTCCATGGAGGGTCACCTGAGGTCATGTGAAATTTGGTTGAAACCTTTTCAGTGGTTTAGGAGGAGATGTCATTTATAAAGAAATTATTAATTAAGTCTAGTTTTAGCTCCTGTGACCTAATTATGCAACAAATTTGATCAATTTGTACAAATCTGATATAACATCACCTACATATCATTCCTGGAAAAGTTGGTGACAATCCTGTGAGTCAGTATTTTAGGAGATGCCCTTTAAAGAAATAGTTGAGGACAACAGACAAAGGGCAATCCTTAGGTAGCTCACCTTGGAACTTTGTGCCAGGTGAGCTAATAACAAAATAGCTCTCAACCAATTCAATATTATAGAGTGTGGCTCAGGACTATTTTGTTATATAAGAAAATAGAAATATAGCTAAATTTAAACTTTAAATTAAAACGTACAAAAAATTCAACAGAAGACAGTGTTTCCATGCAGTATGCTAAAGGCAGATAAATAAATTCCTATATTTTTGTTATACCTCTTCCATGGCAGTGTGGACAAGTGCCATGGCATTGTTAACTCCATCACACAGAATGTCAAATTTGTTGGGCTCCCCTCTTTTTGTGCCCTCATCTGGAGCATCATCATCACTTGTGCTGGACTCGCTGTCACTCTGAAATTGTCACAGTATTTTACATTCCATGATTATGATCATGGTTTCACACCTTAACTCTTTCACTGCAAATTTCAAATCTGTGATCACCTTTGCAGACTGTTTGGATCCAGAGTGACATATTATCATGATCTAAACTGTCAGATCCTGAGTATGTGACATCTCATTATAATCTAAACTGTCAGATCCAGAGTGACATATCATCATGATCTAAACTGTCAGATCCTGAGTATGTGACATCTCATTACAATCTAAACTGTCAGATCCAGAGTGACATATCATCATGATCTAAACTGTCAGATCCTGAGTATGTGACATCTCATTATAATCTAAACTGTCAGATCCAGAGTGACATATCACCATGATCTAAACTGTCAGATCCCGAGTATGTGACATCTCATTATAATCTAAACTGTCAGATCCTGCATGAGAATGTGACATCTCATTATAATCTAAACTGTCAGATCCAGAGTGACATATCATCATGATCTAAACTGTCAGATCCTGAGTATGTGACATCTCATTATAATCTAAACTGTCAGATCCTGCATGAGAATGTGACATCTCATTATAATCTAAACTGTCAGAGCCAGAGTGATATATCATCATGATCTATTTAATAATTGTCAGATCCCCCGTATGTGACATCTCATTATAATCTAAACTGTCAGATCCAGAGTGACATATCATCATCATCTAAAACTGTCATTGTGACTATGTTTCTTTGAAGCAATTAAAACAGGAGAAAATATATAAATATGAAAACTGAAGAAGTTTGTATATATTTCAGTGAAAGAGTTTTTTTCTTTATAGTGAGTAAAAATTGAGAATAATGGACAAGCTATACAGTGTACGTACTGGATGAGTGATATACATCTACTATGCAAAAATGCATCTGCAATTTACTCTGTATTTGATATGTCAGCTGAAAATCAAGCTGCATGTATACATGTACTGAAATACTAGAGGTGTCATTTACATGTACACTGATTTAATTGTCCCTCTAAGTGTTGATAATGAAAAGGTCTAGTACAGGAAAGACATATGGCCTGTGCACAATCCAGATTTGTTTCTCTAAAATCAGTGTCAAAGGCCAAGCGGTTTGAAGCAGACAATGATTTTTGTAGAAGAAAATGACTTACATGTAGTACGCTAGGAATTAATATAAATGTGAGAAATTAAGGTCTAGCTTACATCCCGCCTGTGTTCTTCTTCCATTTCTTCCTCATCATCCTCTTCTGCTAAAGCTTCCAAGTTACGACCTGTTAAATTTAACAGACAAAAAGGAAAACCAAATTAAGATTTAAATTTAGTCTAAGTACTGAAATTATCTGTAAAATGTTTTCTACGTATTTTCCAAAAAGTCATGTAATTTAGGAATTATTAGCTTAGATGCACAAACATAATGCATGATTATATATAATTACAAAGTCAATATATATACAAGAAAACAAAACAAACATTTTTAATTAGTTTTTAACAGATATATAATACTAAATTAACATAATTAATTCATTAATACATTTGTATAGTAAATATGTTTAAAGACAAGATCAGGTCACTTTAATATTTCAAAATGTGTTAAATAATATGGCGGACTGTAAAAAAATAGTTAAGCAATTATCCGATTTAAGGACATCATTTTTGGTTCGCTGTATAGGTTTATCGAATGGATACCACGTGATCAAATATGTAGAGGAATCACCAGATAAACTCTTGAAATATTTCTCTTAGTGTTTGTGAATGAAAAAAATTAAGTATCAAAGTGATATATTTTGGGATTAGTGAAAATGGATAATTTTTTCAGTGTAGAAGTTGGAAAACCATTTTCTTATCTTTCCCACTTTCGTATTTCGCATGCTCACTCAGGGTCACATATCTGTGCGTAAATAACAAAAATATCTCGCACCTCCCACTGTGCATGAGCATATATATTTTGTCTTGTAAACAAGAAATAAGGTCAGCACCCTACGGTAGAATATATCAATGAGTAGGCACCCCAAGTCATCTTAAACTGATGACACAGCCAAATGGTCATTTGTCATGCAGAATGGACAGTCCACAAGTGCTCTAGCTGACCATTAATCGTGTGGCAAAATAGAACAGCATTATTTGTACACCTATTATGGTGATTTATTTATTACCATGAGTCGCCGTACGATAACAATTTATCAAATATTATAGATGCTACGAGTTTATATATGTCTATGAATTAAATTACCTTTTTAAAAGAAGTTATAGGCAAAACGGATATTTTTTTTATATCAGAAAAGAAACAATTTCTAATTATTGATTTCATTAATTCTTTGTCATATTGATTTAGACTCGCAGTAATAGGTATAACTTGGATATATGAAAATCAATAGCCCATCATCGATTTGATATCAACTTGTTATTAGACACCAGGTATCTTAAAAACGAAGCCGTGTAAAGGATTTTCTGGATAGGAGTTCATTGCAACTGTCTGTTTGTAGTTGATATGTTTAATCTGTAAGGATGTCAACTAGATAGGATAAACACAGGTTGAATAATAAATGCTGGAGCTCGCACCTGATGCATTCTTCGTTCATATTAATATACATCAATAAACAATTTACTTGTAAGTTAACAGTAAATTTCAAGTAAAGTTGCAGTAACCACAGCATAAACCTTACCTCGATCCATATTTATTTCCAGTTCTACTCCGCGTTTTCGGAAAAGCGAATGTAAATACAGTTGGCCTCCAATTAGTGGACTAGCGCCGCCATTTGTAAACTAGCAAGTGTTGCTAGTCACGTGACTAAAATGATTGGGACAGGAATAAAACACAAGCGTCGTATTTTGGCGACCCCGCCATCATTATTTATTTATTTTAACAATTTGTTATCAATTTTTTACGAAATCCGTGTCAGTTAACTATATACTGTGTATCAGACCTATATTATATCATAAGAAAACAGCAGAACCAGACCAGAGTAATCTGATCTGGGTCTACTTTGTTTGCAAATGCATGAAAAGTGTTTATAATATGAGGGAAAGGGATACATGAACATGTACAATATTTGGAATGAAAAAGTTTGTATTTTCATCAAATTATGGAACGCCGGTTACAACATGCTACTTGCCACTTGCCAGTTGCTTCTTCACATTTGCTACTTGCTATTTGCTAGTTGCTAATTACTTATAGTCACTTGCCAGTTGCTTATTCACATTTGCTACTTGCTATTTGCTGCTTGCCACTTGCTATACTTGCCAATGAATACTTGATATTTTGTTTTATGTACCCAAATCAACACGAATTATTAATTATGGAATGCCAGTCACGACATGCTAGTAACTTGCTAATTGCAAATAGTCACTTTGCCAGTTGCTTCTTTACATTTAGCTACTTGCCACTTGCTATTTGCTGCTTGCTATATACTTGCCAATTAACACTTGATATTTTGGTTTATGTACCCAAATCAACACGAATTATAGACAAGTTTAATAGAAATATGCATGTAGTTGGTAAATTAAACAGCACATTGTGTTTTAAATTGGTATTTTGCTTCCGGACGCTTAATTCTAGACACTACATATATAAGGCCGCTTATAGCGTCACTTTTTAGGGAGACCGTTTCTGAGCGGTGTGTATGTAAACTTTTTCTTTTCATAAGTGGCAACAAGCAAGTGGCAAGTAGCATGTCATGACCGGCATTCCATATCAAATGAAAATCTGCTTCACTAGAACATCGGGTAGAACACCGTTTTCCTCCACCGGGAAGCTATGTGGCCATTGATGTAAGCAATAGTTGATTGGTGCATATGATAGCTATATTCCTCAAAATACAATTTCACATCGTACTGAAATGCTCTATAAAGTGTCATGATTCTAGATCAAATGCTTAGGCACAACATAAAACAAGAGGGCCAGAATGGCCCTGACATCGCTCACCAGGCAATCAGAGGAGAAGATGTTCAAAGTTTTCACTATATGTTTCTAGAGAAAACTAGCCACCCCTGGGGCGGGCCAATTTTGATCCAAGGGGCATAATTTACACAACTTTTGTAGAGGACCTGAACATGATGCTATGTGCCAAATATGAAAGCTGAGAACCTTCCAGTTTCTGAGGAAAATATTTTCAAATTTGACACTATATGTTTCTATTGCGAACTGGCTACCCCTGGGGCGGGCCAATTTTGACCCTGGGGGCATAATTTATATAACTCTTGTAGAGGACCTGAACATGATGATATGTGTTAAATATGAAAGCTGAGAACCTTCCAGTTTCTGAGGAAAATATTTTCAAAGTTGTCACTATATGTTTCTATTGAGACATGGCTACCCCTGGGGCGGGGCCAATTTTGACCCCTGGGGCATAATTTATATAACTTTTGTAGAGGACCTGAATATGATCCTATGTGCCAAATATGAAAGCTGAGAACCTTCCAGTTTCAGAGGAGAAGATTTTCAAAGTTTCACTATATGTTTCTATTGAAAACTGACCACCCCTGGGGCGGGGCCAATTTTGACCCCAGGGGCATAATTTATACAAGTTTTGTAGAGGACTTGAACATGATGCTATGTGCCAAATATGAAAGCTGAGAACCCTGTAGATTCAGAGGAGAAGATTTTCAAAGTTGTCACTATATGTTTCTAATCAAATCTGGCTACCCCTGGGGCGGGGCCAATTTTGACCCCAGGGCCATAATTTATATAACTTTTGTAGAGGACCTGAACATGATGCTATGTGCCAAATATGAAAGCTGAGAACCCTGTAGATTCAGAGGAGAAGATTTTCAAAGTTGTCACTATATGTTTCTATTCAAAACTGGCTACCCTTGGGGCGGGGCCAATTTTGACCCCAGGGGCATAATTTATATAACTTTTGTAGAGGACCTGAACATGATGCTATGTGCCAAATATGAAAGCTGAGAACCCTGTAGATTCAGAGGAGAAGATTTTCAAAGTTGTCACTATATGTTTCTAATGAAATCTGGCTACCCCTGGGGCGGGGCCAATTTTGACCCCAGGGCCATAATTTATATAACTTTTGTAGAGGACCTGAACATGATGCTATGTGCCAAATATGAAAGCTGAGAACCCTGTAGATTCAGAGGAGAAGATTTTCAAAGTTGTCACTATATGTTTCTAATGAAATCTGGCTACCCCTGGGGCGGGGCCAATTTTGACCCCAGGGCCATAATTTATATAACTTTTGTAGAGGACCTGAACATGATGCTATGTGCCAAATATGAAAGCTGAGAACCCTGTAGATTCAGAGGAGAAGATTTTCAAAGTTGTCACTATATGTTTCTAATGAAATCTGGCTACCCCTAGGGCGGGGCCAATTTTGACCCCAGGGGCATAATTTATATAACTTTTGTAGAGGACCTGAACATGATGCTATGTGCCAAATATGAAAGCTGAGAACCCTGTAGATTCAGAGGAGAAGATTTTCAAAGTTGTCACTATATGTTTCTAATGAAATCTGGCTACCCCTGGGGCGGGGCCAATTTTGACCCCAGGGCCATAATTTATATAACTTTTGTAGAGGACCTGAACATGATGCTATGTGCCAAATATGAAAGCTGAGAACCCTGTAGATTCAGAGGAGAAGATTTTCAAAGTTGTCACTATATGTTTCTAATGAAATCTGGCTACCCCTAGGGCGGGGCCAATTTTGACCCCAGGGGCATAATTTATATAACTTTTGTAGAGGACCTGAACATGATGCTATGTGCCAAATATGAAAGCTGAGAACCCTGTAGATTCAGAGGAGAAGATTTTCAAAGTTTTACTATATATTTCAATAGAAAACAAGGCACCCCTGGGGCGGGGCCAATTTTGACCCCAGGGGCAAAATTTATATAACTTTTGTAGAGGACCTAAAGATGATGCTATGTACCAAAGATGAAAGCTGAGAACCCTGTAGATTCAGAGGAGAAGATTTTTAAAGGTTCAAATTGTTGACGCCCGACGACGGACGACGACGGACGACGGACATCAAGTGATCACAAAAGCTCACCCTGAGCACAAAAGTGCTCTGGTGAGCTAAAAATGTGGGACTGATGGACAGATGATTGGGCATGGGTAAATCTAAATCCCATTCCGATTTCCTTTCCAAAAAGGGGGTGGGGGTTACCATAAAATGTCTTTGACTATGAAACAGATCCTCCCTTGTGGACATAAACTAGTATACAATTTGTATACATTTAATCTGTTCATTCTGAGCTATCATCTTTGACCCTTTCAACACTGGATTTTCAAATGGACTGTCCCAAATTTCAAACAGGTAAAGCTTACCATGAATATCCAGGGATTTTTTTTAAAGAGGCGTACAGAAAGCGCCACACACAAAACAGTCCTACACAAAAGAGCACAGCACCCTTTTAACTTTTCAATGTTTTATTTGTGAGAGGATTCTAAATGACAAAACGTGCAGACCCTGATCAGAGGGGTCCTCTATGAGCCCTCTGATCTGGATCTACACTGTTTGAAAATGACAGCCAACTGATTTCCCACATTCAAAGGGTAAAATCAAAGTAGCATGTGAATCTCTATACATATCATAATGACTGCCAATAAATCAGGAATACTTTTCATATTTTGGGACATGGGGAGCATGATTACGACTTCCATTCCATATTGTAAAGAATGGGAAAAACATGCATTAAATAAAACCTCAAACATATGACACTATATTTCTTTTATTCTTGAAATATGTACAGTTTTATTTACAAAAGCAATCACATTCATAATAAATAGAAGCATAACAACATACCATTAACAGTTATAAATCATCTAAAACACTATCACACACACACGCATATGCACACACACCAACACACACACACACACACATACCGACACACACACCAACAAATATCCAGCTGAAGATTCATACACAGCCAGTTATCCAAACATATTTCAAATCAATAGCTATGAAAAATGAACACATAAGTTCACATAAAACCGAAATGTTCAAATTACACCAAACTTGTATCAAGTATCACTAGTGCCAAGAAACAACATATTTTGAATATAAAAATCACAAATTTATACTGTTACTGTTACAATACACTAAAGATATTCTGAATGTGAAACATTTGGTAAAGATCTCCTGTGGTTTGTAAAATATCAACAAATAATATATTGAAGTGTCCTTACTCATCCCATCCCACCCATGGTTCATCACACAACCTTTCCTACAAAAACTGCTGCTTTGGTATTGATTGGAACTGTACAGTAAGATCTATTATAATTTCATAAGCAAACAGAACAGACTCTGATCAGATGACTCCTATAGGAGCCGTGTCTCATCTGGGTCTACTCTGTAAACAAAGGGATGGAAATGCATTTGCATGAAGGAAAGGATTAACCCTTTACTTGATGAATATTCATACAAAACTCTTTCTTTTATGAATACAATGCATAAATTAATTTAAAATTCTTAAATATACAATTAGGAAATGTATTAATATTTAAACTGGTATATGAACAAGAAAGGTTTTGGCCATGGTGTAAACTGTAAAATAAGTTCATAAACAAACAGAGCAGGCTCAGATCAGATGGTTCCTACAAGAGACATATGATCTTGGTCTACTCTGTTTGCAAAGGTATTAATTAAAAGGTGTATCTATGGAGTAAAGGGTTAAGCAAACAGTGCAGACCCCAATCCAATGACTCATTCAGGAGCCCTCTCATCTGGGTCTACAGTTTGACTATATCCTCAATTAAGGACACTAGGTAGCAATGGGTCAAACATAGTACACGTTGTGCTTGTTGACACACTAGCATTATCCATTTCCCTGTTGAATATTCATGTAAGAAGTAATGACATAATGAATATTTATTAGGTGAACCTTTATAATGCCATATGTACATGGGATGTTTTGGTGTTTATAGAAACTATAGTCAGATCTGTTATATTTTCATAAGCCAACAGTGCAGACCCCGGTCAGAGCCTTCTGATCTGGGTCTACTCTTTTTGTAAAGGTGTTTGTATGAGGGAAAGGGTTTAAGAGCTAATTAGACTTTACAACACTAAGAAAACTTTAGATTTTATCAATCTGATTTAAAGAAACAACCAGCCGGCTGACACTGTCATTCACATTTACACTTTATGAAACTTTGTACACCTTAACTTGCATTGCTCCGCATTGCCCGCCGAGTTCCACCAACAGAACCCTAAACTAGAAATTAAAAAAGGTAATTACAAAAATGCACGCACACATACACACACTCACACATACACACACGCACACATCTTATACATGAACATAGTCCAATATTTGCACACATTACGATTATGTAATCTACATAATAATGCCAGCCAATATGAGTTCAATCGTATAATTCATGTAAACAACTACAAAAACAAATCCCTAATGTTGATACTATCTTCAAATCACAGATATTTCAAAAGACTAACTTAAATGTACTCCTTGTATCATCAGCACGACAACAAATACATCCTGCTGAACTCATGTCTATTACAAGGGTCACACTATAGTGAAAGTAATTTATGGAGAGTAACTACAGTTGAACATCGATATCTCATAACTTCAAGGGACCATTCAAATTAGTTTGACATAATACAAATTCAAGTTATCCGATTTCAAATCTGAACAATTTCTCAAGTTTGCAGGAATTGATATCAAAGTTCACCTGTGTATTTCACTACTTGATCACACATTCAAATGTATTTTTGAAGCTTAAAAATCAGATTTAATAACCTTTTGAATATTGATTATTCAGATTGGATCAACCCATCAGGGTCTAACTAAAGAGTTCATTCAGTATGAAAGGCTTAAATTGGCTAAATAGAGAACTTTAAATGACAGTGTAGACTCATATCAAAGAGCTCTGATCTGGGTGACAGGGTCTACACTGTAAATGCCAGTACACTTGCTTCCTGCAGTCTAAAGGGTTAAGCCAGTTTTCTTTGGAGCTATTGTACTCTGTGGGTAATTTGGAGCTGAAAGTTAAGACTATAATTTAAACATGTTACATTGTCTTAAAGTGGCAAACATTTGTTCTGAGGCGGGGGTAAATTATTGTTCAATCCCTGTACACATAGAAAGGTCACAATCTAAGCAAGCAAAACCTCGAGCTTTCAGTCTCATCTTCGTCTGAGCTAATAACCTCAGTCTTGAACATTTGAGCGGCAAACACTAATACCAAGATATTTCCAAATCTCAAAGGCATGACATAGTACTAACATAAAACAAGTGATGCCGACACTTACAGAGACAATATATGTAGCCGTCATCCATGTCACAATGGTGGCACAAAAATTATATGGCTTTGTGTTCCTTATCAGAAAGGGTCAATGATGCTCAACATATATAAGCAGGCAAATGTCAGCTTCTATACAAAATGCTGAATTTTGAGAGATTTTTAAAAGAACAAGTTTCCATTCTGATCTTTGTATGAAAGTGCCCCCTCCCATCCATCCCCCTTAACTCCCAAAACATTGATTTGTTTCAAATGGCACTTTTAACAATAATGAAATGTAAGAGAAAGTGGGCACTATAAGTTGAGGTCTGATGTAGATTTGTCTGCAAAATTATTGTAAGTTTGTTTATTTGTATCGGATTTCATATCATTTTAACAGTATTTCAGTCATATTCCCAGGTCCAGCTATTGACATGTGGAGGAAGCTCCCAGAGGTGTTTTGGTGGGAGTAAACAATAACAATGAGGCAAGTACAGTGGAAACAGTGGTAACAGGAGGACCAGATGACACTGTAACCATCATCAGGTTCATATAAACACATCTACCAGAATCATTCAGGTCACTGTAGTTCAATGAAAACACAGGCTGCAGGGTTTGCAAAGGATGATTTTCAATTATTTTAACTCCTGTGGCTTATTTTTGCAGCAGATCTATACCACATATATTACTCTGATAACAGATATCATAAGGATCATTCTTGTGATGTTAGATTATATTCCAAGCTTCGATTCCAATCAGTGGTTTAGTGGAAGCTGGTGTTTAAGAAACAAATTCTAAAATCCATTTGAAACTTCAAAACCTACTTATTCTTTGAAATTTAGTAATAATCTATTCTATGGTTTAATAGGAGAAAACATTTAAAGAAATAAAATATTTAAATCTATCTTAAGCTCCTGTGACCTACTTGCGCAATGGACCTAAACCAGTGATAAAACATTGATAGAGGACCATGTAAGGATAATTCCTATGATGCTTGGTCATATTCCATGCAGCTGTTTAGGAAGATATTTGTTTAAATATAGTTGATGGACCCAGGGCGATTCCAATAAGTCATCTTGGTGCTTTGTACCAGGTGAGGTAAAAATGAACAAGTCTTATCAAAAGAGATAACTTGGTCAAACTTCCTCCTTAACCCATTCCCTCATATTGACGACTTTTGACGACTCTGTAAAAGTCACTTTGTGAAACCATTGTGATAAATAGAGCAATGGTTTCAAACTACAAAATTCTAAACTTTTCCTTTTCTCTAGTTAATGCTCCTTTTCGGTAGATTTATTCAAAGTGGTTGGATCTAAAAATAGCCTATACGGTAATGGATTAATAATGGTAAATTAGTCAGAGCATATGGGCTTTCTCAACAACAACAAAGGCATTATCACTTGTGGTTAAAAACACTTTGGCATTACTTTGCAAGATATCAATGTTAAAGGAACAATTCCCACATTCATTAGTTTTTGATTGAAAGCTTTGAATGCACATTTAGGGTCTGTACTCATATCTTCCAGCTTGAAACAAATTCAGCAGAGAATTACATGGTGTCCTTAATCACTAAATATGTTGCAGTAAACAATTATACAAGAGTAACCTCTATGTATCTTAAATCAATTAGTGATCTTCCCAATAAACATTCTGCTAAAAGCCATAACTTACAGTAAATGAGGATTAATTATTCAAAGGATCATTCCTGTACAGTTTGGTCAAATACCATTTAACAGTAAGGAAAAAGATGTTATTTAAAGAAATTGTTGACTGTGCACAACACCAGACGTTGAACACTGGGAGGACCCCAATAGCTAGCCTTGGCATTTTGTGCCAGGTGAGCTAAAACAGATTTTGAGTGACTATAGTAGGGAAGTTTTACTGCATTCAAATATATGGTGCTGACACTATTCACTGTCGTCGCAGATTTTCTAATCGTGCCTCCAGGTCTGCGTCAGCATCTCCAGGACCTCCAGCGGCAGCTGCAGCAGCTTCTGGCTGCTTACTTGGTCCTGCCTTCACAGTGGTAGCAGTTGTTGGCAAACCTAATAAAGCAAATTGGAGGGATTGATGTAAAACTACAAGAGCTCCAGATAAGCGAAATATTTCAGAATAACCCTTTCCATAGTACATGTATTCATGTAATAAAGAATGACATTATTTATATTTATGAACTGAATTTTTTATGATGGCATAATAATAATCAAGGGCTTGGTGCAAAACTAAGTGATGGAGTTAGAATAGTTTTGCACCAAGCCCTCGTTATGTAAACAGGAGTTTTGGTATTGGAAAACACTGTAGTCCGATACACTATAATTCCATGAGGAAACAGAGCAGACTCTAACAGACAGCTCCTACAGGAGCCCTGTGATCTGGGTCTTCTCTGTTTGCACGAAAAAGTGTTTGTATGAAAGAGGGGTTTATGCTGAATGGAAGTATGCTTTCTGCATAACTTTCATTCAAAATGGACCCACCCCTCTCTGAAACCCCAGAATAAGTCTTCTTTGCAGTGGCCATTGTACACAGGTTGTCTTGTATTGCATAAGGTAGATAATATTGGCAGTCTAATTTTATCTATAAGCTGCAGTGCAGACCATTACGGCATAAATGCTATGGACATTAGCTTTATCTTGAAGTTAACTCTTTCCTAATATATATGCTTCTTCACACCTTTGTAAACAGAGTAGACTGAGATCAGATGGGCTGATTAATCATTAGGGTCTGCTTTGTTTGCTTATGACATGATATAGATATGATTTTACAGTTTTGTTAAAGCAAAAAGTTAATGAATATTCATGAGGTCATTAGTTCTTACATGAATATTGAACAAGTAAAGGGTATACTTATAGTCAAATTTTGCCTAATTCCAAAAGTAGTAGTCATGGATGCTGAGAATCCTGAGGACACACAGTAAAACTTCTCTAGAGCAAAGATTGATCCTTCCCTCATGAATATTTATGTTATAAACACCGTCAATATTTATTAGCTGATTTTTTTTTATAATGGTGGAAGAATACAGGGTTCTTTGTCTCTAGCAGAAAGTGTAGAACCAGATACATATAACTCTAAAGTCCAAACAGTGCAGACTCTGATCAGAGGGTTCCTATATCTAGGTCTACACTGCTTGCAAATGATAGTATACTCATTTCCCACATTCATAGGGTTAACTATGTCATTACAGAATTATTAGCACAGGAAATCACAAAAGGCCTACCTGACAACTCATCAGCCATTTGTAGACCTAACTCATCCAGCACCTGTCCAACAATTGCATCTCTACAAACCAAAATAAACTCAGTAATAATTGTCAACAAAAAATATTGTCTGATGAATTCTAAGAGCAATTTTTATTTTCAACTCTTCTCAAAGGAACATTCACATTAAAATCCTGGCAAGGCACAAACTATTGTTTGGCACCTCTTCTGGTGCTTATGTATGTATGTAGTGAAACTCCTTTAAACCAGAAGTTTAGTAAAGAAGAATTTAGATCTTTTTAGGCTGGAGGATGCTTAACCTTTACCTTCATATAAACGCCTTTTCCTGCATCTGCAAACTGAGTAGACCCAGATCAGACGACTGCTACTGGAGCTGTCCGATCAGGGTCTATTCTGTTTGCTAATGGAACTTGATAGATCTGTTTCTTTACTTTTAAAAATGGCTAAACTGTTCCATCTTCCATATTTCATTATAACTAGTTTGTACATACATTTGTATATATTCAGCAGGTATTGAAATTTGGAATAAATATGGAAAAGCGAAAATGTTTATGCAGAATGAAGGTCATGCAGAAAGCTCCTTTTGGAACTTTCTGTGTTACTTTCACCCTACATTAAGCTGCCACCAGTTTTACACACTGGCATTGATGCTAATTTGAACTTCAGATTTAGTGGGAGCTGGGTTCCTGTATAGATTAAAATTAATTGACATCTCATCTGACCCTTATGTTTGACTTTCTGGAGGTTATAATAAAATCATCTATTGATTACCAAGATTGATTGATTGGATTTTTATCATCTCCTATCTGCTTCAGTGTTGAATCTGTTGCAATTTTTGATTGCTTCCAATTCATTCAGGCAAACAGTCTGGATCTTGATGATTTACTCAATCAGAACTGTTTGCAAATGCCCATCTGGTTGCACTTAGCACGAGAAGGATTAAGGTCTCCAATATACAGTTGGGTCAATTTCAGATGTCTCCGGTGTACAGTAGGGTCAATTTCAGATGTCTCTGGTGTACAGTAGGGTCAATTTCAGATGTCTCTGGTGTACAGTAGGGTCAATTTAAGTTGTCTTCAATGTACAGTTGGGTCAATTTAAGTTGTCTCCAATGTACAGTTGGGTCAATTTTAGATGTCTCCAAATGTACAGTAGGGTCAATTCTAGATGTCACCGATGTACAGTTGGGTCAATTTCAGATGTCTCCGGTGTACAGTAAGGTGAATATTAGATACCGATAAGTATGATTACTATTTTCTGAAAGCATGTTGACTGCAGATTACTTAGGGGATAACCGTTGCGTATTTGAAGATTTGCAGCAGTATATCGGTGGTTTATATGTCGCAAATTTAGTTTTACATGCGACGCGTTAGCGGAGCATGTAAAACGATTATTTGCGACATATAAACCACCGATATACTGCTGCAAATCTTCAAATACGCAACGGTTATCCCTATTCTAATGAAACCATTGATCCAGATGGTAAAAAACAAACAATACTTTAAGTCCTTTGATATTTTCTCTATGTCGTCATAGCATGACGTCATGAAACACCGCATATCTCCGCAATTACGCATATAGAAAATAGTTCTCCCGGAACCTAGCAATTATGCTTATATTTAATATACCAAGAACTGGTGTTTTCACTTGATACTTTGATTTTCACAAATGAAAACCGTTACGTCATAGTCCGTTGAATTTCTGACGGTATGTCCCTTTCAAAACTACGAAAGATGAATCAAATTTGACCTCGACATTGCTCGAAATTCCACAATAATTGTGCACATTGACAACGGAATTATTTATTTTTAAATTGTTTGCAATGAGGAACTGGTTGCATATTCAAGATACTTTGGCTGGTTGGTGTATTTGATGAGAATGATGATAGGCCAAGTGGACGTGCAAATGGAAATTATCAGGAGCGACACTCTACAGGCATGTTTGGAATTTGCAAAGAGCCCTCGAGTGGTCTTGAGTGGGTGGGGCGAATTCTCATTATGGGACTGTCCTTGAAGAATTGAAGAATATACTGCCGCTTCTGATTGTCGGACGAGTTGGCATTATAGCTTCGGACACTGGCTTCATTCTGATGACCGGACTTATTCATTATTTCCCTGGTTTTGACACCAGCATAGGCCAACAGCTAGTGCATGATTGCGGTCTCTCGGACACAGTGACTTGTGTTTTAAAACTTTTGACGAAACAAGCCTCAGCAGAAATTGTTTTCATCATTTCGTTCAGCACACGCTCACCAACAGGCCTGGATGTGTATATGATTCTTCATAATCGACTGAACGTTTGGGTTACTGAATGAAATGGTTCGATCACGGGAGCAGTTTTATCAGGTATGTTTTCAGAGATTTACATGACATGTTTCCTGCATGACTCATAAATTGTACTTTTGTCAGAGATCTTAGGTTTTCTATTATATGTATACCACGAAGAGCGAAATTCAAGGTTATGTCAAACCACTTTTCTTTGGAAAGATTTGTGATTTATGACAGAGAGGAAACCTGATTTTTTTAGTGTTTTCAGATCATTGTCTGTGATCGGTTGGTAATGTTTAAGTGTTGTCAGGTCCTTCTTAAATAGTTTCAGCATGGATATAAAGCTCACAGCTACATGGTTATATACCTTAAATCTTATATTTACAGGGTGCAAGTGCCACAAACACCTCAAAACAGAATAGAGGAAGAGAAACGTTTGTTCAATGACAGTGAATTAGATCAACATGTGAAATAAATGGACTCAGGATCAACTTGTGGGAATTTGCGATAGATATTTGAATAGAATCGCCAGACTCACATTGACTACAACCATAAAATGTGTTGAAAAAAACAACAAGCAAAATGAAAACATTTGACATTTCATTCATCCAGTGTCTTCGTTCATTCAGACCCATTCGTTCAATTTTACTATTAATGCGCGTATGAATAGTTCGTAGTAAATTTTCTAGTGATTCGGTTTCCGACAGTATATTCATTTTTCCGACAGTATATCGGTGGTTTATATGCTTCAAATTTTGTCACGTGGACCAATCAGAATGCGTGTTACAAAAATGTTGCATTAGAATTCTGTATACTAAATCAACTCTGTACTCAAAGTTTCCTTATAACTTGTCAAGGTAAAATTCCTATCAAAGCATCAACAAGATATGCCTTCTGTCTAAATGATAAATTATAATATAAAAAGTGTACAAACAGCTATGATTTAATGATTATAATAAAGAATCTAGATTAAACTATAGTAAAAAGATATACACTGTAAACATGTTGTTTGAAAACTTAAATTGATTGTACATGTATAATAAAATGCCGAGATACATCTATATTTTTTGGCAATGTTCGGAGTAATGTACATTGTATCTATGTATCAAGAAGTTTAATCTTTAAACCATTTAACTTTTATATGACTTAAGAGTGGCATGCTGTAACTTCTCAGAATACATTTAAGTTACTCACGATTCTTCTTCATCATCTTCATCTCCCATGGCATCATCAATAGCGTCATTCATCATTTCCTCTTTCATATCCATGATTTCTGACTGTTTCTCAAATTCCATCATAATCTTCTGAATCTGGGGTAGTTTTAGCTGTAAAAATTGTCAACTGTGTGCATGAATTCAAATACATGTAATTGTGATGATGGTATAATATATACATGTATATATGGAATGACAGCAAGGACTGTCTCATGTCACTTCGGCTGCTGTTACAAAACAACTGAGCAACTAACAGCACATTACTGACAGACAAGTACGGATCCCAATCAGCCATGACCTAGTGGAAATCCATTCAATGATTAAGGAGGGGATGTCATTTACAGAAATTGTTCATTAAAAACTATTTTTAGCTGCCGATACCTAATTTTGCAGTGACCCCGAATGATTTATACAATCTGACAGAGGGTCAACTGCAAATTATTCCTGTGAAATTTAGCGTAAATCCATTCAGCCCTTTAATCCTTCCCGCCATTAATATCTATGTAAGAAACAATGATGTCATGAATATTAATTAGATTAATTGTTATAACAGCACATGGACACAGGAATTTTTGGCCTTGGCAGAATCATATCTATATTATATCATAAGCAAACAGAGCAGACCCTGATCAGACGGCTCCTATAGATGCCATATAATCTGGGGCTACTCTGTTTTCAAAGGCGTAGAAAGGTGTATTTATGGAATAAAGGGTTAAAATCTAGTTCTAATTCCTGTGATCATGAAGATAATTTCTGTTAATTTTAGTTAAATCCAGTACATGGTTTAGGGAGATATGGTAATATATCAACGATAATCCCAATAGCTAAACATGGTCAGAGCAAACATTTTATTCTTAAAGACCAACTTTACATTCACCTGTGAATATTTGAAGTAAGTTCTGCCATTTGTGTATGGGGAGTAACTGAGCTGGACACATTAAAGCTACATGTATATGGTTCCAACATTGTATGATGTTTGTATGATTATTGATTAGCTGAGTTTTTATAATGGCATTATGAAAATGAAAATATTTTACCATCGCACACACTCTACAATCATATCTATATTATTCCATAAGCAAACAGAACAGCAGCTGCTGATCATATAGAAGTCATCTGATCTGGGTCTACTCTGTAAACAAACGTGTGAAAAGATGTTTCTATAAGGTATATGGTTAATAGTATAAGTATAAGTACAAATATACTTTTTACAATGTTGCATATGAATCATACAGCCTAAATTTAACCCTCTCCTCCATAAATACGCCTTTCTACGCCTCTGTAAAAGTCACTCTTTTAAACCATTGTGATAAATAGAGCATTTGCTCCTAAGGAGCAAATGCTCTATTTATCACAATTGTTTCAGAACTACGAAATTCTAAAATTTTCCTTTTCTCTAGTTAATGCTCCTTTTCGGTAGATTTATTCAAAGAGGTTGGGTCTAAAAATAGCCTATGGAGTAAAGGATTAAAGGAGTATTTCAGATGCACAATTCCTAATTCTCCACCTGAACCTTAGTTGTGACTACTCACTTTAACCCTTTCCTTTATATAAATGCCTTTCACGCATTTGCAAACAGAGTGGACAAAGATCAGATGGTTCCTGTAGGAGCTGTCTGATCAGGGTCTGCTCTGTTTCCTTATGATATAGTATAGATCTGATTCTATAGTTTGCCAAAGCATTATATGCCATCATAAATATTATATTAATACATATTCATGATGTCATTATTTCTTATATACTGAACAAGGAGAGGGTTAAAACTGTATCATTAAAACATGGATAGTCTCATCTATAGGTTTTGCAGAAAAATGAGGAAAATGAATATTTATGATTTAGGCCCCATCTTCTTTGTATATTTATTATCTCAAATAGTATTGTGGTACATGTATGGATATATCGGCAATCATTTCTATGAAACTTAAATTGAAAGGCAAACTAACCTCAGGCCTAAATGATCCTAAGTGCAAACAGTTCAGATCTTGATTAGACAGCTTCTATAGCAAAAGGTGTATCTATGGAGTAAAGAGGTTAAACATTGATGGGCTATTCCACTTTAACCTTTTCCTCCATTACTATGCCTTTCTACACTTTTGTAAAAGTCACATTTGAAACCATTGTGATAAATAGAGCATTTGCTCCTAAGGAGCAAATGCTCTATTTATCACAATGGTTTCAGAACTGCACAATTCTAAACAAGAGGGCCAAGATGGCCCTTAATCGCTCACCTGATTACCATAGATTTAAGATATTCGCTGGGTAGCCCATGGGTAGGACCAATATTGACTTTAGGGACAATATTTGAACAATGTTGATAGTGGATCATGAGCACAAGATTTTCAAAGATTTAGTATATTGATTTTATCAACACAATGATTCTGGCCAATGAAGATTGGGCTAAAAATGTTCCCTCTAGAGTATTTTTTCTAAGATTTGACCTAGAGACCTACTTCTTTATTCCCATCCAACCCATGATCATACTCAACCTTGATATCACCAAGACAAACACTCTGAGCAAGTTTGAGGAAGACTGGGCTAAAAATGTGGCCACTGGAGTGTAAACTAGATTTTTCTAAGATATGACCCAGTGACCTACTTTTTGACCTCACATAAACCACTTTCAAACTTGTCCAAGATTTTATTAGGCCAATCTTTCTGACCAATTTTCATGAAGATTTGGCTATAAATTTGACCTCTAGAGTGATCACAAGGTTTTCCTAATATTTGACCTAGTGACCTAGTTTTTAACCAAACATAACACACTTTCAAATTTGTTTGAGATTTTATCAAGAAAATCATTATGACTAAGTTTCATGAAGATTGTACAAAAAATGTGACCACTAGAGTGTTCACAAGGTTTTTCTACTGTTTGACCTAGTGACCTAGTTTTTAACCCTACTTGACCCACTTTCAAACTCGTCCAAGATTTTATCAAGACATTCATTCTGACCAAGTTTCATGAAGATTGGACTAAAATTGTGACCACTAGAGTGTTCACAAGGTTTTTCTACTGTTTGACCTAGTTTTTTACCTCACATAACCCACTTTTCAAACTCCTCCGAGATTTATCAAGACAATCATTCTGACCAAATTTAATGAAAAAATTGGGCTAAAAATGTGACCTCTAGAGGGTTCACAAGGTTTTCCTGCTATTTGACCTAGTGACCTAGTTTTTAACCCAACTTGACCCATTTTCGAACTCATCCGAGATTTTACCAAATCGAAGACATTCATTCTGACCAAGTTTCATGAAGATTGGACTACAATTGTGACCACTAGAGTGTTCACAAGCAAATGGTTGATGACGGACGACGCACGCCGGACATTCAAGTCTCCCAAAAGCTCACCCTGAGCTTTGCTCAGGTGAGCTAAAAATTGATTTTCTCTAGTTAATGCTCCTTTTCGGTAGATTTATTCAAAGAGGTTGGATCTAAAAATAGCCTATGGAGGAATGGGTAAAAACACAGTACATTCTACTCTTACCTGTCTGTTCATTGTTTGCATGGCTCTAGTGACTCCTTTCATTGCCTGTGCCATGGCATTATTTGATCTAAGGGTTTGTATCTTCAATGAAACCGCCTGAATATTGGCCTTCATCAAAATGAACTTCTTTACATATCGTCGAGTTCGCACCAAATCCTTGGCCATGATTTTCACTGCATCCTTGAATGAGAGAAGTACTTAGAGATTATGCATATTTTAGAGTGTCATGGCATGGTGTCATGACAAAGAGTGTGTAAACCTTCTACCTCATGAATATGCATGTAAGAGATGACCCTTTCCCTGTTCAATATTCATGAAAGAAATTAATGACATCATGAATATTTATTAGTTGAACGTTTATAATGTAAACTTTTCAAGAAACTTTTGGCTTTGACAAAAACAGTAGAATCAGATCTATATCATGTCAAAAGCAAAAAGAATAGATCCTGATCAGACTGCTCCTATAAAAGCCATCTGATCTGGGACTACTTAGTTTACAAATGCATGAAAAAGCGTTTATATGAGGGAAAGGGATAATCAATCTATTAGTATTAATCATCAGAAATTCTTGTATTAACCCTTTACTCCATAAATACACATTTCTACAACATTGCAAATAGAGCAGACCCAGATCAGACAACTCCTACAGGAGCCAAGGTCGGCTCTGCTTGCTTATGATATATCATACAGATATGATTCTAAAGTTTCTGATCAGGGTCGGCTCTGCTTGCTTATGATATATCATATAGATATGATTCTAAAGTTTCTGCTATGGACAAACATTTCTGTGTCCATTTGCTATTACATGTATAACAATTGCTCTAATTAAATGCAATTATTTCCTACATGAATATTCATGGGGTAATGGGTTAATATATAAAATAAGGGAATTTACAACTGGTAGAGAATGTGTAACATACAAACAAGCAGAGCAGACCCTCATCAAACAGCCCCTACAAGAAGCCACTGATCTGGTCTACACTGTTGGCAAAGGTATCTGAAGGCATGCCTTCAAGGCATCACTATCAAGTAAAGGTGTTAATGTTTACCATCTGTCCTTGTTTGGCCATTTTCTTTATGTCAGCTATGACTTTCTTCTCCTGTTGCTCCATCTTTGATCGCTCCCTGTCCAGGTCTCTCATGGCTTTGTTCAAGGCTCTCTGGTTCTGCCTCAGCATTTCTTCAGGAGTCTTTTTCTTACCGAACAGGAATTCAAGAGGCATCTTGCTAGATTCTCCTTAATGCCTTTCTCAAGAAAATTCTGAAATGGTAAGCATGTTCAATGAAAAAAAGATAATATAATAGCAAGTTAAGCGAGTATCTGCAATTGACAAATTTCTCGGACATTCAGTCTGATTAAACCTTTCTCTCATATAAACACATTTTCACACTTTTGCAAACAGAATAGGCTCCTATAAAGCTATCTGTCTATCAGCATCTGCTCTGTTTGCTTATGAAATTATAATAGCCCTGACTTGCAGTTTCTAACACTATCAACAAATCCTGCGTATATAACTATATATGCCATTATTGAAATTCAGCTATTAATACATGATGTCATTATTTAATATGCAACAGGGAGAGGGTTAATTTCAGAGATGGATACATCTGAACCTGGACAGGTCTAGCTTAAGAAACTCAAGACTAGTATCTGGAATTGTCTTAGAGCCATCTCCCTTAGGTTTCTCACCATTCTAATGTGACCTGGTGTAGATCTCTCCATGTCAAAATCCATAATTTGGATTAGGATCATATCTGGCAGATTATCCCTATACCCAGGTAACAAGGTAGACTGTACCTTTTTCTAGTACATGTAATGCAGTTTTTGTCATTCCATGTAGCTTTTCCAAGTTATAATAATGTTGATCATAATTATGGGAAATGGTTCCATTATTGTACAATCCTTCATTAACTATAATAACTAATCCATTATGCCTCAGAGTGGGTTTCCACTTTCTATTGCAAAATGAATTGAGAGGAGCCTCATGAGAAAAGTGTATGTAAAGGTTGGCCCTAATATCACTAGCCCGTGTGCTATACCTGGATAGCCCTCGTTGCCACTATAAGTCCAAGCATTCCTAGGCATGGGCTATTCATGTAAGAAATAATGATATCATGAATAATAACTAGATTAATTTTTATTATAACATAATGGACATAGGATTTTTGGCCATGGCAGAAACTAGAATCACATCTATATTATACTAAAAGTAAACATAGCAGACCATGATCAAAGCAATAAGCTGACAGAGCAGACTGATATCAGACAGCTTCTTCAGGAGCTGTCTGATCTGGGTTACTCTGTTTGCAAAGACATAGGAAGGTGGATTTATTGAGTAAAGGATTAACCATTGATCTAAAACAGTGAAACCATTCAACGGTATTGACAGGACAAAATTGTCTGGCCAATATGGAGCTTAAATCCACCACTGTGTAACACTAGCCCAGGTGCTCTGACTGAACAGCCTGGGAGAACCACTCTAACTACCACCTACAGTCAGTACAGAATCAGAGATTTGGTAAACCTTGTGTGATGATGTCCATGACAGTATTTAGCACCATCACAGGTTGTCATGGGAGACAAATCACATTTTATACCATCACAGGGTTTACTGGCTTGATACATCACAAGTAATCTTGGTACGTACATCAATTATCAATAGTTGACTTAGAGATAAAGTTGATCTGTTTTAGTCCAATAGAAAATTTAACAAAAACTAATCATGTAGTATCTTACTTTACTATCATTAGCTTTTACCCTTTCCACTTAATAAACGCCATTTCACACAGAGTAGATCCAGATCACATGGCTCGTATAAAAGCCATTTTATCAGGATTTGTTCTGTTTGCTTATAAAAAGTACCTAGTTATAGTCTACTTTCAGTCCGAATGACCGCTCAGCCGACTGTACATTTACTCCCCTGGTCAGTGAGTCATTGGCCTACAATATTGAGCACTGCTAACATATGGCGCAATCATGCAGCCGCAGTACTGGCGAGTGACCCTCGCAAGTACCAATTTTAACCCCTGGGTGGAGAGGATATGCGGGTGGGAAAAACGTCTCAAAAATATTTGACCCCGCTGAGAAAAATGTAAGAATCAAAATAAATGAATGTACATGTATATAAATAAAAGCTTGTCTTACAGTAACCCATAGTTATTAGAAAAGAGACGGAAACACTGTTTGGAAGACGGAAACTAGCATGGGCTATTCAGCAGTTTAAACATTGTGAGAAAAAAAAACTCGGACAAAAATATGTGCAACCGCTGAAAAATATACTACAATGCAGTCAATAGCAGCCAAACAAATATAAACTCTACTTGGAATTTTCTATCAAACATTTAAATAAAACTAATTCCGCAGAAACGCATATGGACTTTTTAAACCTCTAAAAGATTGGCATTGGCTGCGGCGATAAACTAGAACTATCACTAAAGGTGATGAATACCCCTGCACGGCAGCCTTGATTGCAAATCCATGTTTGTGACACCAACTACCCATGTGACAAAAAAACCTCAAAGTTCAAGTGGAGAAAATTCTGTAATGGCTGCCACTAAACACAGGAAAATTGTGCCTTAGACATGTACTATGCATGTTTAGTATCACTGTATGGCAAGTATCAATTCAATAAGTTTCAAATGAGGGAGTTCATGACACCAACTCCCCATATTTCATGCAAAAATGATAAAAAAATACTCAAAGTTCAGGGGGAGATAATTCTGCAATCGCCAGCCATAAACACATGACAATTGTGTCTTACACATCTACCATTCGTGGTTATTAACTTATTATGTATACCAAATATAAACTAGAGGTTTTTGTCAAAAAAACGGATGTCTCCCCTCTAATAAAAACAATATGTAAAGGGAAATCACTAAAAATGTTATGGTCTTGATGAATGATACTTCCCCTCATTATGCGCTTTCCACACTACATTTTTCAAGAAGAAAATGATAACAGCTAATACCTCCAAAATTACTGATACCAGATGCATGGCCCTTGTGCATGACACTTACTTTCATCATGCTCTTTCCAAAAAGAAAATGTCATTCCAATAGCATCAGTCGAATAGGAGTTATTGATCGGCCAAAAAATGTAACAAAGGGCAATAACTCCAAAAGTATTGAAGCCAGAATTATGGCCCTTGTTCATGACACTTTCTCTCATCATGCTCTTTCCATGTATGAAGTTTCAATACGATGGCAAGAGCCATGTAGGAGTTATCGTCCGGACAAGAAAGAATTAAACAAATGTACAAGGGGCAATAACTCTAAATTTATTGAAGCTCGAGTTAAGGATCTAATGCATGACACTTTCTCTTATCATGATCGTTCCATGTATGAAGTTTCACTCCAATGACATGTGTCACATAGGAGTAATCATCCGGACAAAAAAATGTGATTTTTTTTTCTCAAAAGGGCAATAACTCCAATATTAGTGAAACCAGAGTTATGGACCTTGTGCATGACACTTCCTCTCGTCATGATCTTTCCATATATGAAGTTTCAATCCAATGGCATGAGCCATATAGAAGTTATCTTCCGGACAAAAAAGTGTGATTGTTTTTACAAAGGGCAATAACTCCTATATTAGTGAAGCCAGAGTTATGTACCTTCTGCATGACACTTCCTCTCATTATGCTCTTTCCATATATGAAGTTTCAATCAACTGGCATCAGGCATATTGAAGTTATTGTCCGGACAAAAAATTATGATATTTTTTACAAAGGGCAATAACTCCAATATTAGTGAAGCCAGAGTTATGGACCTTGTGCATGACACTTCCTCTCGTCATGATCTTTCCATATATGAAGTTTCAATCCAATGGCATGAGCCATATAGGAGTTATCGTCCGGACAAAAAAGTGTGATTTTTTTTTACAAAGGGCAATAACTCCATTATTAGTGAAGCCAGAGTTATGGACCTTGTGCATGACACTTCCTCTCATTATGCTCTTTCCATATATGAAGTTTCAATCAACTGGCATCAGGCATATTGAAGTTATCGTCCGGACAAAAAGTGTGACAGACAGACGGACAGACGGACAGACAGACAACCCTCACGAAAACAATATGTCTCCCCCATATAAATATGGGGGGAGACATAATTCAATAACTTTCAGATTGAAGGAGGAGTTTGCCACACAAACTACTCATGTTTCATGCAAAAATGACCAAAAAAAAAAAAATTCAGGGGAAGATAACTCTGCAATGGCCAACAGTAAACACATGAAAATTGTGTCTTGCACATCTACCACATATCCCTGGTTATTATGTGTACCATATTGATTGATTCTTTATTTACCTCCATACATGAAGAGTTATACATCGATTATATATCTAGAGAATACATACAACTATAACATGTAAATACTGATATAAATGCTATCAATTAGAAACGGTTTGTAACACAGGAACAACTAATGACATACAAATTACATTAAGAGACATAGAAAATTACAGAAGCATGAAACAAAACAAGTTGTATCAAAATACAAATGGATTAACCCTTTACTTCATAAATTTGCCTTTCTATGCCTTTGCAAATAGAGTAGATCCGTATCAGACGGCTCCAGATCCTCTGATCAGGGCCCGCTCTGTTTAATATATAGATATGATCTCACAACCTCTGCCATGATCATCCATGAGATTAAGCATGCTTATATATATCTATACACGTGTAAATAATACAAAATTCGTATGAAATTAATATGGAAGCATCATACTGCCCTAACCATGAATATAACTAATCACAATCCCTCTGACGAAATGAAAAACAGAAGAAAATCGTAGATAAACTTATATCAAAAGTCAATGTAACAGACCAGTGTCGTAGAAGTGAGACCGCCTGGTAAGAGGGTGGAGAGGAATGCTGCGTATGCCACACACCTTCTTTGAATAATACGACAGACGGTCAAACAGACGGACAAACAGTACAGACTATGTCCTCAATATTAGTGACAAGAAACTTTACATATAAACAAGTAAACACGCTATGCATGCAATAAATGCTGGATATAGCTAAGCAATAATCACCAGCTCCCCATGTTTCATGCAAAAATGACAAAAAAACCCTCAAAGTTCATGGGGAGATAATTCTGCAATGGCCAGCACTAAACACATGAAAATTATGTCCTGCACATCTACCATTCATGGTTATTATGTATACCAAATATAAACTGAATGACTTCCAGATTGAAGGAGGAGTTTGCGACACCCAACAGGCCAACTACTCATGTTTCATGCAAAAATGACAAAATAGCCTCAAAGTTCAGGGGGAGGTAATTCTGCAATGGCCAGCAGTAAACACATGAAAATAGCGTCTTGCACATGTACCATTCATGGTTATTATGTATACCAAATATAAACTCAGTAAATCTAAAACTGAAAGAGAAGTTCGCAACACAAACTACCCATGTTCAAATGCAGACGGACCGACTGCCGGACAGGCTGATTCCAGTATACCCACTCAAACAAGTTTGCGGGGTATAATTAATCAATGTGACTATGGTGTTAGGGTGAGTTTAATTTTTGTACTATTAAAGATGTCTTTGATATTGCAGTTATCACAGCTATATGGCCATCAATCCCAAGACTAATAAAGAAGCAAATATGTACAAGTGTGTTGTAAGTGAAGTAATTCTAAGGGAGGAAAAGTAACTGGCCTCTACGGGATTCGAACCCCGGACTCCTGGATAATAGTCCGACACTCTAACCACGTCGCTAAAGGGTAAACCCAACAGCAAGGCTGTTGGAGATGCCTTATATAGGCCGATCACTACACTCCCCTCCCTTTTAACCTTTAGGAGCACTGCATATACCCATGCATGCCCCTAAGCCGTTACATGCATTCCCGCATACCACCCGAATTATCCTCGTCGCCAATGAAGTAATTCTAAGGGAGGAAAAGTTACTGGCCTCTACCGGGATTCGAACCCCGGACTCCTGGATAATAGTCCGACACTCTAACTAAGTCGCTAAAGGGTTAACCCAACAGCAAGGCTGTTGGAGATGCCTTATATAGGCCGATCACTATCCACATAAGTCAGCATTTTAAAACTAACCTTCTACCTATGTTGACTCGTAAGTAAAATCTCATCAAATTTCAGTCTCCTGTTTTCAAACCATCCCTTCTACAACAAGCAGATACAGTAAAAGATATTGGACATTTGTACACTGGCTGATGCTCTAAATGACAGGTGACTGATTTGTTTTTAAGTGTGACAATGAGTCACAATAGCGTAAATATTTCACTCTTGCGCAATAAAAACATCTAGTTTTGCATATTCATTCAAACCCCGAGTAAGGCAATTATGGAAAAGTCTTTATGTGTGACTTTCATCGGCTACCTGATTCTAACTGGAACATTTTACTTACAATATTTATCGAAACGGGAAGAAAGTTTCTCAATATTCCTATGTTATTGTGTAAAACGTCATCATAATATGCGATGTAAATACGCGAAGTAATTTCTGCTGGATCATCGCTAAAATCAGATAAATTATTTCTTTTCTTTGTAAAGAATAACTTAAAAATCAAATAAATAAAGTATAGAACAATTTTTAAACAATATATTAAGCTGCTTGTTTATATCTGTCGAAAAAGATTTGCGGCTAAACACAGTCGGTCGCGCGTGAAATAAATACGTTTGTAACAATTACACGATTATTAATCCAGGAGCGGATTCAGAAACTAACAATGTATGGGCACATTGCTGGAAACCTTACTTCACACGAGCGTTGGTACTAAACAGTCAGAGTCGAGTCGAGGCGGGAAGTTTAAGAAATAAAACACTATTACATTATGTTTGATTCATTATTACCAACTTTATAAAATGTATTTTAAATAACAAAATTCTGCCTCTACCTGATACTGTTTAGTACCAGTCCACCCAAGGTAAAATTGTACATAACATCTAGTAATACATGTATATAAAACATACTACATCAAAATATTTTGAAGCACATTAAAAATAAAGATCACAGAACTTGAGAAGTACCGTTCAATTATATTAAATATATTTAAAATATCTTGAATCACTTACCCAGATAGCGCAAGCCGGCGTTGGCCCAACATTGTAATTTGGTTGGCATGTTGGCTTATGGTTTGCGTTGGCTGACCGACATTGGCCCAATATCATCAACTGGTTGGCATGTTAGCTTACGTATATATACTCTCTAAGACGACGGACCGCTGATCTATAAAATGGAAGCATATATATAATACACCTTATGAAAGTGGCTAGTGGTAGTAAAGTTTAATGACGGAATGGTCTCAAACCATAATTAATCATATATAAGATATATATCCAACAACATATGCCAACAACAGGGAGTGCCTCGATACGTTGGGGGAAGCTACAAGGACGAAATGAAAGGAAACATGGAGGAAATAAAAGACTGGGAACAATACAAAGGATAGAAATTAAATGGAACTAATGGGTCTAAAGCTATGACTGTTTATTTGTTGATGTAAACCGACTATAAATAAAGATTATCTTATCTTATCTTATGAAATTAATATTGAGCTATGTCTGTATTGTACTGAATTGGCTATATTTGAGCACTGTTGTAATGTTATGGTTCACTGTTCTGCTTGCACAACATGAAATTAAGATATGAAATACCAATATTTCTTAACAATATTTACATGCAAGTAACATTTGTTCTGTTTATGATAGCACCACCTCTGTGCAATGCAGACATAACTTAAAGATGTATGCTGTGCAAATTTCCGCAAATTTTGCATTTCAAACTGACTTCAGAATTTGAATCTATGTACCTTAAAACTTATTTAACGCTAAACAGCACTGTCAGTAAATGGTTGTTTGTGTCGGAAAAAACTTAAAAAATGGATTGCTACGGAAACCAACGGAACAGCCTTCGCCATTGGCCAGAATCTGTCGTAAGATTCAAATTTTAACATACCGGAAATAATCATTCGATGAACCTGTATGAGTTAGCTCCCTTTCACCCTTATATTTGATTGACACCAATTGAACGGTATATTTAGCTTATTTGCATGTAAATTATATGTGGTAAGATGGGCATATTGCCTTATTTTCCTGAATAAAATCTATTATGTAGGCCAACAACCAGTGTCAGCCATTGTACATGTGGTAACAACATAATTAATATTCAAAACGTTGTTCCGAAACAGAATCGGAGTCATTCAGAACTTGGCCGAAGATGTCCGCTGATTTCCTTACAAAATCCCTGTTTCTAAAAAGGAGGCTCCTTTTAAAGAATTTAGCAGTATTCGGATAGCGATAATATTTAGCTGAACAAATATATCTTGTCGGAAAATTGGTTGTAAGCATTATTTTCATTGTATATGTATACCTGTACAGCTTCTGGTGTTGATTAATACGAAAAATGCGCATAATACATCTTTAATATGAAATTCATATTGAGTTATGTCTGTATTGCACTGAATCGGGTTATAATTTACAAGGTTCACTATACTCACTAGCATCTCCACTTAACTTAATTTGAAAAAAATATTGTTGATTCTTAGCTATAAAATAAAAATAAAGTTTTAAAAAGTGAACTTCATGAATATTTTTCATCAGGGGCCCGGGGGGGGGGGGGATGGGGAACTTTTGTAACACTTGACCATTTTTATTTTTTATTTTTTATTGTGGTGGGGGGGATGATAAGGGGGGGCTTTTGTCAGGGGGGAGATAGACACTCCTAAAACACTTACTCTTGATCCGCACCTGCGAACAGTAAACTGAACAGACAGCTAAAGTAAGCGTTTCCATTTGCGTAGTTACCATGGATATCATTTTACAAAATAGATTTTAAGAATCTTAATACGTATATTCTATCAAATTCAATAATGAAGCAATTCAGTGATGTGACTAATTTATCGAGGAATAATTTGACCTAACACAGAACTTGAATGGCGGCTTTGCTGACGGACTGTGCTAGAGGGGTACGGAGAAATTTCTTTATTTTATTTAAAGAAGTCGATGTCTTTATCAACTTATTGATAGAATCAGATGCATGAATATTGTAATTATTGTTATGTGGACGTTTTAATGACTTTTTTCTTCTTGAAATTGGTATTTCGAAATTTCTTTCTTCGTTTCTTTTTTGTCGATGTGTGCAATTGCTCGTAAAAAGTTGTTCCTTGGTCGGAACGTTGCTGGCTAGTTCGATTGGAGGGCAGCCTCAGGTCATATTGAAAACATAAAAAATAACACCACTGACTTAACTTTAAGTATTATAATGGCAGTAAAAACCTGGTCAATTGTTTTCTCCAGACACCGTGACCAAAATTAAAGTGTCATTTGACCCCCTGACAAAAAAAAGTTTGGGAGACATTTTCAAATGTAGGGGTCAAATGAATAATAATACTACCAACTGAGCTTCTAGTTGAGCTGACACAGCCTGTGGTGAATGGTATTTCCTTCCCCTCAGATTGAATTGATAAGCAGCAAAGGGTGAGGCGCGTGCCTGGACATATGCGTAGGCCTACACTTTGTTGGAAAAATTAAAAGTGTCAAAAACGCATTAAAAATTGATATATAGCAATAGATAAAATAGGAATTTCAATGAACACTTTCTTTAAATTGCTTTACTCCATAAATACGCCTTTGCAAACAGTGTATACCAGATCAGACAGCTCCTGTATTATTTCATTACTATTCATGCAAATCTCATGAAACTACAAATCTCGAAGAGGGGAACCAAACAGATCTGTTAATACTTGATTTTTCAAAAGCTTTTGGTAAAGTATCACATTCACTCCTTCATCACAAGTTTAGCCATTATGGCATAAAAGGGAAAACTCTCTCATGGATTAAGGCTTTTCTAACTGGCAGAACCCAGGTTGTCGCGGTTGAGGGCGAGGAGTCCAACACAGAAACAGTTGACTCTGGTGTACCCCAAGGCTCAGTACTTGGACCAAGTCTATTTCTGTTTTACATAAACGACCTGCCGAGAGGCCTGAGCTCTACTGTTAGACTATTTGCAGACAACACTATTGCCTATTTAACCCTTCTCTTGCTGAATTTTAAAATACAATTTTCCTTCTTTACCAATTCCCTGTTGTATAATTACATACATCTTCACTGTGTGCAAGTATTTTGCAGTGAAATCACTGCTGTGGAGTGCACTTGTTGCACAATCAACTTGTAAATAGTGCAGACCCTGATGAGACAGCTCCTGCAGGAGCTGTCTCATCTGGGTCTTCACTATTTACAGGTAGGTATATTGACGTGAATAGCAAGCGAAGGGTTAACTGTTGCCTCAAAGGATGACTGCCAGGTACTACAGGAAGACTTGGACAGGTTGGCGGAATGGGGAGGCAAATGGAAAATGGAATTCCATCCCAACAAATGCTCTGTATTATCTGTGACAAAAAAGAAAAACGCCATACACCATAACTATCTTTTACATGGAAGCACTCTTGCTCATGAAAAGTCCACAAAATACCTTGGTTGCACTATCACAGACAATTTGGACTGGGGGGGGGGGGGGGGGGACATATAAACAACATTAACAAACAAAGCAAACAGAACACTAGGCTTCCTGCATAGAAATTTACATATTTCCTCACAAGACATAAAAGAAAAGGCATACCTCACTTTGATCAGACCCCAACTAGAATATGCTTGCACTGTATGGGACCCATACAAGAAAACGTATATATAGACAAAGTAGATAGAATTCAGAGGCACAGTGCAAGATATGTCATGGGCAAACATAGGAACAGGTCCAGTGTAGGGGAAATGTTAAACATATTTCAATGGAAAGACCTTAGAACCAGAAGAAGGGAAGCTAGACTGTCCATGTTTTATAAAATAGTTAACAATTTAGTAGAAATAAATCCTGATAGATACTTAAAAAACACACCAGAAATACTAGATATGCACAACCCCATAGTTATGCAGTGCAAACATCAAGAACAGATTCTAGGAAATGGTCATTCTTCTTCCAAACTACTAAAGACTGGAATGCACTACCACCAAATATCGCAGAAGCCAAGTCGCTTGAGATATTCAAACTGACACTTGTTAACCGTCAAAAGGACTACATTTGTTCAATCTCACCAAGGGCTATAACACTGTAAGGCCTTTTTTTTTTTTAACAAAAGTATGCCCCTTTATTGACAAACTTTTACCTAATTTTTAAAACTGACAAAAACTTTAAGGTTCTGTTTTAAATGTTAAGAACTGACTCCTGTGTCATTTTTAACAGCATCAAAATTTCATATAACACCTGCATTACATTGTATTGTTTTTCGACCAAAATGCACTTTGGGGGCATTTGTCACCCGTGACGACTCTCTTGTTTCAACATTTGTTACTAGGACAGTTTTGTTCAGAATAGGAATGGCTTTCAGCCAACCTATTAAGCTAACAGGTTACCCAATAGTCATGTACAGTGGCAACTAAGCTAAGGATAGGAATGGCTTTCAGCCAACCTTTTAAGCTAACAGTTGACCCAGTAGTCATGTACAGTGGCGACTGAGTTCAGGATAGGAATGGCTTTCAGCCAACCTATCAAGCTAACAGTTGACCCAATAGTCATATAAATGGAATGATTTTCAGTCAGCCCATTTATTCTAATTTATGATATTGATGAGCATGGCTTTCAGTCAACTTGTCTGTATCAAGTTTGTTAATATAGATTATTCTAATTTATGATATTGATGAGCATGGCTTTCAGTCAACTTGTCTGTATCAAGTTTTGTTAATACAGATTATTCTAATTTATGATATTGATGAGCATGGCTTTCAGTCAACTTGTCTGTATCAAGTTTGTTAATACAGTTTATGCTATTCCTTGCGGATAGTGATTTCATATCTATTGTATATCTTTTGCATATCTTTCACTGACCGGATGGAAAATCATGTAGTTCCTTCCAGCTAGCGATTTCATATATATTATACATCTTTCATTGTCTGGATAGATAATCATGCGGATCGTTCCGGTTAGCGATTTCATCCATGTGAAGCGCTTTTGAACGCGCATATCCAGTGTGAAAAGAGCGCTATATAAATGTGGTATAATAATAATAATAATGAATATTCAGTAGGTATTGAAATTTGAAATAAACACTAAACAGGGAATGGTTTAATCCATGATTATTTATGTTAGCAAGACCTATAATATTCCATAGCAAACAGAGCATACCCTGTATAAGAGCCATCCGGTCTGGGTCTCCTGTGTTTGCATTGATGATAATACATTATAGTTAGCCCTTTACTCCATAGATACGCCTTTCTACGCCTTTGCAAACAGAGTAGACCCAGATCATATGGTTTCTGTCTAGGAGATTTCTGATCAGAATCTGCTCTGTTTGCTTACAACTTATACTATAGATCTGATGCTATAGTTTCTGCCAAAAAACCAATTAATTCATAAAGTAAATGCTTAAAAGAACTTTAAAAACATACTTTATAAAAAATATTACTTGAATTGACTTGATAGGTGCAATTATTAAATATTTAAGCTTAGAAACATGGGGCTCTGTTTTCTGTTTGCTTCATGAATGTGGATCAGCAGATAGCTTCTGTCCATATTAATAAACTACAGTCTAATCGCGATACTACGAATCGGGACCGGGTTGGGCCGATTTTTCGTAATTTCGCATTTTCGTATTAATGCACCTTTAGGATACGAACTAATTTGCACAAACCTTTTCTCGGTTTCGTAGTGAATGCATACACATACCATACATCGATCTTGTATTGATCATTATATGTACAATGTAATAATATTGTCGCAATTTACTGTTGCATAATAAAGATATTCCTGTACATGTTTGTGTTATACATGTATTTAATATATTTTATGCCTTGTTTGACAATCTACTCACATTCTTGCTTACTACAGTGTACATTAATGATTTTGTATCACATGCCTCATGCAAGAGTAGGTCAAATTATAATGTGTAATGTCATATGCCAGTGCATAACCGGTTATGTAAAAAACATGAACCGCGCAATGCCAGCTCACAAACCTCTTGATAGGAGGGAGTAAACAAAACATTTCTAAAGATTCTGTTCGTTCTTTTTCATCAAATCATATTCTGTGACTACTCTTTCGAATGTGAAGTGACAACCTAGAATTTGGTGACGC
Organism: Azorinus chamasolen; assembly: GCA_963576725.1. NCBI lineage: Eukaryota > Metazoa > Mollusca > Bivalvia > Cardiida > Solecurtidae > Azorinus > Azorinus chamasolen. Next base: position 96,641,897 of record OY755237.1, read on the forward strand.
TTACAGCATAAGGATTTTAGTATTTAAATGCTCCCTTTAACTAGAGACCTGAACTCGACATTTCTAGCAATCCATAAGGGTTGTGTATAAAACAAGAAACGAATCAATACATTCATATTTTTATTCAGGAATAAAACAAAAATGCATAGAAAATTGTGACATCGTTTATATGCGTACAGAAGCAGTGTAGGCACAGGTTTGATGACCAGTGTAACTGTTGCAAGTTTTATATGCTATGGGACATTGACTACAAACAAACACGCCTGTATGCTAATCATTTATAACATGATGTGTGTGAAAACGTAATTGTGCATAATTGCACAATACAAGCTTTAATCATTTGCGATATTTGATATGTAGTTAGTCTAATCCTGTCACAAACAAACACGGGTGCTGATCATAACACGCTACGTGTTAAAGCGTATCGGGCAGGCCAGATGTGTCAACAATGGATAATCATGCTGACTGGAGGGATGAATGTCTCTCAGAAGTGTGAAAACATCGCACAGGTGAGATTCGTAAAAATGCATAGTTTTGCTACTGTTTTTGTGTTTAAGGGACTACGAAAACCTCTCGCAATAACGTGTTTTTCGTAGTTTCGCATGTTCGTACTTTTGCATCTTTTTGCAATTGAAACAAGAACAAAATCGGCCGGGACCTGCAGTGTTTTTCGTAGCAAACCGGTATTTCGTTCGAACGTGATCTGTAGTATCGTGATTAGACTGTATTCCAGATTTTTCCACTTCTGGACTTAAACCTTTCCATGACGCTCGTCCCATTAATTGGATTATTACACCTATCGAAAGACACATGCGTGCCATTAATTGGCATTAACTAAAGGCCAATGTCACTTTTAAATCTAAATGTGAGCAGAATATTAACCAAAGACCTGTGATGTGTTATCATAAGTCTTTGTATAAACTAATATACATTGCAGAATTTCCAACTGACCAAAATATATGTGATCAGCAACTACATGGGGTTTCTAGAAATAATTAATATAAAATACATTGTATGTTTAAAAATTCGATTTATAAAATTTGTGGGGCCGGTTTGACCAAAAATATGATTTATGTTAGGCCAGTTTTATTTCTTGGAGGCCGGTTCGACCAGGGGTCGACGATTTTGTATGAACGAATCATGGGCTGACAATTTTGGTATCTCGAGTGATGTCATCATAAACCTGCTATTTCCAATGTTACAGACATGAATACATTTGTATTCGGTATAAACAGAGCTCCAGATAAGATGCGTAAATTGAAACATTTTCAAGAATAACTTCTTTCTTTCTCCACCAAACCCTATACTATGACAACTCTTTAGAATCGTCTCTTGGAGACATTTCTAAAGAGTGGTCACAGTATTGGGTTTGGTGGAGAAACGATGGTTTTAGTATTTTGGTACGCACCGTTCTGTAGGTCTGGCCTATCAGCAACAATTAAAAGTTACTTCAAATTTCTACAGCGAGTGAAACATTGATAAACACCATGTGTATTTTATTGTTCACTAGTCCTGCAGGATGAGTGGCATCAAAACAAAAAATTACACTCCTGCTGCTGTGGTGGTGGTGTTATTGACAAACTATGAAACTGTATATACATGTAATCAACGATGAAGACATATTGCTTGTCTGGGTCTACACTGTATGCAAAAGCAATAAGGTCCTTTTCCCAGAGAGTGACTCAAATATGCCCATGACACACAATATGTCAACTACTGGTTTTGATTCTGCTTGCATATATATATGCGGAGTATATAAATCATTCCAGTCCATTGCATAAGTAGGTCACAGGAGCTAAAAATAGATTTTAAACGATAATTTCTATAATGACATTTTCTCTTAAACCACATATAAAGGAATGGATTTCAACCAAATTTCACAGAAATGATGTTCTGGTTCAGGTAATCCTCCATGAAAGTTACATAAATTGTCACAGTAGCTAAACATTAATTATTCAAAGAATAATTTCTTTAAATGATATCTCCTCCTAAGCTGCTGAATGGATTTCAGCAAAATTTCATAAAAATGATACTCAAATAACCCTCAATAAAAGTTACCGTTATATAAATTGTTCCTGTCCATTGCATAAGTAGGTCACATGAGCTAAAAATAGATTTTCCTTAACCAGATAAACGATTTCACCCAAAATTTATAGAAATGTACTTCAGGTGACTGTCGATGAAAGTTATATAAATTGTTTCGTTCCATTGCGTAGGTAGGTCACACCAGCTAAAAATAGATTTGAATGAACAATTTCTTTAAACGACATCTCCTCCTAAACTGCTGAATGGATTTCGACCAAATTTGACAGAAATGTCCATCAGGTGACCCAGGATAAGAGTTATAAAATTGCATAAATAGGTCACACAAGCTAAATATAGATTTTAATGATTGAACACATCTAAATCATTGAATGGATTTTACCCAGCATTCACAGTTATTATCTTCAGTTGACCCTCCATGAAAGTTATTTAAATTGTTCCTGTCGATTGCATAATATTATATAGGTCACACAAGCTAAAAATAGATTTAAACAAAAAACTTCTTTAAACATCTGCTCCTAAACCACTGACACTGACTGGATTTTCACCAAATTGTCAGAGAAATGATTTGTAGGTCAGATTTGTATAAATATTTCCAGTCCGTTGCATAAGTAGGTCACAGGAGACCTATTAACCCTTTCCTCCATAAATACGCCTTTCTACGCCTCTATTAACCCTTTCCTCCATAAATACGCCTTTCTACGCCTCTGTAAAGTCACCTGTTGAAATCATTGTGATAAATTGTGATCATTGCTCCTTTAGGAGCAAATGCTGTATTTATCACAATGGTTTCAAACTACAAAATTCTAAAATTTTCTTTTTCTCTAGTTAATGCTCCTTTTGGGTAGATTTATTTCAAGTGGTTGGATATAAAAACAGCCTATGAAGGAATGGGTTAACAAGGTAAGCAATACAGGGCCATCATGGCTCAATTATTTACTATAACTACTTATGTCCTATTGTTTGATGGTATATTTGCTTTACTCTCTGTTACAGCAAAGTGAATGAGAAGAACTTAAAAGTGAAAGAATTAACTCATCAAAGCAATCAAGCAACAAACAAGACCACAAGCAACAATTATAAGAAACTTCTCAGCCCGTACGACCAAGCTATAACACAGTCTCAGCATCTGGGGACAAATATCAGTCTGACTACTTACACTGTATACATGAAGAAGGAAGTAACAAAATGTCAGCTGTAGGCCGCAAAGTCAACAGTCCCCAGTGGAAGGTGAGGTCTCGCTGTAACCACAGCAAAACTGCTTGTAACTTGATTTTTACAAGTAGGCTACATCATACAATTTTTACACTGCTTTGTATAAATCTGATGCAAAGAAGTGATAGGCCTTCAAAAGAGTACATTTTATTTTGTATATTACTTTGTTGTGCATTTAACCCTTTCCCTGTGTCACAAATCATGACATCATGAATATTTATTATGTACACAGGATTTTTTGGTATTGGTAAAAATTGTAAGTCAATTCTGTTACAAATTTGTAAGCAAACAGAGCAGACCCTGATCAGACTGCTCCTACAGGAACCTTCTGATCTAAGTTTCCTCTGTTTGCAAAAGTGTGAAAAAGCGTTTATATGAAGTGAAGGGTTATCAGGATGACATGCCAGATGAAGATCTGCTGCTGCTTAACTCTTTACTTCACATAAATTACTTTTCCCACCATTGCAGAGTAGACCCAGATCAGAAGACTCCTGTTTTCTTATGTCATTATAGGTTATGCCAAGGTAAAATAAAACAATGTACATGTACCATTATAAATATTCAGCTAATATTCATGATGTCATTATTTCTCACATGAATATTCGACAGGAAAAGGGCTAACCTTCAACACTTGGCAAACTGAAAGCCCAGAGCTCAGATAAGATGCGTAAATTTAAACATTTTCAAGAATAACTCCTTTATTTCTCCACCAAACCCTATACTGTGACCATTCATTTCTTTAGAACCGTCTTGAAGAGACAATTCTAAAGAGTGGTCACAGTATAGAGTTTGGAGAAATGACGATTTTAGTATTTGGGTAGGCACCTTTATCTGTAGCGCTAAAGTCTCATCAGTATCCAGACTCATTTGACAATCTAATAATGTATCTGACATGAAAAGCAAGAAATACTTTACTTTTAGTATTTAACCCATTACTCCATGAATATTCAGGCAAGAAATAATGACATCGTGAAAATTATCAACTGAATCTTAAATCTTTATAATAGCACTATTAACAAAATAATTCTGCATCAAGACAGAAACTGTAGAATCAGATCTATATTATATTATAATCAAACAGAGCAGACCCTGATCAGACAGCTTCTATAGGAGCTGTCTGATCTGGGTCTACTCTGTTTGCAAAGGCATATTTATGGAGTAAAGGGTTAAGCAGATGATAATATTTGCCAACTGCAATTGCTTAGAATGCTGATGGTTAAAACACTGCTTAATACATCATGGTGTAAGACATGTATTAATACATTAACCAGGGGCCCATCTTGAAAAAAAATATTCCTAACTTACACCAACGGCTTCTACTCGTAAAACTGAAATAATTGCATATCCTAGCATGCAATAATTTAGGTCAACTTTGTACAAAAATTATTGTAAGTTCTTACATATGAAAATATCACTTGTATTATCTTGAATTGGCCCCAGGCTTTAATTTCGATCACTGCCATTTGTTATTATAACAGTTATGTATAGCCTTTCTTCTCTTTGCTACAAAAGTCACTCAATCCATTGACAGTAGCAATGTTTACTGTTTAAGTTTTCCTGTTGTTCTTTCAGAATTTCCAGCCGCCAGCCGTTCAAGATCCTGCCATTGTATCCTACCAGAGAGCACCGAATCTGATCAACTCCCTGATGTCGTCATCACCGACTCAAAGTAACCCAGTCATCAGGGAGACTGGTCTGGTAGAGAAACTCCTGGTAATTATATGCACTCACAACGGGTTACATGATTGTTTATGATCAGGGGTGAGAATTTTCAGGTTTAATGTGGAATTGTTTAATATTCCAGATATGAAATTTAATTTTGGTCCATTCCGATCATTTTTGGGCATTTCTGTAATTATATGCCCATTTGAAAAAAGGGGACATATTATGGAATGGTGCTGTCTGTCTGTTCGTCTGCCTGTCCATCTGTAACACCTCTAACTCAAGTTCTGCTCAGTGGATCCTTCTCAAATTTCACCAACATGTTTATCTGGACATGCTACAGTAGCAAAAAATGTTAACCTGTCCGTCTGTCTGTAACATCTCTTAACTCAAATTCTGCTTTTAGTATCCTTCTCAAATTTCAGCACAATGTTTATCAGGACATGCTACAGTAGCATAGGTGTTTCCTGGTGTGTGTATATCCAAGGTCAAGGTCACACAATTGGACTTAGAATTTGCGTTTAGCAAAAATGTTAAACCTCAAATTGTCTGTCTGTAGCACCTCTGACTCAAGTTCTGCTTGGTGGATCTGTCTCAAAGCCAAGGTCATTCAGCTGACTGCATGTAACAAAAATGTGATGTGTATTTTGAAAAAGGCCCTTAGTGGTCAAAATATTAGATCAGAGCAATTCAAGTATTTAAGTATAGAAATTTTGGTTAAGGTTTTTGTTAAAGTCCACTTATTTACATAACCCTTTCAGATAAAGTTTTGAAACTTGGAACACTTGATCACCATCACAAGCTTCATCTGTATGCAAGAGTAAATAACTCTGTCAAGCATTTTGGCAGAATTATGGCCCTTTTTAATTTAGAATTTTTGAAAGTCCTTTTATTTACATAACCCTTTGAGATAAAGCCATGAAACTTGGAACATTTGTCTACCATCACAAGCTTCATCTGTTTGGAAAAAAATGAGACATATTATGGAATGGCACTGTCTGTCTGTAACATTTCTAACTCAAATTCTACTTGGTGTATCCTTCTCAAATTATACCACATTGTTTATCTGGACATGCTATAGTAGCATGGGTGTGTCCCGGTATGTATATCAAAGGTCAATGTCGCACAATTGGACTTAGAATTTGCATTTAGCATTTGCGTTTAGCAAATATGTTAACCTCAGTTTATGTTGAACAAAGCCTCAACGGGCATGTATTGTGCCCACTGGCACTCTTGTTCCAAATAAGATCTTAAAATAATGTGAATACTAGTATTGAATACATTCATTAACCATTTCCCTGTTGCATATTCATGTAAGATATAATGACATCATGAATATTTATTAGCGGACACTTTTAAAATGGCATATGAACACAGGATACTTTTGCTCTGGCAAAAACTTTAGAATCATATCTACATATAATACCATAAACAAACAGAATTGACCCTGATCTGATCTGGGTCTGCTCTGTTTGCAAATGCATGAAAAGATGAGGGAAAGGGTTAAACACCTAATTCCAAGGCATAATTAGCCCTTAAAGTAACACAATATTCAAAATTTTCAGGAGGCATTTTCCCCTGTGACCCCCCACCATGGCTTTTCCTTGGACCCACAAGGGAGCCTCTTCCTCCCACTTGACCTCTCACATGATTTTAGGTTAAATTAATGGTTATTCTCACCCCAGTAACTATTAGATGTGCACATGTTTGTATCAAATTTGCATTGATGTTCAACTACACATGTTGTTTTGCAGCACTCCTATGGATTTGTCCAGTGTTGTGATAGAGATGCCAGATTGTTCTTCCACTACAGTGAGTTCAAAGGAGATGTGGAATCGCTGAAAATTGGAGGTATGAGTTTACTGTCAGAATAAATTGTGCTATGTATGTTTCTAACAGACTCATGTCAAAACTGTAGCTGGAAATCTGTATAAGTTTGAATTAATATCTTAATTCAAAATATTTTTGAAAATCTGAAGTTTTGTTGCTAGCATGCTGAGAGTTAACCCATAGGCTATTTTTAGATCCAACCACTTTGAATAAATCTGCCAAAAAGGAGCATTAACTAGAGAAAAAGGAAAATTTTAGAATATTGTAGTTCTGAAACCATTGTGATAAATAGAGCAAATGCTCTATTTATCACAATGGTTTCAAGAAGTGGTTATTACTGAGGCGTAGAAAGGTGTATTTATTTCATGACGGTAATTTCAACAAAACCATTATGTCGATAATAAAATATTTATTTTGTGCTCCGCCGCCACTATATCAATATAAAACACAAATGCAAAAGATATGTAAAACATGAACATATGTATAACTGAACATAACCGTAAATTGAATACTGACTAGTGATGTATTATGACTATAAAAATAACAATGTTTTTTGTGGATACAAATGGCCACAACCATGTTCCCTACCGGGATAAATGACCCAGTAGAGATTACACAACCTTTTTACTGACAAATCCCGCCTTGAAGGAAAGACCCGGGGCCGGGGTTTAAATGCTACCTAATTGTTCTTATTAGCCGCCAAATTTGCTTCAACTCGCCAGAGATCGCCATCGCCAGATATTCATGTAAATGTCCGCCAAATATCGCCAATGTTCGCTATAAATCGCCAATGTTCGCTATAAATCGCCCATGTTCTCTATAAATCGCCAGGGTTCGCAGAAACTAGCTACACTGCTTGATTCGCCAATACCTATAATGTAATTTCTATGCCAAAAGTGAGCCGCATAAGAAAATGCCTAGCAAAACGCACTGACAGATTCGTATGCGTGTCGCTCAAAAAACATGAATTTTGTCAGGTCGCCAGCCGAACACTTCAAGATTGATTGACCTTAATAGCGACGGAGTGGCAGAACCTGTAGATAAAAGTACCTATTATAAAATACAGAACTGAGCATAAGGGAATGAATCATTACCGTGCCCCAGGTCAATCCTAAAAAAGCGAGAATTTTTCCGCCAGCCTACTACTAAATATGGTTGTGACTAAGGAAATATGGAAGTAACATAATGATATGATAGATATGAGGTTGGCACAATGCTAAATCCTTCGGCACAATGATGAAGGTGGCACAATGATGAATCCTTTGGCACAATGATCACTACTTTGGTGATGCCATAGTCGCAGCAGGCTCTCAAAACACAATGTTCAGAGTCAGTTAAGTGGAACACAATGTGGTTTACTTTAGGCCTGCAGACTGTTCATCACTGCCCTGAGTTGCGGCATTGCACATAACATGGTTTGAACACATATGACATGGTCCCAACAGAAAACTGCAATAGACAAAAAAGCTGGGCAGTATCATTGTTACAAAAATACAGTCAAACCTGGTCTAACGGCCACCTTTATAAGAGCGCCGCCTGTATATGAGCGCCACATTCAAACAGTCCCGTGCAAATTCACTATATAAACTTACTGTATAAGACGGCCACCTGTTAAACGCGGCCAGCGGCCGCATATAATCGGTCCCAAAAGCATTTTTTACCTGTATAAAAACGCCGATATTCGGCGTGCGAGGCCGCGTATTACCTATGCGGAAGTTATCGATTATTTCCCTTTGTCTAAAATACTCTTTGAAAAGGAGGTAGCGAACAAAATCTCGCAGTTTCTCGCCGATTCACGAAGGAAAAGTTTCTTTCGGCAATTTCTTCCTCTGCTTTCAGGGGCAAATACATTAAGATTGTTGGATATTTTCGCATGATCGTAGCATGCTAGAAATGTTTAAGACGAATATTTTGCAATGCACTGACCAAACAAGCCCATAACGAGTAAGAAACTCCCTAAAACTGCCTTTGTATAGAGGGCATCCTGGCTTCATAAATCGTGACATGAGCGAACGACGCTGACTGCACAGCTATAGTATCCCTTCAAAAAGTGATTTTCATTTTTCATAATGTAAAGATTTATAGATGTAAATGATGTTTGGAATGCATGGGGAATATGGTTGACCTGTTTTCATAACATAAAATGAGATGCGAATAGAACATGTATACAAAAGAAACCTTACATTTTTTTTCGTTGTTTTGATTTTAATTCATACTTCCACATATTCATTTGCATGTAATATTGTATTTTTAAATAATTAAAACTATTTCAACATACATGAAATTTTTGTCAACAGTTTACAGGCAATACTTAGCAGGATATCTTCTTCCCTAATGAAACCTTTATAAGACAGCCACCTGTATATAACAGCCAGTTTCTCTTGGTCCCAAAGGTGGCTGTCTTACACAGGTTTGACTGTATACACAACAAAAGGATACACAGGGAAAAAATATTAACAACAGACGCAAAAACTAGGGTGCGGTGGGTGGGTTTTTAATGATACTGCTGAGGAAAAAATGCTTCTTCGCCAGTTATCGAGTGTGAAAGGAAGTAGATCGACCTGCGCGAGATTCACGTCTCTTGCGAGAATTTGAATGATACAGGAAGTAAGCAGCACCGGAAGTAAACAAACTGTGAACTTACTGCAGAAATAAAACTGATTAATTGCTATGAATTAATCGTCATTATTTCATGACGGTAATTTCAACAAAACCATTATGTCGATAATAAAATATTTATTTTGTGCTCCACCGCTACTATATCAATATAAAACACAAATGCAAAAGATATGTAAAACATGAACATATGTATAACCGAACATAACCGTAAATTGAATACTGACTAGTGATGTATTATGACTATAAAAATAACAATGTTTTTTGTGGATACAAATGGCCACAACCATGTTCCCTACCGGGATAAATGACCCAGTAGAGATTACACAACCTTTTTACTGACAAATCCCGCCTTGAAGGAAAGACCCGGGGCCGGGGTTTAAATGCTACCTAATTGTTCTTATTAGCCGCCAAATTTGCTTCAACTCGCCAGAGATCGCCATCGCCAGATATTCATGTAAATGTCCGCCAAATATCGCCAATGTTCGCTATAAATCGCCAATGTTCGCTATAAATCGCCCATGTTCTCTATAAATCGCCAGGGTTCGCAGAAACTAGCTACACTGCTTGATTCGCCAATACCTATAATGTAATTTCTATGCCAAAAGTGAGCCGCATAAGAAAATGCCTAGCAAAACGCACTTTGACAGATTCGTATGCGTGTCGCTCAAAAAACATGAATTTTGTCAGGTCGCCAGCCGAACACTTCAAGATTGATTGACCTTAATAGCGACGGAGTGGCAGAACCTGTAGATAAAAGTACCTATTATAAAATACAGAACTGAGCGTAAGGGAATGAATCATTACCGTGCCCCAGGTCAATCCTAAAAAAGCGAGAATTTTTCCGCCACAAAAATAAATTCCAAAATTTATTTCCCCAAAAATTCCGAGTCAAACATGCTTAAGTAACGCATTCCGAACTGCATCAAGATAAAACTCTAGCCCAACATCGGAAAGGTGAACCCCATCATGACAAAAGAAACCTGGGTCTTGTATACCTATATCAACCTGCAAGATGTCATATTTGGGATATCGCCGTACTTGCTGTCTAGCGAACCTGTTAATCTTTTTCCGTTTTTTGTCAATAGTCCGGATTCTTTCTGGGGTGACATTCCAGGACAGGCGAGGCAAAATATCAATCCAGATAAATCTGGTATCATGAAAAGCTGCGGTCACATGATCCAAGCTAAAACGTATTGCATTACAAATGAACTTAACCGAATTGGTTACCAGGTCATTACCGCCAAGGTGGAACATGAGTACCCCCGGTGGTCTCTCAAAGAGGACAGGGACTTGCATCTTGTGTGAAAAATCCGCCCAAACCATACCCCTGGTGCACCGCCAAGACACTGTTGTTTGGTGGGGCAATTGTAAATTTTCCCGGTCCTGGTTTTTGGCCCTGCAGCCTGCCCAATATGGGATGGAATCACCAACAATCCAGACGTCTGCAAGAAACGACGATATACAGACAAGAATCACCATGCTGGATAACCACAGAACAAAAAGTGCATCACCGACGAATATATACGCGATACGCGTCAGCGCGCCACCTACTCAGCCGCATAATGTCTTGCTCAGTCACGCCTAAGGAGGCCAGATGGGTGGCCCCACCTATACGGAAACTGTGCGTCTTAATTTGTCTAGATGAAAAGGGGGTTTTAGCAATGCATTTTTTTAAGACAGCTGCAAATTGACTTCTTGTCACACCCCTACCGTTAGCGTGACAAAGCAAAACACCAGGCGCTGATGGGCGGCTATCGATGAAACCCCTTAAATTACAGACTGGGCAGACCAATACCGTATTTTCACATGCAAGCTTAACAGAAACTGGAGGGCCGTGTTGGGCGTTTTTGGCACTACGAATGACAATGGTGCATGTCCTGCCCCCATCGGAGAAGTGCACGTCGCTCAACTGGACCGGAGTATCCACAGACAAGCGGGTCAGTGTTAATTCCCCAACTCTAAAAAGACCGAAAAATGCCAGACAAAATGCCGTTTTGAATAGCTTAACCTCAAAATCATTGTAACAAACTGAAGGTAAAACCCTAACAATTGCAGTTAACATGTTGAGTGAAACTGGTGCACGATTGTCTGATTGCTTTCGTAACCGTCGACAACCCTCCAGCAATTTCTTGATAATAAACATCCCTGTTATGTCGGACCATCCATTAATCTTGTGTACAAAAGCCAGGCCGGCAATATATGTTGAAATGGTGCTAGCAGCCAAACCTCTGTCAAAACAGTATAATACAAATAATAGGATGTCAGACGGGCTAGCAGGCCACCCCTCACTGATGCCGTAACTGCGGCGGAATGAACTAAAGGAAGATAAGGCTGTATTATATGTCACTGCCGTGTTATTGGACACCCCGGCTCGAACCAGCTGGACAGCGGTTCGTTGAAGATGTTCCAAAGGCGGGCTGGAATAGGCGTCAGGCATGGAAACGCCCCTGGTGCGAGGTCCCTGAACCGGGCTAGCTGGAAACGAGAAAGTGAATCACATATGTCATTGCAAATTCCTGGGACATGCTGAGCTTTAACGGCTATGTTAAATTTCAAACACTGTAGTGTGAGGACCCGCACTAGAGACATGACACGGTCAGACTTTGATGAAAATGTATTCAAAATGTGCACAACTGCCATATTGTCGCAATGAATAAGGAGTCTCTTTCCCACTAGAAGGGGGCCCCAAATAACGATAGCTACCAATATTGGGAATAATTCGAGGGTCGTGATATCGCTTGTTATGCCCTGCACATGCCATTCTGTAGGCCATTCGGCCTGACACCATTGGCGTTTAAAGTATATTCCCAGCCCTCGACCTGGACCACCGGCGCTGTCAGTATAAAGTTCCTCATCACTGTTTGCCACCCAAAATCTGTCATGAAAAGCAGAGATCCCGTTACAATGTTGGAAAAAATGGAGCCAAAGTTGCAAGTCTAGTCTGATGCTCTTTGATACTCTGATTCTATGATATGGCTTTGTAACCCCACAAGTAGCATTAATCAGACGCCGACAGAAAGGCCTTCCAACATAAATAGCTCGACAGCAAAAGTTCAAAGACCCTATCAAAGACTGTAACTGCTTTAACGTAGCTTTCGGACGGGCAAGAATGTCCTCGATTTTTGCAATCACTTCAGAAACCGTATCTTTGGGTATACGAATAACCATTGCATTAGAGTCTAGCTCCAGGCCTAGAAACACCAATACTTCTGAAGGCCCCTCGGTCTTATCGTCAGCCAAGGGAACATTAAGCCATTTCATGAATTGTTGGAAAATTACCATTGCTCTCTTGCAGGCGACAGTGGTCTTGTCCCCGCCTGAAAAATCGTCCAGATAATGTATTAGCTGCGCTGAAGACAAACGTAGGCGAATGGCATATTCTAAAAACGTGGCAAACTTCTCAAATGTGCTACATGAAATACTGCAACCAAAAGGCAGGGCCTTATCAATATACGTTTTACCTTGGAAGCAAAAACCTAACAAGTTAAAATCAGTTTGCTGGACAGGCAAAAGTCTAAAAGCATTTTTGAAGTCCATTTTAAAAAGTTTACAGCCTGGCCCTAGATCTTGAATCATGAACACTGCCTCATCGAAACTAGTATATTTGACTGAGCAAAGGTCTGGGTCAATGAAATCATTAACGGAATCACCTGCGGGGTATGAAAGATGGTGGATGAGACGAAACTCCTCAGGCGTCTTTTTCGGGACTAAACCAATAGGTGAAGTGCGTAGGTTTGTTATAGGTGCACTGGAAAATGGACCAGCCACACGGCCTGCTGCAAGTTCTTTTTCGATTTTTGCCTGCACTATTTCGGGATGTTGAGCGACAGATCTCAGATTACCACACTCGCGTGAAATTCTTTCGCCAGAGTAACAAAGACTAAAGCCATAATGAAAACCATGTAACAAAAAGTCAGCCTCTGTATTATTATAACCTTGCAAAGCTTCAGCCAGTGCCAAGACATTAATAGGGGAAGGTGCCAGATCCGTTAAGTTAGTGTTCGAAATGCCACTACCTCCGAAAGTTTCCCCTGGCAGAACCACGAAAGGAACCCCGATAGCCAGCTCTGTGTGAAGCAGTGTTAAAGACTGGGCGCGCGGCACCAGTAGCTCCCCCTTCCGCTCTATAATTATCAAAATTATTTGCACCCACTGATGTGGCTGGGACCTGTCGTCCGCGTCGGCAATAAATTTCAGGATGTGTTAATCCACATCGCATGCATGCATGCTGATATCTGCAATTTTGCCACCGGCAAACGCCATTGTTGTAGTCTTTACAAAGGTTATTAGTTGGCGTAGGGGGTTGGACACTTTGGCGGACTACAGGGACCTGTGTGCACCGCAGCCATAGGTCACTATTTAAAGAGGCCCAAGACTGAGGCGCAACAGCCTGCCTGATTCGGAACTGTTCGTCGTATACGCTCCAGGCCCGCCCACCTACTCGAAACGCACACTCCCGAATTGTAGACATATAGTGTAAAAGCTCGAATACCTTATTGGGGTGAGCGGCCAGAAACACTGAGCAGTAGATGATAAAAGCATCAATCCACCGCTCTATAGAATTTATTTTATCTCTACACTCCCTAGGGGTCGACTCTATTATCCCCTCGACCGTCAGTCTAAGCTGCGAGCCAGTACAGAACTCTGACAGCTCCACCGCACCCTTCAACAATAAGGACAAATTCACGAATTCGCCCTTACAAATTTTCTGTTTGAGCGATGCCGGAACGTGCACCGCAATATTGTCTTGAGCTAAGCGTAAGATCTCATTGTTACCCGTAACCGCGGGCGAAATGGACGGACAACTGATGTCAAACAAGGTGCCGGTTTGTGAAGGTACGCATGGGGGTACAGTAGCACCCCTCGGCAGACTGGACACGTTCACAGCATCCTCATTCGCTTGTAACAAACCCGCATTCACCATAGCGGACGCAAAGTCTATAACAGACTTACCTGCTTCTGTCTCCTCGCTCGATACGACCTCGTCCGCTACTGGGTTTGATTGTGCCGTTTTCGACTTTTTCCGTGGCGGCTGGGATGTAGTCCGCTTCTTATACGTTCCCCTTCTGCGGCCAGACATTTTGTTGATGCGGAACAGCTACGATTGTCGAAATTTTATAGTTTTATTAAAGATTTTTAACGATACTGCTGAGGAAAAAATGCTTCTTCGCCAGTTATCGAGCGTGAAAGGAAGTAGATCGACCTGCGCGAGATTCACGTCTCTTGCGAGAATTTGAATGATACAGGAAGTAAGCAGCACCGGAAGTAAACAAACTGTGAACTTACTGCAGAAATAAAACTGATTAATTGCTATGAATTAATCGTCATTATTGAGGAAAGGGTTAAACATTGATTGCAGTCAAATTGAGATAGTGCCAATGGCCATTGGACTGAGGAAAATTCTCAAACAACCAAATTGTTTTACATTGTTTGTACATAGTACGTAGCATTTACATTCAACATCATTAACTCTAAATACTGAAATGAAAGCTAGGAATTGTGTTATTTTTCTTGTATTACAATCAGGCTCCCTTGACTTATATCCTTTGAAGATAAAGAGAACATGGGCCATGTTCAGATCATACCCGTTACCCGATATGAACTCTTAGGCAGAATCTAATTGTTAGTTTTCGTAACTGGGTGAAAGAAAGCAAGCTAAAAACACGTTAAAGATAGCATTTATGCGAGCATCATTTTGTTTATGAGCAGATAAAGCTTAAACAGGTGAGTAAACATAAAAACAGACATAATTATGAAACAAACCTCCGTTAACACATTGTTCGTTCGTATTGGACTGGTAAATATGCATTCGTAACTATTCATTGTATTCTGTAAGGGTTTGGAATATAGAAATAGCTGTGTTCAGTCACTCAGAACACCTCGGCTATTTCTATCTATCTATATTCTGAACTCTGATGGAATACGGTGAGTAGTTACGATTGGTTTTCCATGTGGTAAATATGTCGAATGTTGCTCTGCAGAGATAATCATCCAATCAAATTTGAGGCCGCGAATTAGCCATGACATTTGTTAGTAAACATCATTATATAGGGTGACTTCGATCATCGACTGTTGTGGCTGCTGTTCGACTAAAGTTTGATCGAACTGTCTCAGGTTAGAGGAAATGACGTCAGTTTGGTGTCTCTGGTTAGACCAATGGTTGCAGTATGGTCGATCTAGAGTTGAAATTCGGAATACCTCAATAGTGGTTTTGCTCCTTTTTCGTGAAGAGTGAGCTAGAGTAACCAAACCAAACTAGCCAAACTTCGACCAGTTTGCATTCGATCATAGAATGTAGTAACCACTGGTTGATGATCGAAGTGGCTCATGGTCTACACATAAGGTGTATTTATAACTGCGGACATTACCTTGATCTTGAATCAGTTATCTATTTACACAAGATTTACGGCATTGGGCAAGGGAAGAATGATGGAATAGCCTACACTTTCGCCAGTTATGTACAAAGCACTTTGCTTTTACAAATAAACAATGAAGCTTTCATTTTAATAGGTTCTCAATTCCATGCATGGCCCGGCACACCTGTAACGGTCATGTTTACGTCATGTTGCTGGGGGTTTTTCAGCGAAATTCAAGCAGAGATTCATAGTATTGGGTACCCGCATGTAATTGCAGAACGGGTACCCGGGTAGAAAATTTGTACCCGCTTCAGCCCTAAACTCTAGTATTCACTCAGACACACTGAACTCAATCGGAATCCACTACAATTTTTGTTGAACGCTGTATGTTTCCACTTATCTAAATTGGATGAGGATATCTAATTGACTGTTTGTTTCCAATTTAAATTTCAGTTTCAGTTTCAGTTACCTTTACTTCAGATGATACCTCTCAAATCTTTCCTATAATGTGATTAATGACCAAATATTAACCAATGTAAGAGTGGATTGAGTTGAACAATTTCAATCAACATGCACAAAGAGCAAGGTCTGAACAACTATTGTTTGATTATCATGACAATGTGTCAAAACCAGGTAATTATTGAAAGGTTGGACCCATAAACATATTTGAATTTCCGTGTTTTCTGAGTATGGTTTTCGAGAAACTGCATTTTATACACATTGGAAATAGACGAAATTGTGCTGGTACTGTAACTACTTTTCGAATTATCTCCTCTGACATTACAAAAGGCTGTGATTCAATTTTTTTATTTGACTGGGTTTTAGCTTGTCTGTTTCGAAGAAATCACAAGCTATTGTCGTAATCCCGGCGTCCGCGTCGTTGTCATCGTCATTGTCCGAAAAATTAACATTGACCATAAGTTCTTCAATTTTTCATTTACAACCTTCATTTTTGGTATGCATGTTCATCTTGATAATGCCGACAGACAAGTGTTTGCACCCGCTTGTGGTGCTCTTGTTAGTTCTTTTTGGATTAGAGAAGATTTTCATCTATTTGAAGCAAATGTTTTAGATGTTTGCAAACTTTTCTTTTCAGATGCAGTTGAGTTTCAGATGTCCTATGACAGACGGAGTGGACGCCCGGTTGCCTGTGATATGGTACTGACGGATCCTAATCTTGTTTCGTGTGAAGTGCTTAGTGAAGAGAGATACATTGGAAGTGTTGTTCAGGAGGCAAAGCCTTCTAAACCAAAAAATGTGAGTTCTCATCACCTAGCGACTACTGTTTTTGCTGGAATAAAATCCACTTTGAGGAGATATACAATACATCTGGGATTTAAAAATTCAAATAGAAATGGTCAAATGGGTAAACATGGTTTCAAAAGTTCATTTGACCAGTTGTGTTATTATCCCTTTCCCTGTTCTATGTTTTTTACAAATTTCAATACCTACTGAATATTCACTCACAGTATTGCAATAATGAAATATGGAAGGTGTAACATTGTATCCAGTTTAGAAACTAAAGAAACAGATCTATCAAAAATTCCATAATCAAACAGAGCAGACCCTGATCAGACGGCTCCTCTGGGAGCCGTCTGATCTGGGTCTACTCTGTTTGCAAAGGCGTGAAAACACGTTTGTATGAGGGAAAGGGTTATGCAAGATTGACTATTCGAAGAATAACTATGGCTATTGTTTTGCATACAAGGCTATAGCTCATGCAAGGCTATAACTCAGTCTGTATAACTCAGTCTGGTCAAGGTCACTGTTATAAAAAAAATCCATTTACTCCGAATAAATTTAGTTACAAATCGAGTATAACAAGCCAGTTCTGTGTATAGATTTGTTACATCAATGTAATTTGCATCAAGAAAAACTTTGGGGTAGTGTGTCATATTTTATTTTCAATTTTCCATTTTAAATTGTAACAACTAATTCCTGGAATAATCAATTTAAGTGTGCTGTCCTTCGATAGCTCATTTTTTTTTAAATTGAATTGATTTCTAATGTTTGATATCAAAATATATTTATATGTGACCAGCAGATGAGTGAAATCTGAAAATAGCCAAGGTCTTAATGTTCATTGGAATATGAAATATTAATATTAGTCATACTACATGTATAATACAAGGTGTATTTTTATGGCGTTCGGAACGCCATATAGCAGTCGGTCTCTTCACGGCAATGAATTCACTTAACTAGTGAACATGCGCAAGACAAAATAGTTTTCTTCAAGTCTGCACTAGTTTGGTTGTAAAATGTTCATGTATTTGTTTACTCTTCATGTATTTAATAATAATTCGCTGTGTGAGATAATTACTACTAATCTACACAAAGATAAACTTTTTAAAAGTCTTGAATTTTATTAAACTCCAAGTATGTCGATGCTCCAGAGTGGGCCCTGTACTTTAATCGGAAGAAGAAAAAGAAGACGCGAACGAATATTTTTACCGTAGTTTTCGCAACACCTTGGCGTTCTAAAGCAGAAGGAATATAGCCGAGGTTTCCGATTGCATTTTTATACACATTTGTAACTGATTAGCATATAGACCTACATCTTCAGCCAATCAAACTGCCTTTTGCATCGTATTTGGTCATTTCCGTTTGACCCGTACTCAAAATTAGAAATAGGAAGTTTCATAAAGGACAAGGTCAAAGAAATCTAAAATAATCAACCAATGAAATTCGGAATTCCCATATACACATTTATCACGCATCGAACAGCGTGTTTTGACTATGGCACCCATCCTCAACACAAGTATAAGTCTTACAAGAAGTAAAACCGTAAAAACACGGGGTTCTATCAGCTTATCAAAGTAAGTATTATCCATAGAATGTTTTCAACACATATTCAATCAAATTATATTCCAGTGTCAATAACAACTGTGAAAATAAGAGTCTCTTCTATGTATCGTGTAACCGCCGAGTCACCGACACTGTTGTTTGCTCAAGACGTTTGTGTCGTGTAAAAGCGAAAGTAGGTAGCAATTTGTTGAAATGTCTTTCCCAGGTTACAACTCTACTTCAGACTGTAGTTCTGAATTTGAGTTTCATCAGGTTCCAAACAACTACCGTAATTGTATGTCAGGGCTCTAGAAATTTTCAAATCCCAACCGGTCCGGCCGGTAAACGGACATTAGCCCCCCACCCCCCACCCCCACCCCCACCCCTGGACATTTGCCACATATTTTCTTGATGAGCGGACATTTGCCCCCTTGTCTGTTTGTGATATGCAGACATTAGCCACCTGGTAAAATGTTTATGAGGGGCATTTGCCAACTTATAGTTTGTATATAACAATATGATGGCATTTAATAAGCTCACTTATAGCAAACTCGGATATAACGAAAGACCGGATAATACAAAAGAAAAACAATTCCCCGATCTTTTCCTTCTTTGTTTCTATTCACATCTGCCTGCTTAAAACAAAATCGGTTATAACGAAAGTTCGGCAAAGACAAAGTTATTTTCTTGTCCCGAGAATGAAATTTCTATAAAAATAGTTCGGTTATTACAAACTCGACTGAATGTCGCAGTTTGAAAAGTTTTCACACCTACTGCGATAAAGAACTGTAAAACAAACACCTTCACCGACTATCGCCTCGGTCGTCAAACAACTTAATGAACGTAATTGACCACACTGCATGTACATATCTCCCAATCTTTGTCCATGGTCATGTTTTCTGTTGGGGACACACTATTGCATCATTCCCACAAACAATGAAAACGGCGCATAAAATATACATTGTTGGCACCATGTGAGGCATAAATATGCCGCTGAGTCCGAATGCAGAAAGGACGAATCTGATGGAAGATTGGTATCCCGCTTTATTTACCAATTTTGATAACTTGATTGAAACCAGTTGCAATCGTAATCGACTAGTAACCGTGCATCTGATTGGATGAATGTTCTTATTTCCTAGCGTATATTTTGATTTCGGCCAATAGAAACGTTTGTCAGAATATATGTTGCATCTTAACACTTTGCATTGAAGCAACCGCAGATAACTATTCTAAGATATTTTTCGGACAATCGGCACCGAAATAGGCAAAATCCGATAGTAAGACCAATACACTATGTAGTTCCAGCGAGACCACTGCCACTTGGCTGAACACTGATTGTCATATTTTATGTCGTGATAAATAGATAAGCACATATAGATTTATAAAAAATGATTGAAGGTACACGAATCATCACGACACCAGGAATAAAAACATAAATGTGATAAATAATTGAAGTGTGCACTGCCATGCATATAAGACATTCTCTTCAGTAGAATAACTATAGAGTTAGTCTAGTTTTTGCACTGAGTCATTGATATAGGGAAGCAAATGGTCAACTCATTTCACCAATATTGTTATTTATAACTGATGTGAATTTGCTTTTACTTTACATTTTATAAGAGACATGCTATGAAATTACCAAACCCATGACAAACCCAGCTGTATGCATGTAGACTTTGGTTAGCAGTTACATTATAATGTGGCTCCTGGTCAGTATCAGAACTTGCATAACCTTGGTATACTATAACGAAATTCGCTATATCCAAACATTTATAACGAAATTTTGTCTTATTGATATAACAAAGTTTGGATATAGCGAAATAAATATTAAGGTCCCCAGGATTTTGTTATAAGTGAGCTTCACTGTATATAAACAGCAGATCATGAGATGGCTCCTTTTGTTTCAGTCTGTCGTATTTTTATGCCCCCAATCAAGAGGAGGGAGGGGGGCTGACTTTGTTGGTTTGTTGGCTTGGCTCAAACTTTAATGTTGGCAATAACTTTGTAGCCATTGCACATACATACTTCAAACCTGGCATGCCTATGCAACTTACAGAGGCGAACATTTCTTTTTTATTTAGTTTTTGTTGAGGGGGGGGGGGGACTTATTAAAATCAAGGTTGTATAACAGTTAGATGTCACATTACGGGTCAAATTTATATTTTTCACAATCAGGGGCATAGTGTTTCACAAAAATGTGTTGTTATTAATACTGTTATCAATTCCAAGACATTATTGTTATTAACGTGTACATCAATTTCCCCCCTTACACATAACATCCATATCAAACCCGAACGCCATTATGGCCATTCAGGCCTTTGATATATATCAGGGATCTACAGTTGGATCTATGGACGGCCTAGGACGAGTCACATATGAGCACAATGGGGAATGGTTTTTCCTGCCATATGGACTAGATGACATTGTTGATAACACTGGAAACACACAAATCAAACCTGGAGATCAAGTTACGTTCTTCATTGCAACTGATAAAAGGTAACTGATAAAAGGTTACTCACTATATTATTAACTCTTTACCTCATATAAATATCTTTTAATGCCTTTGCAAATAGAGTAGACCCAGATCAGACGGCTCCTGTAGGGGCTGTTTGGTCAGAGACTACTCTGTTTCCTTATGAAGTAATATAGATTAGATTGGATTCTACAGTTTCTGCCATTGTCAACATGGCACATGCCATTGCAAATAAATCAGCCAATTTATAGTCATACAGTCATATAATCATACAGTCATTATTATAGTCATACAGTCAATATTTCAAACATAAATTTCATCAGTGGTGTGTGATGTGAAATATGTTTTATCCAACATTTTGCATGGTAATTGAGTCTCTGTTCAAGTTATAATTGTGGAGATATCTGAATCTTTATATTACTCATTCTTAATAGTTGCATTTGTAACATTTTGCTGAAATCTTTCCAAGAAATGTTTATTTTTCTGTTAATTTCTTAGGAATGGTAACTTACATGCTCGGAAGCTTGAGCTGGTAGAGCCTAAACTGACGAAATATCAAGGCGTGGTCTGTTCTATGAAGGATACATTTGGATTCTTGGAGAGGGCAGATGTGGTGAAAGAGATCTTTTTCCACTATAGTGAATACATGGGCAACATAAATGAACTGCTTCTAGGAGATGACATAGAGTTTGAGATACAGACCAGAAATGTATGGAAAAGTTAAAATTAAATATACAGTAAAACCCCGCTAATGCGACCACCTAAAAGAGGTATAAATCTAGATGCCAGATGCAGGTGGTCACTTAATGCAGGACAAAAGTAATTCAGAAAGCTCCTAGAGGAGCTATCTGCATTACTTTTGTGCTGCATTAAGCAACCACCTGCTCATGAAAGCAGCTATGATTATTCGTTAAGTGGTCACATAAGTGGGGTTCTACTGTACTGTATTCCCCCTAATTAACCCCCCCCCCCCCCCTATAATAAACACTCCCTTACTCTTGGGGAAACTAATGATTAATACAACAACTAAAGCCCTATAGAATGACCAGTAATAATCTGAGTGTTTATCACAGATAATATGGTATGCTGCCTAGAACTGTGTTAATTTTAAAAACAATACAAAAACTTCTGTAGGAAAAATGAGTTTGTTTTGCTGATATTTATTGATGGTAAGATTGTGTTACCTTTCAATAGTGACACTTTTGGGGTGACTGATGTTGTCTGTCATTGGTTCTATATAGCTTTAACCCTTTCCTTGTTGAACGAAATTATATAAGAAATAATGACATCATGAATATTTATTAGCTGAATTTTTGTAATGACACATGTACACATGATATTGGTATCAGATGTGTTATGATTTCAAAAGCAAACCGAGCAAACCCCTGATCAGACAGCTCCTAATGGAGCTATCAGATGTTGTTCTACCCTGTTTGCAAAGGCATGAAAAGGTGTTTGAATGTAGAAAAGAGTTAAGACCTTACAGATAGATCTGCTAGTACAAAAGATCATAGTGTACATTAAAATGAAACACCAGGGCATATAATTAGCTGATTCTTCTAGACAAGAAATTACACCTGACAGTATGTCAGCGCATGTAGAAATTGATTATGCTGTAAAGCACTGGCTGGGTGCTTTAAAGTCAAGCATTTGTACATGAAGAATGATTTATTTTGACAGGGTAAGGAAGTGGCAGTCAACATAACTCCTCTCCCACCTGGTACAGTAATTTTTGAAGACATTTCTGTGGAGCAGAAAAAAGGCAAAGTGATAAAAACACTGAAAATGAACAAACGTGCCAGTGATCCATTAGGGGGGAGAATCCAACATGAAAATGCAAAGGGGTATGTTCAACATGGAATTTAAGCGTACAGTAAAACCTCTCTATAACGGTAACTAAATTGTGTTAATTAGTTTGGTATTTAGGGCAGGTGGAAGCTTAAAGCAATGTGAAAATAAAACAGAACGCTCCTATAGGAGCGTTCTGTTTTACTTTCACCTTGCTTTAAGCAACCACCTGCCTTTAACACAAAATGCTTGATGTAATTTAGTGGTCGTTATAGAGAGGGTTTACTGTATACAGAGGTCTAGATAAGTCACATGAATTGTAGATTTTCAAGAATAACTCCTTTATTTCTCAACCAAACCATGTGTTGTGACCTTTCTTTAGAATCACTTGATAAAGATATTAATGTTCTCCCAACATTTTTCAGACTTGCAGATATCC
Source organism: Azorinus chamasolen (assembly GCA_963576725.1). NCBI lineage: Eukaryota > Metazoa > Mollusca > Bivalvia > Cardiida > Solecurtidae > Azorinus > Azorinus chamasolen. The sequence continues at coordinate 96,665,106 of OY755237.1, forward strand.
CATTTGGAGACAAAGACCAGCAAGGAGTTTTCACTCTGTTGCCTGGTGATATTGTGGAATTCAGCATTGCAACCGATCGCCGTGACAAGTTGCAGAGAGCCACAAATATTGTGCTGCTCAGCGAAACTTTCGACAAAACAACAGAACGTAGAGAAACTGTAAGTTCAGTCTTTTGCTTCACATGCTGGGTTCATCAGAATTGAATTTTCTTTTTTTAAATTTACTCACTGCATTTACTGGTTAACCCTTTCCACATAGATATTTACTTAAGAAACCATGACATCATAAATGTATTCATTAAATGAATTTTTATAATGGTCAGATAAAAGTCGGGGAAAAATAAGAAGAAATTCAAGGTCAGGAGAAAGTCAGGGAATTTTTTTTAATTTAGTCTGTGAAATTTGAAATTTTGGTGATAGTCAGGGAAGGGTTGGGGAAATTGTGGAGGATGGAGGAATCAGTTTGCAAGGAGAATGGAAAAGAAAATTAATATTAATTAATTCTTCATTGTCATTTAGAAAGTCTCTGTTTTTATGCCTCCGTTGACGATAGTCAGGGGGCATTATGTGTTGCACCTGTCTGTCCGTCCGTGCATCACGCTTTTATGTGCAGTTGGTTTTCACAGTTTTTTATTGTCTTATATCTCACTAACCACTATAGCTATTGGCATGGAATTGCATATATACATAAACCACCATCCATACTATCATTGCACACCCAGCCCATGCTGCCTGCAAGCCCAAGGTCAAGGTCAAATAACTTAGAAACTTACATGCAGCTAGGCAAGCTCCACCACGGGGGCATCGCTGTGTCTTACAATTTTCTAGTTCACTATACAGTAAAACCCGCTAATGCGACCATCAAAAAGGGGCATAATTCTGGGTGCCAGTGGCAGGTGGTAGCTTAATGCAGGACGAAAGTTATGCAGAAAGCTCCTCTAGGAGCTTTCTGCATAACTTTTGTCCTGCATTAAGCAAGCACCTGCTTATAAAGACAGTCATGTTTATTCATTAAGTGGTCGCATTACAGGGGTTTTACTGTATTATCCAAAAAGTATTGTTTGTATGTGGTCTGTAATGACTCATATATAAAGTAAATGTAAGATGATGCTTTGTTATATGTGTATATGCTTGCATAAAAAGTTATTTAGGAAATAGTTATACACTGCTTGTAAATGTTAACCCTTTCCCTGTTCTACATTTATTCCAAATTTCAATACCTACTGAGTATTCATGGTCAAAATAGTTATAATGAAATATGGAAGGTTGAACATTGTAGCTATTTTAGAAACTAAATAAACAGATCTGTCAAATTCTATTAGCAAACAGAGCTGACCCTGATTAGACGGCTTCTATAGCAGCTTCCTGATCAGGGTCTACTCTGTTTGCAAATGAGTCAAAATGCATTTATATGAGGGAAAGGGTTAACAGAATTACTTATTTTTGACTGTATAAAACTAATGATTGATCATTTATGAGCTTAATTAATGTGTATTTAACTTATATTCCTAATTAACCCTAAATTAAATGGCAAATAGTAAATACCTCATAGCAATCTGTCGGCATTTTACAATTACATGTAGTATATGATAGATTTAAAAGTAAAACTGAAAAATATAAGATGAGGCACTGGTGAAAATGTGCTTATGATCTGAAAGTTTGGACGACAAGCTTTAGGCAAATGCTGTCAAACAGTATAGACCCAGATCAAAATTCCCCTGTAGGAGCAGTTCGATTTTGGTCTTCACCATTTATTACTTCAGCAGCATGTTTTCATATTTATACCCCCACCACCTGTGGTGGGGGCTGTATAGGAATCACCTTGTCAGTCCGTCCATCGGGCGTCCGTCTGTCACGTTTGCTTTTTTCTTGAAAACTATTTTTGATACCACATTCAAACTTAATACATAGTATAAATGTTATGTGGGGGCAGTCTTCTCCTACGGGAGGTGTCTGATCTGCATCTACTCTGTTTGCAAAGGCATGTAAAGGTGTCTATATCAGGGAAAGGGGTAATGGAACAAAGAACTAGAGATCATATTATGTCCTGACATTCTAAAAATGTCCTATTATTTATTATACTATAATACATGTATTGTGTTCCTTGTTTGTAATGCATATATGAATATTTATTAGCTTACTATTTACAATGACATATGAACATGAAAAGTTCCTATTGAACCTGTAGAAATCAGATCTGCATGATTCCATAAGCACACAGAAGACCAAGATCAGATGATTCCTACAGGGGCCATCTGATCAGGGTCTACTTTGTTAAAAGGCATATCTTTGGGGTAAAGGTTTAATATTCTATGCTGGAACCATAAACTGTAATTTTTCGGTTTTGCAGGACCAGTTATAAGTATCAAAGTCCTGTTTTATTTCAGGGTACGGTGGTTAGCATAAAGGAGGGCTATGGGTTTATACAGTGTGCTGAGCGGGATGCTAGGATGTTTTTCCACAACAGTGAGATTATAGACACCTCAGTTGAAATGAACACAGGGGACGAGGTGGAGTTCACAGTTATGCAGGTATTGTATAGCAGTGTCATTGTGAGGAAAAGAGAGAAGACTTGTGCAATTGACAATGCACATTATATGTACCCAGATAATATGTTGCATTACCAGTGCTATATCATGATTTCTTGTATTTGAAATAAAACAAGATAAAATAGTGTTCACTCTGATGAGAGACAAACAATGTAGACCCGGAGCAGGTGTAGTGCTTTTTCAATTAGGCACCTGCTGTTGCAAGAGTTTGCAGAACACCAAATTGCCACCAATGGTTGTGATAAAACTAGTGTACCATGCTTTGTTTGATGTTTGAACCATTTACTCCATGAATATTCATATAAGAAATAAGAACATCATGAATATTAGATTAATTCTGAAGAGTCTTGATAGTAGACGAAACTAGTCAACGATTTCTACCAGGTTCTTGCTTTTATCGAAATTTGCCTAGCCACTTTTTCGTTTTATTAGATTAATTGTTACAACACCACATGGACAAAGAAAGTTTCGGCCATGGTAGAAACTGTAGAATAATATTTATATTATATAATAAGCAAACAGAGAAAACCCTGATCACATGGCTCCTGCATGAGCCGTTTAATCTGGGTCTACTCTCTTTGCAAAGGTGTAGAAAGGCATATTTATGGAATAAACTGTTGTAGAGTTGTGATTCAGTATGTTGTACATTATAGTTGACTGCTAGATGCCATTTGTAAATAGTCTTTAGCATAATGCATTTTTTAGCTCGTCTGTTTTGAAAAAATCACGAGCTATTGTTGTAACCCCGGCGTCCCTGTCATTGTTGTCGTCGTCGTCCGAAATCTTAACATTGACCATAACTTCTTCAATTTTGCATTTATAACCTTCATTTTTATGCCCCCATAGACGATAGTCGGGGGGCATATTGTTTTTGCCCTGTCTGTCTGTCTGTTTGTCTGTTTGTTTGTCAGCAACTTTAACATTGGTCATAACTTTTGAGCCAGTATAGATAGAGACTTGATATTTGGCATACATATGTATCTCATGAAGCCGCACATTTTGAGGGGTGACGTGTCAAGGTCAAGGTCATCCTTCAAGGTCAGAGGTCAAATATATGGGTCAAATCGCCGACTTTATCATTGGCCATAACTTTTGGACCAGTAGAGATAGAGACTTGATATTTGGCATGCTTGTGTATCTCATGAGGCTGCACATTTTGAGGGGTGACATGTCAAGGTCAAGGTCAGAGGTCAAATATATGAGGGGGCATAGTGTTTCACAAACACATCTTGTTGGTATGCATGTTCATCTTGACAATGACGACAGACGAGCGTTGCACCCACTTGCGGTGCTCTTGTCTTTAAATAATTATGGTTGGAAATTGATCACCTGTAAACTTTCAGTGTAGTCTTGATAGGCTTGTAAATCGTTATTCAGCATCACTCGGATAATTATACCCCTGTAAACAAAGTTTTAGAGGGGGTATATAAATCAGTGTGTTGGTTGGTCTGTCTGTCTGTCCGTGGCGCCATGTCTATCCGTGGCATGGTTGGTCTGTCTGTCTGTCCCTGGCACAATGTCTATCTGTGGCATGGTTGGTCTGTCTGTCCGTGGCACGATGTCTGTCCATGGCACAACCTGGTTTGATTAGCAATCAAGGCAGCTGAGCGGGGGGTATTCCATCACCTTTAGTGATAGTTCTAGTTCCCATTGAATTAACGCTTTCCCTGCTAAGAACATCTTTTTCATGTATTTGCAAACAGAGTAGACCCAGATCAGATGGTTCCTATAGGAGCTGTCTGTTCAGGTTCTGCTCTGTTTACTTGTGGAGTTATACAGGTCTGATTCTACAGTTTCTGCCAAGGTGAAAATACTGTACATGAACCATTTTAACCCTTCGCTTGCTGAATTTTAAAATACATTTCTCCTTCTTTACCCATGCCCTGTTGTATAATTACATATATCTTCACTGTGTACAAGTAATCCGCTGTGCAATCACTGCTGTGGAGTGCACTGGTTGCACAATCAATTTGTAAATTGTGCAGACCCTGATGAGACAGCTCCTGCAGGAGCTGTCTCATCTGGGTCTTCACTATTTACAGGTACGTATATTGACGTGAATAGCAAGTGAAGGGTTAAACATTCATCTAATAGTTACTCATGATGTTATTATTACTTGCATGAAGATCGAAATATTTAACAGGTAAAGGGTTAAATGAATCTTTGAAACTTGATGTTACAGTAAATTATTGATTACGCTTGATTTTAGATACATTTGTTGATTTAATATTTTGTCAGTAGATTAGGCATATTTGCCCTATGGTATTCTAGTAGAACACATATGTATTGTTTTAGGATCCAACAACACCCAGTAGACAGGTGGCCAGTAGAATTCGTGGTATACCTAAAGGTTCCATTGGTGCTGTGGTGGTCAAACCAGAGAAGTACATAGGCACAGTAGAGAGAGAGCCATCAAGTTCAAAGAGTCCCAGTGAGTGCTTATTAAAGTCTTCTTTAACCCGTAACCGGCTGAATAATTAAAACTGGCTCCTTCCCTTCTGAATTATAATTAAATAAAAAAAATATCAAAATTTATCACTGAAGAAAATAATTTGAATGACAAATTGTACTGACCCTTTAGGGAACCCTTTGATCTGGGTCTACACTGCTTTGCAAAGAAATAGAAATATAAGTTGAAATGTTGAATTAAGAAATAGATAAATAAAGGTCTCGTGATTTGAATTGCTCCATATCTGAACTCCAAACAGTGATCTAAGGCATGATAAATCACTGGAATGAAATCATTATTTCGATTCTGGCATTTCCTATAGTTGCCATCTAATCTTGGTCTACTCTGTTTGAAAAGAAATTAAAATGTGTATTTATGGAGGAAAAAGTAAATTCAGTTTAAGGTTTAATTGATTGAAACGTACTCCTAATACATGAAAATGTTGATTTAAGGTAAGAATAATGGGAAGGAGGATTACGGATCAGGCAATATTGTGTTTGATATGGAGGGTGCCATTCACAAGATCATCTACCACATCAAAGATGTTCTAGACTTGAGAAACATACCAAGGTAAGGACAAATATTTTGAATTGCCTTATTTATCCTACATGTTTAAACTTTTGGTCTTCCCTCCCCACTGGATAGTCAGTTCTGCACAACTTAAAGTAACAAATAGTAATACCCTGATTAATGCTGTCTCATGAACAGTTTGATATGCAGTTGCACTATTAAGGGTTATTAGGATATTGACACATGATATCCTTAATATAAGAAAATAATCTTTGGATTTTGCATTTCCAATCCAGATTTAAAAGGAATGATTTTATTATGCAGGTATTCAATTGGTAGGTATCTCATTTAACCCTTTCCCTGTTCTAGATTTATTCTAAATTTCAATACCAACTGAATGTTCATGGACAGTATATTTATCATGAAATATTGAAGGTAGAACATTGTAGCTTTTTTAGAAAGCAAAGAAACAGATCTATAAGCAAATTCCATAAGCAAACAGAGCAGACTCTGATCAGACAGCTCATACAGGAGGAGTTATGGCCCTTTTTATTTTATTTTTTATTTTTAAGTTTTAATTTAGCTGGACAAGCACCAAATCAGATGAGCGTTGGGGCTGCACATGGTTCTTGTTATATTTTTGTACTGGTCAATTAACAAGTGAAGTTTTGGTCATTTCAGAGACTATATAATCAGATAATTCCATAAGCAAACAAATGAGACCCAGATCAGACAGCTGCTATAGGAGCCATCTGATGTGGTTTCATCTGTTTGCACAGGTTTGAATAAACATTTTAGGGAAAGGGATACTTATTGTGAATGATTGGTATAGTATTGTTTATCAGTCACTTCTTTCTTTATTTTGTGTATGTATAATATTTACCCGCAGATTTGGAGACAAGATTGAGTTTCAAATTGGTGAACAGCGTCGTCCTGGTGGACCTGTCAGAATGGCTGTGAGGGTGAAACTTGTGTTGCGGAACTTGACTGGCAGAAGCCAGGGCTACATAGCCACTTTGAAGGACAATTATGGCTTTATAGAGAACTGCGAACATGACAAGGAGGTATTCTTCCACTTCAGGTAGGGCTTAACTCTTTATCTTAGAAATATTTATTAGCTGAAATTTTATAAATGCACATTCCTGAACAAGTCAGTTTTTGGTAGAAGTGTCATTAATGGAAACTTCTGTATTGATATATCAATGGAAAAATATCCACAATATATCAATTCCTATATACAAACATGATTTATAAATGTTGTGGGTTTTTTTGACATAGGGGTTTAGACAACTCTTGAACCTTTATGTAAGAATTCTGTTTAATTCTGGTCACCATAGGTTTGCAATATGGTTGACCCATTGAACAAAGGAAAGAGGTGTTATGTTTGGAAATGCTAAACAGAGGGCTAGTGGAGATTGTCAGTCATTGGTTTAGCCGAGACCTGTCATCATGTAGTCCCATAGTAATTACTTTAGCCCAAGTGGCTAGTAAGGGATGCTGGCACTGATCAGGGGAGGTGCTATATTTCAGCATGCTGCTCCCCATATTTGGAGCAAGCTTTGATAAGATATAGCAAATCAGTTTTGCCTACGGAGTCTTTCTTTGTTTAGCATCAGATATAAACCAGGGTTCCTTTGTTCACGGGGAGAAATTCAAAATTAGTAACTGAGAAGAGGGAGAACTTGGATGTAAGGTGACTTTTAGGCCTTTTTGGAAAGCAAAGAAGTTGACAGTTGAACGAAAGGGATTTACAGAAGTAAACTTGAATATTGTATAGACTTTAGAAATTAAAATTTGTGAAGAACAAATAAGACTTGAGTTTTGTCAACCACAGCAGCAGAGTTTTTCCCCTTTGTAAAACTTAACACCAATACTCTGTAATTTCATCCATCTGAGTGTAAAAAGTGAAAACTTTAAATAAAATGATATAACAGAATACTGTATATCCTTAGTGGCTTATAATATACTGCAACACGTCCAAGTTATTCAACTTTATTTTTCAAACTGTAACCAGTAAGTTGAAGTAATGCAGACCCAGATTGAGACAGCACCTGCAGGATACGTCATTTCTCCAAGACGATTCTAAAGAGTGGTCACAGCATAGGGTTTGGTGGAGAAATTACAATTTTAGTATTTGTGTACGCACAGTTATCTGTTGCTCTGCATTTCTCAACCAAAGCATCTTTTTTTTTAAAATGTAGTTTTTTAACCCTTCTGATTTATGCTTTGTGTTAACCTGGTAGCTTTTTGAGTTTGATTGATTTATATGGTTTCCAGAAGCTCTGTAGCCTGTTTAAGAGGAATCTCCCTCGAAATTCTGTTAGTATTTTATTCCATTCCATTATTTTATTCCATTCCATTACTTTTTGGTTACAGTTCCATTGATGGCTCAGCCAATGACCTTGACCTTGGAGATGAGGTGGAATACACAATGTCCCGTAAAAGTGCCAAGCCTAGTGCAGAGAATATAAAGAAACTTACCAAAGGATCAATTCCTTGTAACGAGGTATAGTAAAGGTCCAGATGAGATGCGAAAATTAAAACATTTTAAAGAATAACTTCCTGAATTCACAACAAAACTCTATGTTGTAACCACCAACATGTTCACAACATAGGGTTTGGTAGAGAAGTAACAATTTTAGTATTTGAGTACACACCTTTTATCTGTTGCTCTGTTGGTAGCATAGGATTGAACATTTCTTCAGGGTTATTGAAAGCAAGTAGACTAGAATTCAGAATCAGGTCATATTGTTATAAGTAGTACAAGTCAAATTAATTTTAGGTTGGGGAAAACTCAAAACTATTCAGTATATTATGCTTAATTCATTTAAATAGCTGTCTATTTACATATTGACTAAATATATGGCTGTTTAACTCTTTCCCTCATACATATTCATTAAGAAATAATAGATGTATGAATATTTATTAGCTGAACATTTTATATTGTCATTTTGAACAAGAGAATTTTTTATCATGACAAGACACTGTAGAGTCAGATTTATCATAATTCCATAAGCAAATAGAGCACACCCTGATCAAACGACTGCTACAGGAGCTGTCTGATCTGGGTCTACTCTGTTTGGAAAGATGTGAAAAAGTGTTTATATTAGGGAAAGGGTTAATGCTATAATAATTAAGGGCTATTCCAGGAAAATCTCCCGGGGGGGTTGTTCGGAACGACAGCCTATTAAAATTACCTTGGTGGGGGTGCAAAAGAAATTTTAATTCTGTTGATGGGGGTGGAAATTTGATTAAAGTACTATTAGTGGGGGTATTTCAACATCAGAAATTAAATTGATGGGTGGTTTGTCAAGTTAAACGCTTCATGCAAGCCGTTTTCTTCGACAATAATGAAAATTAACGGAAAACCTTTTTCTGACACAAACTCCCGCGAAAATTCCGTTGTCTGAATACTGTGGACGCATTCAATTTTTAGTCCTGATCATCTTGAAGCTTTTCTGATCACACTTCCATATAATGAGCGGCTGATTGATTCAGACTAGACCGTGAAAAATTACTAAGACACCGGTAGTCTCAACCAATCACTGCTCTTGCTTCTCGATGTGAAAGCCCGGATGAACAAAACAAAATAAATAAACCGAAAATACACCTAAATAACAACCAAAAGACATCGACAAGATTTTTTTTAATAAAACACAGAGTCCTAGCAGTAGCACAGGTACATGTAGTGAATCCGAGGTCGGCGAAGAGAAAACTACTTGCAATAACAGAACCACGGCAACAGGACGAAATGAAAGACTGTCAGACTAATGCACAAATGCGGTCCCACAAATGTGGCAATACACTGGGCTGTCATTTGGGTTTGCAAGTCGGCTTGACAAAAAGTAATTGCATAAATGTAAAACGTGGTTAATTTTAATTCTCTAGGTGGGGGGTATATTATGAATTTTTAAAATTAAAATTCTATTGGTACCACCAATTTAGACTTTTGTTCCTAACCCCTAACCCCCCCCCCCCCCCCCCCCCCCCCCCCCCCCACACACACACACACACACACACCCCACCCCCGGGGGAGATTTTCCTGGAATAGCCCTAAGTGTAAATATGAGTATATATGAAGTAAAGAGTTACATTTACCCATTACCTCATAGGCTATTTTTAGATCCAACCTCTTTGAATAAGTATACCAAAAAGGAGCATTTACTAGTGAAAAGATTTTTTTTAGAATTATGTAGTTTTGAAAACATTGTGATAAATAGAGCATTTGCTCCATAGGAGCAAATGCTCTTTTTATCAAAATGGTTTCAAAAGTGACTTTTACAGAGGCATCAAAAGGCATCAATATGAGGGAATGGGTTAAACCTGCAGTACATTTTTTTTCTCAGGAGGTGATATCTGAACTGGGACTGTTACAAGGCAAGATTGTTAGGCCAATGAGAATTGTCAATCCGGAGCAGGAGGAGTACAGTGGGATTGTACAGGTTGGTGGGGATGGTAAGTTGACTCCTGGACAATTGCGAATTGTATTGCTTTGGATAATTTTCAGTATTTTATAGTTGTCCATATCAATTCCAGATACAAGCTTGTTTTAAGCTCACCTTGCATAAAGTCCCAAGGTGAGCTATTGGGATTATCTTTAAAAAAGAAATCCTGAATATAGTTATTCATGGTAAGCTTAACCTGTTTGAATTTTGGAAAAGTGCATTTCAAATTTCAGTGTTGAAAGGGTTAAATGTGTATTCCATTTAAAATTGACATTCTCCAGTGGATTTGCATTAGTATACAACTGACTGTGTTGATTGAAAGCTAATTCAGCTGTTTACCCATTCCTGTAACAGATGATGCTGAAGCACAGACCTATCCATACAGCATCACCAGTTTGGCTGACAAGAGGGACTTCCTGCAGAAAGGGGATGCTGTGAAGTTCCAGGTGGCAGAAAACACCCTCACGAAGGAGAGGAGGGCGTTGACTGTCACCGCAGTGAGAAAGTTCATCAAGGCCAAAGTTGAATCCGTAAAAGACAAGGTATGTTTGCAGGATTATTTACGCATCTTTTCTGGACCTCTGGATATGATCTTTAGATGGTCTGCTATCAAATTGAAATTCAGAGGCCTGAACAATTCTGTTAGATGTACTTAATACATCATTTGGCGTATTAAAAAGTGAACGATACAGGACCATCATGGCCCTCTTGTTTTCGATATTTACCAGGCTTATGAATACGGGGTTGTGGAATAACTGAAGTTTATAGCAAACCGTGATAGAGATGTCTTTAATAGCAGATGGCTGCTAAATGTAGACTAAAAGTAATGCATTCAGCTGCAATGGGGGCTTTCTATATAACTCATCTAGCATGAAGCAAGCACTTTGTTTAACCCTTCACTCCATAAATATTTACGTAAGAAATAATGACATTATGAATATTAATTAGATTAATTTTTATGGTAGGACATAAACACATGAATGTTTGGCCATGGCAGGAACTGTAGAATCATACCTATATTACGTTGTAAGCAAACAGAGCAGACACTGATCAGACAGCTCCTAGAGGAGCCGCCTGATCTGGGTTTATTCTGTTTGCAAAGGTGTAGAAAGGCGTATTTGTGGACTAAAGGGTTATAGACCTAGAATTAGATTCCTGATTGGTAGTCACCATAGAGTGACTATATTGTTTTAAAGATTAAAGTAACAAAATGGTGAAGCTCATGAGATGATAATTTATTTTCAGTATGGCTTTTTGGACTATGAGGTAGAGGAGGGAAAGAAGTTATTTTTCCACATGACAGAGGTTCACAGTGGGGTAGAAATCCAGCCAGGGGATGACGTGGAGTTTGTCGTTGTGCAGAACCAGAGAAATGGGAAATACTCGGCCTGCAGCCTCAGGAAGCTGACAGTGTAAGTTCAAAGAACATTTAAGAAAAGAACAAAACAGCTGATCATTTTTAGCTCACCTGCTTTTGGGATCTTCCTGTGTTGGCCATCCATCCTCAATCATTTCATAAACCAATGACTTAATTTTCAGCAAATTTCACAAGGAATGGTCTACAGGTGACCCCTTATCAAGTTTGTATAAATCATATTGGTCCATTGCATAATTAAGTTGCTGTAGCTAAAAGTAGATTTTAATGAACTGAACAATTTCTTTAAATAACATCATTCTGTTAAACCACTGCATGAATTTGAACCAAATTTCACAGGAGTTATCTATCAGATTACAGTAAAACCTCTCTATAATGGCCACTAGATTGTGTTAATTAGTTGGTATTTAGGGCAGGGGCTGCTTAAAACAAGGTGAGAGTAAAACAGAACGCTCCTATAGGAGCGTTCTGTTTAACGTTCACCTTGCTTTAAGCAGCCACCTGCCTTTAACACAAAATACTTGATGTAATTTAGTGGCTGATATAGAGAGGTTTTACTGTATTATAAATCGTTCCAGTCCTTTGCTTATGTAGGTTACAAGAGCTAAAAATAAATTTCAGCTGACAATTTCTTTTTAACATCTTGTTGGAAAACAGTGTAAGTTTGGATCCTGATGAGACATCAAGTTATTTGGCATCTCATCTTAATCCAAACGTTTAATAATGGTCATCATGAAAAAAGGATTAAATAAACAAGTTGTGATAATTCGTATTTTTTTAGCAGAAGGTCCGTCATCATGAAAAAAGGATTAAATAGACAAGTTGTGATAATTCATATTTTTTTAGCAGAAGGAAGGCGCAGCTAGTTTTTATTTGTTTTAGAAAGAATCGGATGTTTTAATAGTGTTTCTCAAGTTGTCCAAATAAGACCAATACCCAGATGGATTCCCAAAGGATTCATGATTTATCTTTAAATACTAAAATACAGTAATTTACCCTTTCCCTGTTCTGTTTATTCCAAATTTCAATACCTACTGAATATTCATGGATAAAAAGTTATAATGAAATATGGAAAATGGAACAATGTAGCCATTTTAGAAAGTAAAGAAACAAATCTTTCAAATTCCATAACATGATGAGTAAATAGAGTAGACCCTGATCAGATGGCTCCTATAGGAGCCGTCTGATCAGGACCTGCTCTGCTCGCAAACGTGTGAAAAGGCATTTACATGAAGGAAATGGTTACAGTAGATATTCATGCAAAAGACATTTAATGAGTAGAAGTTTTACTAGCAAAAGGACTGACCATGCAAAATATATTGAACAATAAATATAATCACCTTTGCACAGTCATTTCATTACTTTTATTTGGCTTGGTGATAATTTTTGCTATTCCAAAACACAAGTACCTGGATAAATTACTGTGAAAAATTGGATTTGATTGGCTCAAGGTAAACATATAACCTGCAAATATTTTCAGTATGATTTTCCAAATCAGAACTGAAACTTTTCATTCTTATAAACTCCTTTTCATGCATTTGCAAACAGAGTAGACAGCCCATGTAGGGGCCGTCTGAATAGGGTCTGCTCTGTTTACTTATGCATTGTAATAGATGTGAATACAATTTCTACTATTAATACCAGAACATCCCATATACATATAAAAAATCAGATAATAAATATTCATGAGGTTATTAATACTTTGATAAATATTCATGAGGGAAAGTTACAACACAAACTTTGAATACTGGTAGTGAATACTGGAAACTGGGATACAAAAATAAGGTAAACATGAAAATGAACATAAAGGCATGTATAGCCGTTGCAGTCACAAAATTCAATATTTTCAGGCTTGTGCCCTCCACCAGGGCTACAAAGAGGCAAGATACAGCCTCCTTGACTCCTCATGTATATTTTTCGGCATTCTGGATTAAAGTTTATACTCACCCTTGATCGGTGGAAATGTAGGAAAAATACAACCTAACCCTTTCCTTTATATAAACGCCTTTCCACGTATCTGTAGGAGCAGTCTAATTAGGGTTTTCTATTTGCTAATGGAATTTGATATATCTGTTTCCTTACTTTCTAAAATGGGTACAATGTTCCACCTTCCATATTTCATTATGACTATATTGTCTATGAATATTCAGTAGGTATTGAAATTCGGAATAAACATAGAACACTGAAAGGGTTAAGTAATTATTTGCTCCCATACTGTCACAGTTGTTTACCTTGCATTGTTTGGAATATTTTTGCATTTTATATGGTTACTTATAATTCCAGTGAGAGACGTCGTCCAGAGAGACTGCTAAGCCGATTGAAGAGCATGACAGAAGACCTGGTTGGACCACGTGTTGTTGTAATTCGTCCACCAAAGGGCCCGGATGGAACAAAGGGGTTCGCTCAGCCTAGAGTACCCTGGACCCGAGGAACTACAAAGATCTGATCAGTCCTAGACATATTATACAAGAACCAAAGCTAACAACTATTAAATTGAAATATAGATGAAAAAGGAAAAAAAAATCATAGATCACCGATCTGTTTACTGATAGTGACAATATTCAAACATCATACTCAATTCAAACCATGAATCCTTAGAAAGCATAATATTTGGGCCAAAAGTGAAACAAATTGTGATACATTGATTGTGCTGTCATCTATGTACTAATGGTCCATTTCATTCTCACTGTAAGTGTACTTTCATGTGAGCCACAGTTTTTACTAAACCCTTTCAAGTAAGTGTTAATTGTAAGTTGATTTTATTATTTAGGTACTTGACAGCTTCTATCTGTTTTGCAAAGGTGCATTAATCCTTTCCTTCATGAACATTCATATATGAATTGATCACTTCATGAATATTCATTAACTTTATTTTATAACTCATGATAAGGTAAACATTTCAAAGGGAATTGTTGGCTTAACATTAACAAACAGGGCAGACCCTGCTGCACCCTCCTACAAGAGCCGTCTGATCTTGGTCTACTTTGTTTGCAAAGACGTTGATGTTTATATGAAGGAAAAGGATCAACAGTACAACCAGCATCATACAAAATGTACTGAAATACGGCTCACATGTGTGCACTCACATTTTTCTGAAATCCTAAACATTATTTAGGGGAATGTTAGCAGAAGTGATGTCAAAATTTATCAAAGCCTTAGTATTAGAAGTTTGTATTCATAAGCTACACCAGAAGTGTCAGTTTATATAAAATTTATATGAAAAAAACTAGAAAATAAATAGTTTTTAAATCCATTTCTTGTCACAAAAATAAGAACATTTGTGAAAATAGTCAATCAGGGTAAAATAGGGAAATATTTGCTGTACATGAGATGCATAGTAACTCAGCGTCTTATCAGAATTGGAAATGCTTGACGCTCTTACCCTTTCCCTCATTTAAATGTTGCTTCACACCTTTGCAAACAGAGTAGTCCCAGATCGGATGGCTCCTACAGGAGCCCTCTGATCAGAGCAAGGTTTGCTCGGTTTGCTTAAGAATACCAATACCAATGCTATTATAAAAATTCTGATGTCATGATGTCATTATTTCTTGCTGAGTATTCAAAAGGGAAAGGGTTAATGGTAGCAGATGATATTTGCTTAGTTTTGGAAGAGTTCAAGCAGGTGTTGTGTTATAGTTGGAGACTAATTACATTAATATGGACTGATTTTACAATAGCTGACGTTTATCTAGTCTTTTAGGGATCAAAGTTGATCGAACTATGTACGTCTAACAGTGCAATACCCTTAGTCATTATTTATACATGCTGATGTTCAAACATGTCAGTTTTGAAACTGGCTCCACACTTTTTAAGGCTTTAGAAGAAAGAACTTTGTTACTCCGTTTAGTACAAAATAGAACAGGAATATTGCTTTTGAAATTTACTTGGTAAGTTTCTATTATTTTGCTAAATCCCACCCATTGCTTTTAATATATTTTGTTAGGATTTTGATAGAGCTGTGGAGTGACTGGTTATGCTCATTTACATACAAAGAACTGTTGCCAGATATAAGTTTCTTCTACTTTCCTTTTAGCCACATGAAACTGTAAATGGTTTGGGCTTGAAAGGCAACAATACTTCTGTACAAGTGTTAGTCATCAGAAGTTTTAAAACTTGATATTTGCAGGATGAAAATTATGCATTCAATTTGCATTAAGCTGCCACCTGCTTTTATCCCTTTGAATGTGGGAAACAAGTGCACTGGCATTTGTAATTGGGGTAAACCCAGATCAGAGGTCTTCTCTAGAAGGCTTGGATCTGCATTATATGCCATTTGAAATCCTGTAGCAAATTATATTCAGCACTACAGATAAGGGTGCATACCCAAATACTAAAATCTTCATTTCTCCACCAAAACCTACACTGTGACCATTCATTAGAATCGTCTCTTCGAGACGATTCTAAAGAGTGGTCACAGTATAGGGTTTGGTGGAGAAATAAAGAAGTTATTCTTGAACATGTTTAATTTACACATCTTACCTGGATCTCTGTATATTCTTTCATACTGAGTGGAGTCGCTTGTCAAATAGTGATGGGCCATAGCACTGTGTAACCTCATTCAAAGGGTTAAGAACAGGTGGCTATAGGGAGGTCACACTGTAAGTTGGTTCTATGTTAATTGCAAATGATCTGATCCAGTTCCAACAGTGATTTCCTGAAGATCAGACAACCCTTTACTCCATGAATATTCATGTGAGAAATAATTACATCATGAATAATAATTAGATTAAATTTTATAATGTCACATGCATATATAAGAATTTCTGACCATGGCAGAAACTGTAGAATCATATCTTTATTATTTAATACTCAGACTCGGATCAGATGGTTCCTATATGAGCTGTCTGATCTGGTTCTACTCTGTCGAACAAGGTGTATTTATGGAGTAATGGGTTAAAATCATTTTGGAGGTAGAAGCTGTATTTTTCTGTCTTGACTCTCTTATTCATTTGTTAAACTTTCTCATGCTGAAAACAATATGATATGTTTGCTCAAACTCGGATAAACGAGTTAATTCAAGTTTCAGAGAATCTATCGACTGAGTATCAAACCGCTTGGAACCTGATGAGATGAGGAGTGGGTGTCTTATCTGCATCCAGGCAGTTTGCAAGTGGAACGTTGTGTTTAGCATGATAAACAGTTCAACAGTTGAGTTAGATACAATAAGGGGAACACATTTATTAAAATCATTGTATGCATGATGTCAGAAAAATAAATTTGAAAAAAAAAAGAAAAACAGCTTTATAAAAAAAAACATGAAAAAAGAGAATAATATATTAAATAAAACAAGCCAAAAAAGTATTTGTAACATGCAGGATATTTTGAATATTTGAGAGTTTGTTAGTGTGTATGGTGAAGTATGAGTGCCCTGAGTCAGTGAGTTATACTGGTGTGTATGGTGAAGTATGAGTGCCCTGAGTCAGTGGGTTATACTGGTGTGTATGGTGAAGTATGAGTGCCATGAGTCAGTGGGTTATACTGGTGTGTATGGTGAAGTACGAGTCAGTGGGTTATACTGGTGCATATGTTAACTCTTTGCGTTCTAAAATCCAAGTAGCTCACACTTTGCAAACAGTAGTACATCAGATTTGACTGTGTTTTACACACTGCTGAATCCAAATCTACACTGTTTGTTATGTGGTATATATTTTTCCTCTCTTGTGAGCATAACAATGAATTTATGAATCGGACGTAAAAGTTCGTTTTCAGAGGGTTACAGAACATGATAGATCTGATGGGTTTTTCACGGTGCTATGTGTACATTGTGGTTTATATTCTCATTATGGTTTGACTTTAATAGCCTACTACATGTAACATCTCAGAAAGTGTTCTTTTAAATCTTGCATAAACCTCAGTTTATCAATTAAGCAAGGTTTTAAGAAATAAAGATATTGTTACACTTTACACAATCAGTCTTGCTGTAGACAACATTCATTGTTTATTACTGTGTTTTGACTGGTTGTTTTCTAAAATATGCCATGAAGTTTTAGGTTCATATTGGTTTCTGTAACAATTGCTAGTTTGTAAATAGCATTCACAGATTCAATGAAAAGTTTTTGGATATCCGCTGTAATCACATTTGTCTCAAATTACTATCAAATGTGTAGGCTCTGGTTACATAAAATGTATTATTGAACAAAGCTGACCTTTACAGGAGGGGTGGTCAGTTATAATATCTGATCTAGACTCGGATCAGCTGTTGCAAGGACAAATAAAATTGCCAAAGCAGCTGTGTTGTTGTAATATTTAGCTGTCAAAGTGATTGAATTGTATACATGTACCATGTGTCTAATGTAAGGTTTATCTCTGCAGTCCAAAGTGATTCAATTGAATACCATGTGTCTTATGTAAAATTTAACCCTTTACTTCATATTAACATCTTTTCACGCCTTTTACAGTAGGCTCTTATCAGACCACTTCTATAGGAGCCATCTGATCAGAGTCTGCTCTGTTTGCCTATGGAATAATATAAATACTGTAGATATGGTCCTACAGTTTCTGACATTGTAAACTATTCCCTACATACATAATGCCATTATAAAAAATGGCCAATTACTATTCATGATGTCAATATGTTTAGCTTACCAGAGCACAAAGTGCTCAGGGTAAGCTTTTGTGACCCCTGATGTCCGTCGGCGAGCGGTGTCCGTCGTCAGTCGTCAACAATTGGAACCTTTAAAAATCTTCTCCTATGAATCTATAGGGTTCTCAGCTTTCATCTTTGGCACATAACACTACCTGTAAGTCCTCTACTAAAGTTATATAAATTATGTCCCTGGGGTCAAAATTGGCCTCGCCCAAAGGGTGCCTTGTTTTCTATAGAAACTGAAAATTTTGAAAACCTTCTTCACTGAAACTGGAAGGTTCTCGGCTTTCATATTTGGCACATAGCATCATGTTCAGGTCTTTTACAAAAGTTATACAAGAAAAGCATTGATGTAAACATCAAAGGGCGCCATTATAAAGAACAGCCATGCTGGTTTTGTTAAAATCTATATTGTGAAACAAAAATGCTTAGAATATGAGTGATCATGCTACTTACATGCTGCACTAACCCTTTCAATGAAGATATAACTTGTCTGCTATTGAAATAGTGTACCCATAAATGAAGACAAATGAAAGTTTTTTACATAAAAACATACACTGGTTGGCATTATTTTAATATAATCATGCAATCATTCAAAGGTTTAGTTCAGCATATTGCTCTTGGAATTACTACAGACAGAAGTATGATTTCAGACACCCTATCAAACAATGAAATTATTATACTTAAAACAATTAAATATTTAGTTTGTCCAAATATTTTCAATACTGTGAATTTAAGAAATGAATCGAATACCGAAATAGTTTAAATTGTAGTTTGATAGATAATTAGCACGTTTTTATAAATTATTTTATTGATTATAGATGGATCAGTCATTATTAAATCTTAGAAAAGAATAGTATCATTTTCATTGTAAAATCTAATTCATATATTAATAAACTCTGATAAGATAAGCTTAATATAACACACCTATTTGCAAAAAATCTGGAGTTCAACTGTGAAAAAGAAAATGGTTTAAAATGTCATACGTGGCACTAAGCAAGGTCGAATTCTAATTACACGACATTAAGATATCTCCAATTATGGTTCCAATGTGCTTCGTTTTTCATATGTTATACAAAAACGTACATAACTTTAATTAATCACTACTTCAAAACTAAAAGAATGTCTTAACATATAGCTGGGTTTCTTTAAATTTTAATAAATAGACATTCTGTAAATATTGGGCGGAAAATTTCTTGAAGTGCTTGTGATTTTCATGATAATGTGATTAGTATGTGCATACGTTCCAATAGACGAACTTCAGCGTCACCGTATTGCGGTGCCATATAGACTCGGGCTTTCTGACCTAGTGATTGGTTTCAAGTCGATAATCAACTAAAACATTCATGTATACACCGTAATGTATAGGATTGGTATCCTTAATTGGGCCAAACTTTACAAAGCAAATATACGTTATACCTAAAATTTCAATTAATCCGCATTCAACCAAAAACTGCACACTGGACTGTGCATTTACTGAAAAAAAGCGTAATACTTTACAAGACCTTGAGGCAAGCCTATTGCACCGGAAATTCGAAAGGATCAGCTTTTTAGTATCAATGGTGCATTCATTTCTTTTAATGCAATGGTAACAAGCAAATGCTTATTTTTATTTCAATACTTCTGATATGTTATTCACACTCTTAATCGACCAGTACATACACGTTACATTGCTCAAACAAGTGCATGTAACTTTCATTTTTTCAATGGTACAGAAATGACTGCTCCTCCCATTAACTGAGCATTTCGCCCATATAGGCCCGCGCTAAATGCGCGGGCGCCAATGAAGTATGCCCCTGGGGTCAAAATTGACTTCGCGCAGGGATGGCCAGTTTTCAATATAAACATAGTGAAAACTTTGAAAATCTTCTCTGAAACTCGAAGGTTCTCAGCTTTCATCTTTTGCACATAAAGTCATCTATAGGTTCCGCCCAGGGTGGCCAGTTTTCTATAGAAGCATCTAGTGAAAACTTTGAAAATCTCCTCTGATTGCCTGGTGAGCGATATCAGGGATATCATGGCCCTCTTGTTTTACGAAAATTTAATGAGGTTAAAGGCCATTACTGCCAACACTTACCATTTGTTGAGGACAAAACGGAGAAGTGTTGCCTATTATTGTAATCATGCTATTAAAATATGTGTTCAATTTGATTACCAGTCATATTATTTATAAATTTTATGCATTTGTAAACAGAACACCCATGTGAGACAGCTCATGTGGGATATATTACACATTTGAAAACAGGTGAGACAGCCCACGTGGGAGCTATTACACATTTGTAAACAGTACACACAGGTGAGACAGCTCATATGGGAGATATTACACATTTGTAAACAGTACACCCAAGTGAGACAGCTCATATGGGAGATATTACACATTTGTAAACAGTAGAGCCAGACGAGAGAGCTCATGTGAGAGATATTACACATTTGAAAACAGAAGAGCCAGTCGAGACAGCTCATGTGAGAAATATTACACATTTGAAAACAGTAGAGCCAGGTGAGATGGCTCATGTGGGAGATATTACACATTTGTAAACAGTACACCCAGGTGAGATGGCTCATGTGAGAGATATTACACATTTGTAAACCGTACTCCCAGGTGAGATGGCTCATGTGAGAGATATTACACATTTGTAAACAGTACGCCCAGGTGAGATGGCTCATGTGAGAGATATTACACATTTGTAAACAGTACACCCAGGTGAGATGGCTCATGTGGGAGATATTACACATTTGTAAACAGTACTCCCAGGTGAGACAGCTCATGTGAGAGATATTACACATTTGTAAACAGTACACCCAGGTGACATGGCTCATGTGAGAGATATTACACATTTGTAAACAGTACACCCATGCATGTGAGATGGCTCATGTGGGAGATATTACACATTTGTAAACAGTACACCCAGGTGAGATGGCTCATGTGAGAGATATTACACATTTGTAAACAGTACTCCCAGGTGAGACAGCTCATGTGGGAGATATTTGAAGTGACCCTCTACAAAACTTGTTCAAACCGTTTTGTTTCATCTAAAGATATGGCCACAAGAGATGGGGATAATTTTCCTTGTATGGCTTTATTGTAAATTTCAAAATATCTACGAAACTAAATGACATATTTCATCCAAATTTTGCAGGAATAATCCTTAGATGACCCTCTACCAAGAATTTTCAAACCATTTGATTCGTTGAAAAAAAACCATGAAAATTAAAAAATAGGGAAAACAAGATATGTTTGTGAAACACTATGCCCCAATGACCGTTGGCCTTGATGTATGACCTTGACCTTAATAAGTCACTCCTAAAAATGTTCGTCTCCATAAGTTGCACATGCATGTCAAGTTTGAAGGATGTATGTTGAATGACGACATAAGTATAGCCAATCTAAAGTTGACCCGTCATTTGTGAATTGCGACAAACTTATCGCCAATCCAAATTTGACCTTTGGCCTTGATGTATGACATTGACCTTCATAAGTCACCCCTAAAAATGTTCGCATCCATAATTTTCACATGCATACCAAGGTTGAAGTATGTATGTGCAATGGCTACAAACTTAAATTATTGCCAACGTTAACGTTTGGGACAAACCAACCAACTAACAGACGGAGCAAAAATAATATGCATCCCCTTTTGATGGCGGGGTGGAGGGCATAACACCCACCAGCTTTCAGTACAATGGCGCTGGGGGGACCTGCTCGTCTCTGGAGATGTATCTTGGTTGTATTGATGTATTACAGTAAAATCCCTCTAAACCGGAATTGGCAGAAACTGATTGTTTGCATTCATATCAGAGAAAATGGCTTAGCTGATCATCCATTTCTAAAATGTAATAATGGCCAGAGAACACGGGAATATTGGGCAGTTTCGGAAATTTTAAAATGAGATCTAGATCTATATTATTCCAAAAGCAAGAAGACCAGACTTTCCCTACTGGGGCTGTCTGATCTGAGTCTACTGTGTTTGCAAAGATGTTTATGAACTATAGGATTAAAGTAGAATCCTCTATTATATTTAGGAAGGTGATTATAATTGGGATGGGGGGGGGGCTAGATTGAACGCTTTTATTTCAGTAAGGAAGAAGTTAGATATTGTAGGCAAACGGTTGTTTAACACTTTCCCTGTCCTATGTTTATTTCAAATTTCAATACCTACTGAATATTCATGAACAAAATATATTCTAGTAAAATGGAAGGTGGAACATTATAGATCTAGCCATTTTAGAAAGTAAAGAATCAGATGGAATATCAAATTCACAGAGCAGACTCTGATCAGACGGCTCCCACAGGAGCCGCCTGATATGGGTCTACTCTGTTTGCAAATGAGTGAAACGTATATAGATCTATGAGGGAAACGATTAATGCAGGCTGGAAGTCATGCAGTCTGCCAGAAAGTCGTACATTAAGCTGCCAACTATCTTACAGACGGGTATTGGATAGCACTTGGAACATACGATTTAGAGGGGATTAACTGTAGCCTAGTTTCGCTACCGTTGTCAACACGGTCAGCAGTTTCAAACCACGAATCCATGGATGACCGGGGCGTAGCTGGCGATACGCACGAGCGTAACATGATTCATCAATCTGATAGATGAAAACATTAATTATGGCCAAAATGGAACAAAACTCGAAGGCTAAGTGGGGTTAGACTTTAATAAAGATAGATAGATTTTATTCAGGAAAAAGGGCATTTGCCCAACATACCACATACAAATATCATATTTACATGTAACAAACACATATCTCAATACCAGTAAATGAAATGTAGTTACATGTAATATACATAAATCAATCAATGGTCAATGGCGATCTAAAATTCAAACATCTATAGATCAATCAATTGGGAGATAACAAAACACACCTACAAAATTTTATTTGAGTTATCCCCCTTTCATCGACTCTAAATTTCTAAATATGCCCGGTATAAAGCTGTATAATGAGTTTACTATGCACCCAATTTTCTACTAATAATTAGCGATATCAGTTAATATAATGTTAACTTCCGTAAAAAGTTTCGAGAGAGAAGGACAGTGTATCAAATACCATAGTAAGTACTGTTCCTTATTTCAAATGCTTTAAAAATAAATAGCGCTAAGTTCCTAAGAGTACCTTCATTTTCAGTTTTTAACAATTCAATAAATTTCACCATATTTGGTCGTTTCCAATAATACTGTTTAATATACAATTTTCGCATATTAGTATACAAAGGACATTCGAGCAGAAAGTGGTATTCGTCCTCTAAATAATTGCATGACTGGCATTTTCTTTCATTTTACGGGATTTTCTTTGGTTTGTGCCATCTTCCTGCTTCAACTTCTAACCTATGTGCTGAAACACGAAAGCGAGTAAGTGCTATTCTAAACTTGTCAACTTTAATGCAATTCAGATATGACTGAAATGAAAAATCACAAAATATCCTATATGATAATAAATATTCTGTCTTGTCATGCAAGACTTAACCCATGCTCTCATACTGGCGCCTATTGACGCCTCTGTAAAAGTCAAAAAGTCTTTTTGAAACTAGATCTACTCAATTCTACTTTCCCCGGAGAGCAAGCCCCTCCCCCGGATCCCTAGATCTATATGGCCAGTAGCACGGTGCGATTCAGTTACACTCCTGCTGATGACAAGAATAATCGTAGAAGTTTGAAGTTTTATTCAAATAAATCCAATGAGCTTTAAAGCCTATGCAGTCCATACTATGAGGATACAGCATATATGTAAATATGACTGACAGTAGATCTAGAAACATTATTAACAATGCTACAAAAACAATCGAATAAAGCGAATTGGTTGGATAACGTGAATGACGTCATTTCTTGCGTCGTTTCGTCATTTGAATACTGCCTTACGTCAATGACGTAGCAACATATCTTAGGAACAGCTAAGCGCCGACGTAAGCTGCTGGAAATCTGATCTAGTTCGATCCTTTTAAATGTTTTGAAATAGCCTATGTAAGTTTGTAAGGGCGACAAGGGATCTGTTTTAGCAGAATTGATGGCCGAGTTGCCGGCAGTTTTACGCTGGAATGCCTCCAACAACTCGGATGGGCTGGCCCAGGCAAAGCACATCAACTCGGATGTGTGTGGATTTAGAAGGTATTTCACCGCTTGCCTCATCCTTAACTTTAAACATGCCTTAACAGTTATATTTTGACAGTTTTATAAATGCATGTTTGCTAAGCCCCATGACTTTTATATTTTTACTTAAAGTAGATCCGTTCAAGCTGTTGAATTAAACTAGACTGGGTATATAACATATAGCTTGTGTCACTCCTGGCCTGTTCAACTCACGGTCAACGCATATATCTAGCCTACTTGTACTTGAAACTCAAGCATATGATTGAGCTTCAAGTGCATGTATGCGTTGATGAATTAGATTTTAAGACATACTTGGGATTTGAAGTACATTCTTCAGTTTCGAGTTGGTGAAGTCCAAACCTGGTGAGACTTGTAGATCTAGTTGTCTGTAATATTTCTCTTGCTTACCGCCACCATTATATATGAAATGCAAATGTTCTGGGCCATAGAGTAGCGCTCGGTACATAAAAGCAACATTTATAAATGTGTTTATATATATAAAGCGGAATGTCTTTACAACATATCATAATTAGAGCTATAACATAAACTATGATCAGCTTTTTACCTGCATTATAATAAGCAAACAGGACAGAACCTGATAGGACGGCTCTTGTAGGAACCATCTGATCTGGATCTACTCTATTTGCAAAGACAGAGAAAGGCGTATTTATTATGGAAGGCGTTAATTTCAGTTTTTAAAGACCCCAAACTTCATTAACTGAGTGGTCGCCTGAATACTATATTACATCAGTGCAACATATAATGTGCGTACTCGAGTACTACCATCGTCATTTCTCCACCAAAGACTATGTAATCTTAAAAATGTTTTAATTTACTGGACCTTCTTTATACACTAAACGACACTTATAAGTACTCACCCTATATTCATATTCAGTGCGGATCGGGGATATAGAGAAAATGGCTACTGTGCATTTAAATATAATGAAAATTTATTCAAAGCCAATAAAACAAAAAGAAAACTAATAAATAAACAAAGTGTCACAGTTAAGCATGAATCGTGTCACAGTTAAGCATGAATCATGGTTTTATCAGGAGAAAAATGATATTTGGCGAACAAATAAATCTCTTGACCCTGGGATTATAAAACATTTTTGAGTCCAGGCTCAGACATAAACTCTGCTGTTTGGAAATCTAAATTGTATATAACCTGATTAAATATGAATTTATTACAAACAGTATAGACCCACATCAGAGATTCCCTACAGGTCGGTAAATAGCTACTAGTCGGTAAATAGCTTCTAGCTCATGTTAAATGTTATTCTGTAACACCCGACTATAAATAAAGTTTCTTGTATCTTGGACAGGAGTCCTCTGACTTGGGTCTACACTTCAGGAATATATAGAATAGTTTTTGTTTTCGTGGAGGTATAAACAAATACAGCAAATCACAGATCACCAAAAGTAATGGAAACCAACACTATTAAAATAATGTTTGCCCATGCCACCTATTTGAGTTCTAAATTTGAAAGTCCGACTCTTAGTATGGACTCAAACGGTTTTATAACTTCGATGCCTGTACTGCCATAGGGACAGGTCAGTGTTTTATAATGATGGATACAAATTCATGAAATTTAGTATGCGGTATGTCCACCATGTGCCACAATCACAGCCCTGCATCCGGATAGCATGGTTATGAACTCTCTTTCAACCCATACCTTCCTATGCTGTTTCAGACCCATTCCCTGATCAACTATACCACGTGTCACACGAGCATCTTACATGATTTCGGCACACCGCACGAGGAAAATATAACTATGTCAGCCGATAATATGCCCATTTCTTGATTATGTTTAGTTAACAGATTACTGTGGTGTTTCAGCTGAAAACGGCTATTTTGTGCAAATTCAAAACCTGAGTACTTATAAATGTCGTCTAGTGTACATACAGTAAAACCTCGATTATTCGAATTTTCGGTATAGAAGAATTTAGACCCTTATAGGCAGGTGGCTGCTTAATGCATGGTGAAAGTCATGCAGAAAGCTCCTAGAGGAGCTTTCTGCATGACTTTCACCATGCATTAAGCTGCCACCTGTCTTAAAGATCGATAATAATACGTATTTTAGTGTTCGGATAATCGAAGTTTTGCTGTATATTACATTTTGCAAGACACTGGTGCGTGTACCTGACTACAGTACATGCTATTTTTCTTCACATTAATTCAAACCAATGGCTTTGAGAATGAACACAGACTCAAAGCAAACAGTTAAAAAAAACATCGATCGCTTGAGGTTTGAGATTCAAGAATATTTTCAAACATAGTTCCCAAAAGCTGAGAGCCGAACACGCATGTTTTACAATATAAACGGTATTATAACGTATTAGCGAGTTTAATCTCAGTTTCCACCATGTGTGTTATGTTTTCCAGCGGCGCATACACAAGTTTGCCACCACTACTACCCAGATTGCCGTGCCCGATCCCCGAGCGCTGTACCCGATGGGGAGAGGACGCAGCCCTAGAACGTAGCGGGTTCCAAGTTAACACCAGCGGCTATGCTCGCTTGTTAGTACACTTGTATTTATGTAAACTTTGCTGAATCTTTCAAAGTAGAATGTTAACTTAACCGTTTGCGAACTTAATGTTTCAAAATTGTTTTGCTGTAGTCTTATCACTACGAACAGGCAAACAATGCAGACCCAGACAAGAAGACTGCTATATGAGCAGTCAGGCAAACAATGCAGACCCAGACAAGAATATGAGCAGTCAGGCATAGGTCTGCACTGTTTGCAAATGCATATTGACTCGTTTCTTGCTGTTTAAGGATTAATCATCCTATAGGTGACTCTGAGATTGAGCAATTGAACGATCAAAGACTGAGCAATCATTTTCGTATACATGTACATGTGTATATTTATTTCAATATATTATTTTATGATCACTTATAATGATAGTACAATCATGCTTATTATGTCCTAACTTTGAGACAATCCGTAAGACACAGAAGCAACACATCTAACACAACAATATATAACAAATGTAATGTGAACATGCGAGCATTATGATGTCATATGTTTGAGTCATTATGAGATGCTCAGTAACTCGGTGTCTTACGTGTATAAGTGTCCAAAGTTGTTGGAATTCACATAATACTATTTAACCCATTTCCTAATACAACAACGTTTTCACGCTTTTGCAAACATAGTAGATCCAGATCAGACGGCCCGTACTGTTTGCTTATGACACTATAAAGATTATATATAGTTTTCGTCGAAGTCAAAACTCCCCTTAAAGTTTTACCTTATAAAAATTAAGTTAATGAATATTCGTCAAGTAATCAATTCATGCAAAAATGTTCACCAGGGGAAGGGTTAAACGACACGTCCAAACGACAATGTCTGACAAGTTCAATAATTCATAAATTGCTGAAAATGTATGGCCACAGATTCGCTACTGGCAACGTAGGAGTTAATCCTTTAGAAAATAGAAACATTACAATAAAATGCACTTTAGTTTGATTACTATAGTAAAGTCTCGCTGATACGGCCACCCACACAAAGAATCATTCTGGATTTTTAAGACAGGTGGTAGCTTACTGCAGGACAAATATGCAGAAAGCTCATATAATTTGAAAATTGTAAGAATGATGCAATGATTATGCCTTAGAAACCAAAATAAACCAAAATGAAGAAAATTGGGTAGACACACACGCTGATTCCATAAGCAAACAGAACAGACCCTGATCAGACATATCCTACAGGAATTCTCTTATCAGGACGTGTTCTGATTGCTTATGGTACATGCCAGATCAGATATTACACTTTCTACCAGGACCAAAGGTTCCTTTAAGAGTCGTCAGGGTCCATGCTTATAAAACGTTTAGTTGAGTCTGAGTTCGTTCTCAAGTTTTTGATTGGTCAGATTTGAGCTTTTGTCTCAAATCTGACCAATCAAAAGCTTGAGAACTCAAATCTGACCAATCAAAAGCTTGAGAACGAAACTCAGACTCAACTTAAAGCTTTATAAGCACGGACCCAGATCAGGGTCTGCTGTCTTTGCGTATGGTATAATATACACCTAATTCTACAGTTTCTGCCTGGGTCAAAATGTCGTGTGTTCATATGCCATTATAAAAATAATCTTATCAATATTCATTATGTCGTTATTTCTTACATGAATATTCAACAGGGAAAGGGTTAACCAGGTAAATTGTTAAACATATAGTGGACTTTCACCAGCCTTTCATTTTGTTCTTCATATAGTAGAACTCGCCTAGCATTGCCTTGATGTCTTATTATAAATATCTACTTCTATACATATATATGTGACTATCGGTGTTTATCTATTTCCATTTTGTATGTTCTTTCGAGCAGCAGACAGAACTTTGACAGCTGTCACCCAGTGCAACAGAACTTTGACAGATGTCACACAGTGCAACAGAACTCAGGAAAGTACGATGCTTGCATGTGAGTAGAACAGAGCAGAACATTGATAATTTGCTGATAAAAAGAAAGAAATATAACCCTAAAGCAATAAAGTTTCTGGTCACATAAACTATTAAAGATGACTTCATCTTTTGCTTGACTTGTCTTGATTCTGATGAAATCGTCAAACCAGGACCCAAAATGTTATTTATATACATACAATATAATCTCGCTAATACGACCACTCAAAACATATACATACAATGCAATCTCGCTAATACGACCACTCAAAACATGTACATACAATACAATCTCGCTAATACGACCACTCAAAACATGTACATACAATATAATCTCATGTACATACAATACAATCTCGCTAATACGACCACTCAAAACATGTACATACAATGCAATCTCGCTAATACGACCACTCAAAACATGTACATACAATACAATCTCGCTAATACGACCACTCAAAACATGTACATACAATACAGTCTCGCTAATACGACCACTCAAAACATGTACATACAATACAGTCTCGCTAATACGACCACTCAAAACATGTACATACAATACAGTCTCGCTAATACGACCACTCAAAACTAGTCTAATTCTGGATTTTTGAAACGGTTGGTAGCTTAATGCAGAACAAAAGTTATGCAGAAAGCTCCCATGAGAACTCTCTGCATAACGTTTGCCCTGTATTAAGCAACCACCTGGTTTTACAGATTTCTACGCATTAGCGAGACTTTACAGTACCAGTATGCATGTATTCTTGAGGAGCAAATTATATTTCAACCAACACCTGCACATAACTGGGAATCCCTTTGCCGCCGTTTTGAATTATAGGTAGAGGCAATCAGCGTTGACCCCAGAGAAGCCAGACATTGAATTTGTCTGTCATATTGTGTTTTCCTTAAAACATCAGAAAAATAGTTGTAGTATTCTTGTAATTTTCTTTGAAATTGTCAGATATATGAATGCTCTAATATTACTATTAACACCTTAATAAATATCACTGAGAAAAATATTAACAACACCCGAGGTAAGGAACGGTGTTAATTTTTATTTTTTTTGTCAGTTGGTTTTTCGTTTTATTCTTTAATATTTATAATCGATTTTCTAGGTTATATTGCTAAAGAGCCATACAATCTAAAATATTGGCAATTCTTTATTTTTTAAGGATTTGTTTTTAATTCTCAATATTTTTCAGGTTCCCGAGAGCGCTTCACACGGACTTAAGGTGAGTCAGATTAACCATTAAGTCCAGTATTATATACATATGTACAGTCAACTCGTCCATTAACCCTCAAGTCCAGTATTATATACATATGTACAGTCAATTCATCGAATAAGACTTTGGAACAGTATTATATACATATGTACAGTCAACACGTCCATTAACCCTCAAGTCCAGTATTATATACATATGTATCAACTCGTCCATTAACCCCGAAGTCCAGTATTATATACATATGTGCAGTCAACTCGTCCAATTAACCCTTAAGTCCAGTATTATATACATATGTACAGTCAACTCGTCCAATAAGACTTACGTCCAGCATTATATGCATGTACAGTCAACTCTTCCAATAAGACTTACGTCCAGCATTATATGCATGTACAGTCAACTTGTTCAAATAAAGACTTACGTCCAGTATTATATACACAGGCACAGTCAACTCGTCCAATAAGACTTAAGTCCAGTATTATATACACAGGTACAGTCAACTCGTCCAATACGACTTAAGTCCAGTATTATATACACCGGTACAGTCAACTCGTCCAATAAGACTTTGGAACCCATCCATTTGTCATAGTGAGGGATAGGTGCATTGTCATAGTGAGGGATAGGGGCATT
This sequence comes from Azorinus chamasolen, assembly GCA_963576725.1. Taxonomy (NCBI): domain Eukaryota; kingdom Metazoa; phylum Mollusca; class Bivalvia; order Cardiida; family Solecurtidae; genus Azorinus; species Azorinus chamasolen. The sequence goes on from OY755237.1 coordinate 96,695,347, forward strand.
GTCATAGTGAGGGATAGGGGCATTGTCATAGTGAGGGATATTGGCATTGTCATAGTGAGGGATAGGGGCATTGTCATAGTGAGGGATAGGGGCATTGTCATAGTGAGGGATAGGGGCATCGCACAGCGAATGTACATGTAGGCCTACTGGTACAGTGAACTCTCGTTACAACGGAGGTGTTTGTTTCCAGACATTGTGCTGGTATAACGAGGTTGCCGTTATAACGAGTTTAAATATGAAATGAACCATATGGCCAGTTTAAAACTAGTACCAACAGGTGATCGCTTAATGCAGAACACAAGAAGTGCAAAAAGCTCCCTTAGGGAGCTTTTTGCACTTCTTGTGTTCTGCATTAAGCAATCACATGTGTCATTGGCATTGTACCTATTTATTAAGTGGTTGTTTCAAAGAGTTAACGGTAATTTATTTTCAATGCATACTGCCGGTATAGCGAGGGTGCCATTGTAACGAATGCCGGTATAACGAGGGTTCACTGTATAAACAATTGCCACCCATAGGTTCAGCCAACAGTCATGACCCTGATTAGAGGGATCCTACAGGAGCCCTCTGATATGTATCAAGACTGTTTGCCTATATATAACCTATGTATGGGATCGTGGGAGTTAAAGGGTTAAAGGTCAACACCCCTGCAAAATTTGGTGTGAATTGCTACAACGCCCCGTGGACGATTTTGGGTTGTTGTTGTGTTTTTTTAAAAAACAAAAACAACAACAACAAATACCTTTTACTTGATGCCTATTCATGATTGAGTCCACCAGTTATATATGAATATCAAATATTTTAATTCTTGTATCAAAATACAATATTTTTTCAGTGTCTTCCATCAGTCAGCAGGGACGACCGTGAGGCATGTTCCTCAGCCCCCGAGGTTCGAGGTGTTTCACACCACCAACCCCAACCGCACCAATAGAGGTATGTAGACGTGTCCTAACAGAAGAAAAACACCATCGTGCGCGCGCGTAAGTGCGCGTGGATTTTACGGTGGTTTTCTTCACTGATTGAATGTGATGTATGGACTAATTCAGTACACACAGGGCAACTTAACTTGTGTTACAGATTGCACCTGGGTCCGAGGTTATAAAGCATTTTGCTAGAATTTGAGATAATTATCAAGCATAAGATTGATCAGACTTGGAGCTTGCTTAAAACCTGTCGCCCAGTCAGATACTTGAGAATGACTCCAAACTCAGACGTAGACATTTTATTGCCTATAATCCGGATCTTTGTGCAACCTAAACGCCTTTGCCTTTAGTCCAGTACATTTCTTGTGAGTCTAATGAAGGCATTTATCACAGGAAAGCTTGTGGTGTTTTTATTTTGTTTGTTTACATTTCTCAGACATACACTGTATATGGTATGTGTAAGTACGGGATTTAGTTCGATATCTCCAACTTATACCAACACCAGAATCAGTTTGTAGGTTCTATTTATTTCTCTGACCAGCGGGCGCTATCGAGTTTTTACCTCACAACCCCATTCATAAGGTCGATCTTCAATTTCAGAATAATTTCGCTTCTGATTGTGTTGTTTCTCACCTTATTTGCCGTAAATGCTATATAAACAGCCTCTGTACGTGTCCGCGTTGTCCAGCTGTAATTTGTAATTTAGGATAAAAGATAAATTTAAAATGAGATTGATGAGCGCTACCATCTTGGGTCATTGGGTAAATATACTTTTTGATCTCGTATCGTGTATCTTCATGATTACTTATTTAAACAAATTAAAGACAATGCATATTGATTGGCTGAACTTTTATTACGATATTACGAACAAGGGAACTGTTTACCATGACTGTAACTATAGAATCAGATCTATAGGAGTCCACAAGTTCATTAACGACTTACAACAGAGCCTGTCTTAAGCGATCATCAAACATAACCCTAATTATGGGTCGGTAGGAGCTTTCTGCAATACAGTAAAACCTCTCTATAACGACCACTAAATTACTTCATATATTTCGTGTTAAAGGCAGGTGGATGCTTAAAGCAAGGTGAAAGTAAAACAGAACGCTCGTATAGGAGCGTTCTGTTTTACTTACACCTTGCTTTAAGCAACCACCTGCCCAAAATACCAACTTATTAACACAATTTAGTGGTCGTTATAGAAAGGTTTTACTGTACTTTTGATCTGTATTATGCAACCACCTGTTGTCCTGTGTCCAGTCAATATATGGTCACTAAGACAGGTTATATTGTACTTAGCCATAGCTTGTGTTTGTACGTGTAGGGCTTTTGAAAACAATGTAGACTCGGACAGTCGCCATGCTTCCAACGTAGTGTGTGATCTGAGCCTTCATGTACACCAATCGTCAGTGACCCAAATACGTATCTAATACTTATCACAAACAGTGTACAGTAGGACCTCCCCAGTGTGGACATTTAATGAACAAACATGCATGAGTGTCTTTGAAACCAGCTGACTGTTGAAGCTTACTGCTAAATACGCCTTTTAGCACCTTTGTAAACAGAGTAGACCCACATCAGCCGGCTCATGTAGGAGCCGTTCGATCAGGGTCTGCTCTGTTTGCTTATGAGGTAATACGTATTAGGCCTGGTCCTAGTCATGGTTACCGTGGCAAACCGCCCCCATGACTTTTTTCATGGGTACCAAAATGTTCCTTGGAGCCTTCAGAACACATTTGAAGCATGCCCCCATTTTTTTTGTCCCAGCTATGTTTTATTTAACGGTTTCCATGGTAACCCGAGGTAATTGGTAAAGAAAATGCGTCATAACTTTGCTTTTAGAGGCAATATAAGGACAAAACAAGAACCAAAGTAAAGCAGAGACTTATAGCGTGAATATGATATGTAATTTTATTAATATTCATAAATGGATTCTTATTATTTTAATGAGGAAGTAAAAAAAAATGCGTTTTTTAGAAAAAGGGGAGTATGTTGTTTAGTCTGAGAGGCCTATTGATGCACAAAAGTTATTTAGTAATTGGCATAGCCCGATCCGCATTCCATACGGTACCGACGAGGATCCTGAGATCTTATTTCATTAAAATGTCTGAACAATATCATTCATAAAGTACAGAAAACATATTGTGGAATGAAGCCCGCCGACCTGGATCCCGAAAAGACAATGCGGTGGCGGTACTTGACCTACTAAACGTATCATGAGCTCCAACGTTTTCAAGAAATTTAATTAGTCATTTGATGTATGCATCTGAATCCAATTGTATCGTAATGTTTGCAAATACGACCAGTCATTTACACACAACTTGGAACAACACGAGGCGCCGAGTCTTCTTATGAGGATCCAAATAAGTTAAAAATACAACAGATTACAGTTTTAGGCATGTTACAATGTATTTGCAGGATCAGAATAAACAAATAATTTATGACAAACGGGAAATGCTTGTCTCTATTAATTTTGTATTAAACCACACACTATTTCGTAGATGGAGAGCAACTTCTGAAGGAATCTACGAGGAGGGCGTTGTCCCAATATGTACAGAAGCTCTATACTAGCTCTCGCTACAAGCACATGTTTCCAGGTAGGTGAAACCCTTCTCTTTCAGAGTAAGTGAATTTCATGTAGGAAATAAATAAATAAAAACCCACAATATGCTGGAAATAATATAGTTCACATTATAACATCCATTCGGCATAATTTCTTGTTGACAAAAATCAATTTACCTGGAGGGAAGCATTCGTTTGGTTTCCATCAATGCTGTTAGATTTAAAAATGAGTTATATTAACACTTTCCTTCATATAAACGCATTTTCACGCATTTGCAATCAGAGTAGACCCAGATCAGACAGCTCCTATAGGGGCATTCTGATCAGGGTCTGTGCCGTTTGCTTATAACATGATAAACATCTGATTTACACTTGTTGTCAAAGCAAAAAAATCCCTTGAAAAGTTTACATTATAAACAATCAGCTAATACATGTAAATGTTATTATTTCTTACGTGAATATTGAACTGAGAACGGTGAACTTTTTGCACGCTATTGGCGATTACCGATCCAAACTGTTTGACACCATACTTTTGCAAAGAAATGATGTACATTTTATTTTTAAGTATTGAATCAGACAACGACTGTTGCAGACGAAAAATAACTTAGCATGCAAAGAATTAGATGACTTGCTCTGGCGAACTTCGCCGTACATTATACAGTATTGTAAAACAGGTCTAAAGTGACCAATTCATCCTTTACTTGAGAAATATTTATGTGAGAAATACTGACTATTAATACCTATTAGTTGAATATTTATAATTGCATTATGAGCAGGGATTTTAACATGACAGATATGGCAGAATCTATATTATTTCATAATCAAGCAGAGCCGACCCTGATCAGACAGCTCCTACACAAACTTTCTGATCTGTATCTGCACTGTATGCTAATCTGTCAAACTACAGTAAAACCTCTCTATAACGACCACTAAATTGTGTTAATTAGTTGGTACTTTGGGCAGGTGGTTGCTTAAAGCAAGGTGAAAGTAAAACAGAACGCTCCTATAGGAGCGTTCTGTTTTACTTTCACCTTGCTTTAAGCATCCACCTGCTTTTAACACAAAATACTTGATGTAAATTAGTGGTCGTTATAGAGAGGTTTTACTGTATTTATCAGATAGATGTTACCACGAGTCTTGGCGGATGAGTGATTACCTTTGCAAACAGTTTGGATCCAGATGCGATGCTGAGTAACTCGGCGTCTAATAAACATCCATACTGTGTGATCCCCTGATTGCGTTTTTGTAGACATTATAGTTATAGCTTGGATTTTGAAAATGTAGTGTGAAAAAATGTGTAAACATAATTTGCTCATAAAGGACCTTTCTGATAACACAACCACTGGGGGCCAACAACGTATTATTATCAAAATGTTTTGCTACGACAATTTATATGAGTATTATAACAAATTTGTTTTCCTACGAAGGCAACTTTGTTATCGTAGGAAAACATTTCCCAATTGATACACTGGCTTCGTAGGAAAACAAATGTATTATAATACCCATATAAATTGTCGTAGCAAAACATTTGATAATAATACGTAGTTGGCCCCCAGTGACAACAGAACCTGCATATAGTAACCATACAATTAATAGGCACGGGGTTCTATAAGAGCAGGTGATTGCTTAATTCAGGACGAGGGTAATTCAGAAAGCTTCTATAGAGCAGCGTTCTGCATAACTTTCATCCTGCCACGGGGTTTTATAAGAGCAGATGGTTGCTTAATTCAGGACGAAAATAATGCAGAAAGCTTTCTGCACAACTTTCATCCTGTATTAAGCTACCACTTGTCTTCAAATTAGACGTACTTGAGGCGGTCGCTGTAGGCAGTGTTTATTGTATTTTCACAGACACGCACGGGTTTATGACGTCAAAGATGCGACGTGATGTACAGTATCAAGACGAGTGTGTCAAGCGCGCTACATGTGACGAGGCCCGTACGTGTTGCCGAATTCTGAATCATCCCGACCCATGTCACTGGTGTTGGAACGGAGGCTTGAACAAGGAGTTCGAGGAAAAACTAGCACACTTTCAGTCCCAAATACCAGATATCACAAAAAGTGATCCAAATTACTGCACCGGCGATCCAAGTGTGCCGTGCAAGCGCTGTCATAGCTTATTGTGTCAACACAAAGACCACTGCTCCAAGCCTTTATCTACTAGAAGCAATACAATCGATTTAGCAGACTCGATCACTACTGAAGGTATAGAAAATCAGCACTCTAAAGAGCAACCGACAGATCCAGAAGGTTTCGGGCCTTGGAGTAGGGACCATTGTCTAGACTATTCAGAGGAAAGCATTTTGCAGCCAAACATCTATCAATTTAGACTTCCGTCTGCTCTTCACTGTAGAAAGACGCTTAACGAGCACGCATTTACGTTTTCTGAGAGACACAATCCGGCTAACTATTATGACGTTCCGCTAGAAGATATTCTGTGTCCATGGGGGTCCTTGTGCAGAGCCGAAATATATTGTTCCAACCATGAGGATGTCAGGAACAATCACAGTAAACATCTGCCTTTAAATGATGATGTAGCGACTGAGAACACTAAGCGATCACTCTTGGATGATGAAATGGTTCCAGACATAGCACCATATAATTGGCGAAACAGCTGGACATTTAGAGATGAGAACAACCTGCGCGTCCCTTGCATATCCAGTGTAATAGGAAGCAAGCAGAAAACTGAGGCTCACAAACGGTAGGGAACACATACTAATGTAATATTCCTTAACTTCAGCACTCCACTAGCGATTTTTTTATAACTATTGCAAATCATTTAGATCCAGATGAGACGTCGACATTTCATCAGGATCAAAACTGTTGGAAAAGATATGGAACAAAAACATCTGTTTTTAAAGCTGAAACAGACGACACTATTGAAAAACCACACTTGTTCAGGGTTTATCCAAGCGACCACTCAAACTACAGTACTTAGTGTCCACCGTTTGCTGCCGCGTATTGTCGTCTGCAAGGTTGTCGTCTGCTATAATTGTCATTGTTTATTTTTCTCCCTTTTGTAAAATGCATAATCACAGTATCGATTTGTGTACTCGGCGTCTAAATTGTTTGCCTTTGATAACGTAACGAAATCAGGAGCGTATAGCTGACTCCAAGTGTAATGTATGCACCGTGGTTATAGTAGGGCTCCAGGTGGCATGCTCCCCCGGGAACATTTAGAATTATGTTTTGAAACCATTGTGGTAAATAGAACATTCGTTCCTATAGAAACAAATGCTCTATTTATCACAATAGTTTCAAAAGGTGACTTTTACAATTTATAAAGGCGTCAATATGAGGGAATGGGTAAAAGCTTATATGACAAGACAGAACATTTATCAAGTATACACCCCTTAGACTTCGATATTTGTTCCATTTTTGCCGTAATAATGTTTTCACCTTTCGGATTAATGTTACGTATGTGCGTATCGCTGGCTATGTCCCCGGTATTGAGACAGGTGGTGCAGTTTACATGTATCATATAGCAGCACGGGGTAACGCGGAAAGCTCTCAGAATGGGTCACGTGCTCATTAACCGTTTACTCCATGAAAATATGAATGTAAAACTAAAGACACAATGAATATACATGTACATGTAAATTAAGTTTTATAATGGCATGCAAACAACAAGAAATGTTATTATCGGGGTTGTACGTCGCTTTAACAGTATTTCATTCAGATCTCGACGTCAAGGCTTGAAGCTAATTGCACATGGGGGGAGATCCCAGAGGGTTTTCTTTGCACGGAACAATTTGCATTGTTTCGTGCACAGAAAAACACCCGCATAGAACTACCAGCCTGGAAGGCTTCCTCACATGAAAAATCCAAATACCCAGACCGGAATTCGAACAGCTGTGAAGGGCTCAGTGATTGCCAGTCGAATACCATAACCGGTCGGCCACAGCGGTGAAGGGCTCAGTGATTGCCAGTCGAATACCATAACCGCTCGGCCACAGAGGCTGTTCGCAAAAGCGTAAAAATGCGTATCTATGGAGTAAAGGGTTAAAACCCTCCAGGTGTATTCACCAAGCGGCCGCTAAAAACGAGGTTTTATTGCACCATACAATGTACACAGTAACTCGAATAATCACTTAGCATCTAACCTGCTAACTACCTGTTAACTGTTGTAAACGGGGCTTCTTTTTAAAGGGGAGCTTTCTGCATTGAGTTCGGTCTGCATTAAGATACCGCATGTATTTTGAGAGAACCCCTATATTTCTTTGTTTAATAGTTATTATGTAGGCTTCAGTTGTTTTACACATCGTAGCCCCCACTCCACCCCAAAAGTAAGGGGGTGTTTATCAGAATGGGTGTTTATTAGGGGGAATCCGACAACTGACATCTACCAAAAGTGCCACCTGTCTTTTCTCCAAATTCAATTCGAAGAGTCAATCACCACATGCATGTTTAAACACCATTGAACGGCAGCTGAAAAGAGATAATAAACCATTTGTGTTGATAAAAAATGTGATTGCTTCCATCAGCAGTCTACGCATTTCTTTCACTCGTTTTTGCAATACGCGATCAGAGTGTCAATCAGTTGTGGATCTCGACGAGTCACCAGTGGTCATGTCTCTTATCTGGCCCACAGGTTATAAACAGAGGTCCACATAAGATTCGTACATTAAAACATGTTCAAGAATAATTCCTTTACTTCTAAGCCAAACCCTATGTTGTAACTACTCTTTAGAATCGTGTCGAAGGGACGATTCTAAAGAGTGGTCACAACATAGGGTTTGGTGGTCCTTCGAGACTATTCTAAAGAGTAGTCACAACATAGGGTTTGGTGGTCCTTCGAGACGATTAGGGTTTGGTGGTCCTTCGAGACGATTCTAAAGAGTATGTTTGGTGGAGAAAAGACGATTTATAAGTATTTGAGTGCGCACTTTTATCTGTTGCTCTGTGTAAAACCCCTTTGCTTTAGTCTTAATTGATCAGATATTTGAGAATGAGTTCAGACTGAAACGTTTGATAACACTTCGGGACTGGCTCCATTCTATTTCGCAAAAAATATCCAAATTGATTGCCATTTTCACGTTCACTGTGTTGTAGGTTCCACGCGGAACACAGCGAGGCGATCCCAGACCTTCGTGACTTTTGCAGATACAGCAAGCGAGTTACGTTCCATGGTTACAACTCTTCTGTTTTCAGATGACACGGGCTACCCATTGATTGAATGAAGCTTGGTAATAATCTAGTTACGAACAGTTTGGTCGGAATTGTAATTTCATTCAATAAAATGTGAAGAAACCATTAACTAGTTCTCTTCAATGCTTAACCCATTCCCTCATATTGACACCCTTTGACGCCTCTGTAAAAGTCACTTTTGGAGAACACTGTGATAAATCTATTTATCACGATAGTTTAAAAACTACACTTTTCTAAAAAAAATATCGCTGTTTGCTAGAAAATGTTTCTTTTCAGTAGATTTTTTCAAAGAGATTGTATCTATAAATAGCCTTTGAGGTAATGGGTTAAAAAGGGGCGCTTTACTTTTTCATTGAAATTACAATGTGCAATTTTCACGTATTTTCATACTGTCTTACACAGTCAAACATGCATACAGTCTTTTGATCACGTGAGTGAATAGTTTGTGTCACGTCACAAAATACAAACTATAAAAATAACCGTGAAATTATTAATTTACAATAGCGAATTCGAATCCCGGTCATGTCACACCATATCCTTTACCTATTTCCCAGTTGAATATTCATGGAAGAACTAATATCGTCATAAATATTTATGAGCTGATTTTTGACAATGGCATATGAAAGGAGGATGTTTTGGAATTGATAGGATATAATCTTATAAGCAAATATGAGTCTTCTGATCTTGGTCTTCTCTGTTTGTAATTTATATGAGAGAAGCGGTTACATTGGCACTAGTGGCTCTGTCGCTTACGAGGTGTGTGCGAATAGTGGTATATGCGGCGTCAGTATGATATAATAATTGGGTGTAAAAATCTCGACATAGATCAGTGGTTGACATTGAACGTATCGGCGACACGATAATGTGACTTGGTTATTGTGCGACTGTGCTTTACACTGGTTTGCACTGGTAGAACAGGAGATATGATAATGTGACTTGAAGTAAAACCCCACCATGTGTCAGCATGCTAAAGGTAAAACACCACCATGTGTCAGCATGCTAAAGGTAAAACCCCACCATGTGTCAGTATGCTAAAAGGTAAAACCCCACAATGTGTCAGTATGCTTAAGGTAAAACCCCACCATGTGTCAGCATGCTAAAAGGTAAAACCCCACAATGTGTCAGCATGCTAAAATGTAAAACCCCACAATGTGTCAGTATGCTTAAGGTAAAACCCCACCATGTGTCAGCATGCTAAAAGGTAAAACCCCACAATGTGTCAGTATGCTTAAGGTAAAACCCCACAATGTGTCAGTATGCTAAAGGTAAAACCCCACCATGTGTCAGCATGCTAAAAGGTAAAACCCCACAATGTGTCAGTATGCTTAAGGTAAAACCCCACAATGTGTCAGTATGCTTAAGGTAAAACCCCACCATGTGTCAGTATGCTAAAGGTAAAACCCCACCATGTGTCAGTATGCTAAAGGTAAAACCCCACCATGTGTCAGCATGCTAAAGGTACACATTGGTCGCAGCAGTTATAACGATCAAACGCCTCAGCGAGGACGATCTACTGCAGCGAGGACGATTAAACGAGGACGATCACACACCGCAGCTATGACAATCTAACGCGGTAGCTAAGCAGATCAAATGCCGCAGCTATGACAATATAACGTAGTAGCTAGGAAGATCAAACGCCGCGCAGCTATGACAATCTAACATAGTAGTTAAGTAGATCAAACGCCGCTGCTGTTATGATCAAACACCGTAGCTATGAAGATCAAACGCTGCAGCAATAACATTCAAACGCCGCATCTGTAACGGTCCAACAACGTCGCAGCTATGACGTTCCAACGCTACAGCTGTGACGACCCAACAACGTCACAGCTATGGCGATTAAAACAACGCCACCGCAGCTATGATGATCAAACGCCGCAGCTATGATAATTAATCTCCACAGATATAACTATAAAACAATGCCGCAGCTCTGATAATCCAACGCGGCAGTAGTGCTATTTAAACGCCACAAATATGACAATACAACAATATCGCAGCTATGACGATCAAACACCGCGGCTATGACAACCAGACACCGCAGCTATGATCATCAAACGCCACAGCTATGACCACCAAATGCTGCAGCTATGACCATTACACGCCGCATCTATGACCATCAAACGCCACAACTATGGCCATCAATTGCTGCAACTATGACTATTAAACGCCGCAGCTATGGTCATCAAACGTAGCAGCAATGACCATCAAATTTCGCAGCTATGACTATCAAATGCAGCAGTTATTGCCATCAAACGTCGCAGCTATGACGATCTAACGCCGTAGCTAAGCTATGACGATCTAAAGCCGTAGCTAAGCTATGACGATTTAATATGATAATATAACGATGGAGATACGCTATGGTAATCATCTAACGCCGCATCTATGGCGATATAACGCCGTTGCTAAGCTATGACGATCGAACACCGCAGCTATGACGATCTAACGCCGCAGCTATGACGATCAAACGCAACAGCTATGACTCTCTAGCACCGCAGGTATGACGATCTAACGCCGCAGTTATGACGCCCTTATTAACGATAAAAATAGAGAAAGCAAATAATGGCATTGTCTGAATCTCAAAATGACGTTATGGGCGATTTTAAACCGTATTACAGTAGAAGCTGTGGATACAGGAATCTTAAAAGCAGGTGGTTGCTTAATACAGGACAAAAGTAATGGAGAAAGCTCCAATATGAACATTTGGCCTGCTATATTAAGCTACCACCAGCCTTACATAATCGTAATTGGACATCTTTATGATTTCATTTAAGACAGGTTCTACTGTATATTAAAAAAGAAATGTTGTGGATGTGTGATTTGTGGCATTTTAATCACTTCCGATTCATTCAAACGTTTAACTCTTTTGGCGCCAAATTTAAAGGTATTGTCTGCAATAATAATTTCATATTAAATATAATTCTAAACTAAATAATAAAGGTATATTAGTAAAACATTTGTTTTTTTAAAACCTGTATGCTTGGGCTAAAATAATACAGAAAACATTGAAGTCCCGCGTCAGATGCCGCCTTGAAAAGGCGGCATCTGACCTGGGACTGCACTGTGTTCAATGGTGCCAACAGGCGACATTGGCGCCGAAAGAGTTAAGAGGCTATGAACGAATGCCCGACACCACGGATGTTGGTGTAACCCATGGTAAATGTCGCACTTCACAGGACAAGGGCTTACACTTGTTTTTAAACACTTTTCAACAAGTTATTACTCAGACATCAATAACATGTGGTTTTATTTTGTGTAACATAACAGACTCCACAAAACAGAACGGCACGAACTATAAATCAGACAGAATCGTGCTCATAACAACTAAGTATCCATCACGTGGTTTGTTCACAACATTTAATACGAAGCGAACTGTTGACACTTTCCAATAAATCTCCTTACAAAACATGGTGCAGTAACCAACACACAGTCCTTTTTGATTCATCAACTATACAATACAAATCTAGATTAAAGTCATCCTTCTACTGCTATGCGCGATCTGGCTCAGATATTATAAAATTTCAGAGACTGAGTCTGCGTTCATCCTGAAGTATGATATGTCAGATGCTTGAGAAGGAACTCAGACTCCGGCAAGTTGTTTTATAACCTCGGGGCCAACACTGCAGTTACAAATAGTTTCATTCGAGATTAACCGCCCGAGTGTCTGGTCACCAAGCTATTTGACATTCAGTCAATACAGTAAAACCCCTGTAAACCGTATTTCTAGCAGAGAAGAATTCAGATATTTCAGGCAGGTGACTGCTTAATGTAGGGTGAAAGTCATGCAGATAGCTCCTATAGGAGCTTTCTGCATGCCTTTCACTCTGCATTTAGCTGCCATCTGTCTCCAAGACAGATATTTATACTTCATTTAACGTCCGGTTTAGATGGGTTAACTGTAGTTTTCTCAAACACTAGAACTAAGTCGTAAAACATTTGACTTTAAGAAGTCGCCATTCCTACAGTAGGATAAAGATCACTGTATCTTGGTTCGCACGGCTGCAACCTTAACAATGTTTAATCTTTATATGGTGACAAGGTACACAATACACAAATTCATATTGTACGTATTTCTATCCACCCATGCCGTTCCAGAAAAAGAAGTCTCACCAGTACACTGGTACCAGAGTTTCTAAACATCCTCCATCGGCGTTGGTGTATTTGTTGGGCAGGTCGCCCCGCCTTCACTCTGGCGAGGACTCGTGAGTTCTGTCCTGACTGCTTGGTCCGCATTGACAAGGGGTGGTTTAACCGCACCACTAGGTCTACCGTCGGCATTCACTACGCTACTACTCGTTGGACCGGGCATCTGTCGAGTCTCATCAACGGGCTGTACTGTGCTCCCTCGTACAGAAGATAGATTGTCTATCGTCCTGTCTTTAGTTGCCTCCTTATGTGGAGACGTACTGTTCGAGTTGTTCTCCTCTGGTTCACGCCATGAAGATTTGATCTCGATTGTAATAGAACGATTATCCTGCCCTTTTGAGGTTTCCTTTACAATCGGTCCACTTCTGTCTGTCAATTCGGGTTGGTTCACGTCTTTGACATGCTGAAGCACCTGGTTATGATAATCTATGGGGTTTTGTTTCGCCGGTTTCTGGCTCTCGCGTGAGTATAAATACTGAGTATTCGTAGTGGCACATTGCTGGAGCGACTCAAGATACTCTTTGAATGTGTCAGCAGAACTGTAGTCCCGTTCAAAGGCAGACTTATACACTGGAACAACCTGTTTATTGAAAAGCGTTTCTCTGTAAGTTTTGTTGTACTTTGAATTCTCAAATTTGAGTGGTCGCTCAGACTTGGTGGAGTATCTACGGGAGTCTTGACGTATCACTGGAAACGAACTCCTCACACTGACGAAATGATTCGCATTTTGCTTTTTAGAATTGAATCGTTTTACTTCAAGGGCCGTCCCATCGGAAGAGTATGTGTACGGACGCATGTATTCTCGGAAACGGACAACCGTAGCACGTTGCTGCTGTGGAACTATGGTCACACCCGTGGAGTTTTCGGTGTGATCTGGCGTGGTAGGTCTGTAACGCTCTTTTGGTATATCCCCTACCGTCTTTGGCCGGTCCGCTCCGATACGCGGTAGGGTAAGAGACCGGTACCGAAGATTATCTTTTTGCATACAGTATGTGTTTTTGTACAACACGTCACGCGCGTCTCCTTCTTTTGATGTTTTCACCCACTTATTCCATTTGTATGGGCCTACTTTGGCAAGGAAATCTTGCTCACTCATGTGAGTCGGCATTGAATGAAACGTTGGTTGACGGGAAATACTGAGGTGTATACGGTCATCTGGCTCTACACTGTTGCCACTCACTTTTGACTCGCCTGTCGTGTAGTTCATATCCGAGGGACCGTATGCCCCAGCTTTTATAACTGTTGTCACTTTCTCTACAATATCAAATCGACAGGTTGTGCCTGGACCTTTGATCGTGTAGGGGTCAATGTCTTTCAGTACGGGAACTCGGACCCCATCACATACAGGACGGCCTCGCTGGGTCTGGCGAGAGAAGCCCATTTCTCTCCTGGGTGACAGGTTCGACACCGGTAGTCCATACGGATCCTTCGCTTGGCTACTCACAACTACCCCAGGCAAAGTCTCGTGTCCAGCTTTAACTGACATATTGGCTCTTATTATTACTATTTACATAGTCCTATTGGTAGATTGTCCATGTTTTATTTGTAAATCTTATTTTCAACAACCTGTCTTCACATTCAAGACTTATTGATATAATGAAAGTTTTATAATGGTATATTTCAATACAGTCCTAATCCACGCGGGGACAATCCATTTATAACTCGCTACGTAAGTTTTATTTATCGGGTGAAATAGTTTATCTAATATAATCCCAAATGTGTAGCGACCATTCACCGAGTGTTACTAAAGCTGTGTTGTTGAAAGACCCCATGTTAATAGTCTTTAGTTATTAGCGTTAAAGGCAGCAGTCGGTGTCAGTAGATCAAAATAGACGTAGCTACACCAGGAAAGTCGGGGAATAAGTGGCTGTGGCTGTGTGCTCGATCAGTTTGACGTGTACTCAGCATCATTCATAAAACCAAAGTTACTATGTTGGCCAGTGGAACCTGCAAATAAATGTAATAGTGAAATGAACATAATTAACCTTAAGCATTTCCCTTTTGAATATTCATGTAAGTCATAGTTGTAAACTTGTAAGTCATAGTTGTAAGTCATAGTTGTAAACTTGTAAGTCATAGTTGTAAACTTGTAAGTCATAGTTGTAAACTTGTAAGTCATAGTTGTAAGTCATAGTTGTAAACTTGTAAGTCATAGTTGTAAACTTGTAAGTCATAGTTGTAAGTCATAGTTGTAAACTTGTAAGTCATAGTTGTAAACGTGTAAGTCATAGTTGTAAACTTGTAAGTCATAGTTGTAAACTTGTAAGTCATAGTTGTAAACTAGTCATAGTTGTAAACTTGTAAGTCATAGTTGTAAACTTGTAAGTCATAGTTGTAAACTTGTAAGTCATAGTTGTAAACTTGTAAGTCATAGTTGTAAACTTGTAAGTCATAGTTGTAAGTCATAGTTGTAAACTTGTAAGTCATAGTTGTAAACTTGTAAGTCATAGTTGTAAACTTGTAAGTCATAGTTGTAAACTTGTAAGTCATAGTTGTAAGTCATAGTTGTAAACTTGTAAGTCATAGTTGTAAACTTGTAAGTCATAGTTGTAAACTTGTAAGTCATAGTTGTAAGTCATAGTTGTAAACTTGTAAGTCATAGTTGTAAACTTGTCAAGGATAATCCTATAGGAGCGTTCTGTTTTACTTTCACCTTGCTTTAAGCACCCACCTGCCCTAAATACCAACTAATTAACACAGTTTAGTGGTCGTTATAGAGAGGTTTTACTGTATATAATTAAACAAAGCAGATCATTCTAGACGGCTCCTACAGGAGTCTCGATCTATTCTGTTTTTAAAGGCGTAATAAGCATAATGGAGTAAAGGGTAGAATAAACTGTCTCTTCAAAAGTTTTCCAAAAACACTTTTGTTATCGCTATCTCACCCACCCTTTTTAATCAACAAATGGATATACATGTAAATATAAACGAAAATTCTCAATACATTTTTTCTACTGGTTGTCAGTAGTCGACATTCGATACAAGTCATGTCAGTGGTCTCTGTTTAACCAACATACCGTATGCCCAGTCTCTGACTTGCTGAAATGTTCACTGACTTCCGATTCGTTCAATCCTTTATAAACTATTGGCCAGGTGTCAAACAGCTTGGATCCTGGGTCCCTGCTTATAAAACTTTTAGTTGAGTCTGAGTACGTTCTCAAGCTTTTGATTGGTCAGATTTGAGCCTCTGGCCAATCAAAAGCTTGAGAACGAAACTCAGACTCAACTAAAAGCTTTATAAGCATGGACCCTGATGAGACGTCGAGTTACTCGGCGTCTTGTCTGGATCAAAGCTGTTTGCCAATACCAGTCAAGACGCGCAAAGCATGAGAAGGATTTCTTCTAGAACGATTGCTTCTAATGTAGGTTTATTTTTCGAAAAGTAGTTTTATAACTTCCAGTACAGTGGATCCTGAAAAAAGTACACTGATTCGGCGTCTGATCAGGATCCTACTACTTGCACAAATATGAATGTCACGTGGATATAGAACTGAAGCAAATTAATGATTATGTTACTTGATACCATGACAACAGTACGAGTGGTGATAAAGTCGTTCCCTTGAATTATTCATAACCCTAATATCGCTCATTTATCCTCAACATCGGCGTCTCATCAGGATCAAATCTATTTAACACTAGGTCAAGTTTCTTAAAAGCTTCAGCGAGTCGTAAGTGAAATAAATACAGCACATCGTAGTTGAATAGTATTTAAATAGACTTGTTGTTTGTTTCATGATGACAAATCGAAAAGAAGTCGAATCGTTGTTGCATCATGTCATTTGAGTACCTGCCACATCATAGCTGCATTATGACAGTCGTTTGAGTGCCTGTCACATCGTAGCTGCATCATGACAGTCGTTTGAGTATCTGTCACATCGTAGCTGCATCATGACAGTCGTTTGAGTACTTGTCACAACGTAGCTGCACTATGACAGTCGTTTGAGTGCTTATTACAAGACATACCTTTCACGCCGACCTTACACGAAGTCATTGTCAGGTGCAAAATTGTCTAATGTTATAATTATCTAGATAAAAACTCTTTAAACATGCTGTCAGAGTGTCAAACAGTTTGGGTCTTGATTGGATGCCGAATTCAACGGCACCTTGTCTGGATCCAAACTGCTCACAAAGTATCGGCACGAATTGCACAGTTAACAGTTTGACTTCAAATGGCTCTTATACGGACGTTAAGTCATCGTCTGATTTCAGTAATTACCTTTCTGCTTTGAAATGGCCCCATGCTCCCTATTTATAAATTGTTTGATGTTTATATCCTTTTGAACAGTGAACTGAACAATGTGAATACTGACCAGATATACGCGTTGGATACAGTACAGTCGAATGCGATCACATAACTCACATAGATCACATAACTCACATAGATCACATAACTCAATAACACAGGAGTCTTTAAAAGCAGGTGCTTGCTTAATGTATACGGCAAAAGTAATGCAGAAAGCTCCCTGCATAAGCTTTGCACTGCTTTAAGCTACCGTCTGCTTTACAAATCCAGTATTAGACTTCTTCTAAGTGTTTGTATTAGCGAGACGTTACTTATTCAAACAGGAGCAAAGCAATGTAAAGATAGGTCTGAATGGTGAAAATGTGTACATGTATAGGGGTAAATGGTGGCAATTAACTCTTTGCAAGCTAAGTATTGGTCGTCTGCAAATAGTGTCGTCTGCTTCAGTTTTCAAAACTATTTTTTTTTCCTTTCACTCTCTGAAAATGCAACCGAGAATCGAACAGTTTTGATCCTGATGACACACTCATTCGGCGCTCATCTAGGTCAAAACTGGTTGCTTAAGTATTCCTAAATTCGCCACCAGCCTGTGAAGAGTTGGCCGATAACGTGCTAGGAAAGAATTTGTAATTAGCATTTGAAATTTACAAGTAGTTAACCCTTTCCTTGTTGAATATTAATGTAAGAACTAATGGCATAATGAATATTTATTGGTGTGAATTTTTATCAGCATTATTAACAAGGGGACTATTGACCGTGATTTAAATGTATACTATTCCACGAGCAAACGGAACAGAACCTGATCAGACGGCCCCTATACGAACTGCCTGGTCTGGGTCTATTCTGTTTGTAAAGGCAGTGTTAACATTCAAGAGAGACGCCGCATACCTACCTCATTAGGATCATGTTATGACACAGATTCTGTATCTATAAAAGTTTACCTCAAACAATAAATCAGACGACTATTTACTATTTAGCAGACGGTGTCGAAGGTTAAGTTTGACATGTTCTTTTGACTGCATGGATTATCGCCATCCTTGAAAAATGACGTATACTGGAAACGACACTTTTTCAAGCAGCACCTTTAATTCTGCTTGGTCTGATACGTATATTTCATTTTTTTTTATCCAAGTCAGACAAGCGTTTGTTTAGTATTTGATCTGCAACAAACTTGTTGAAAATTAATCAGTCGAAAGGACATAAGCCTGAAAACCTACAGTGAATGACAGAAAAACTTGACTTGATCAATATCAGCAATTCAGCATGATTACATACTCTGACTTAACCCTTCGCATGTAGAAAAGTTAAAAAGTATGTTAAAACCCTGATCTGTTAAGTGCTTTACTCATCTCTGATCGGTTCAAACATTTGAGAACCGGAGTGTCAAACAGCCTGTGTACTAATGAGACACCGAGTTACACGGTGACCCATCCAGATCTGAACTGTTTGTCAAACTTAATATCACGAATTCACCTGTCGTGTGTAAAGAGTCTACAATGTTTAAAAATCATTATCAGTGATCAGTGGCTGAGTACCCTTCAAAAGCAAACAGAAAACGGGGATTTAGAAACATTTCAGATAAAAAGGACATCACTGTAGAATCTCAAGATACAAACTACTTAAATAGCTTAAACCTTTCTAAAATTGCAGTCATATTTATTTTATTTTTTCTCGCCGGGATAATTAGCCTATTGTGACGGTAGAGGTAGTTTGTGTTCACGGCTAACCCAAGTACGAGTATATATAACGGGTCTCCCCGCGAGAAAGATCCTTCGAAACCAGTCCCATCTATAAGTTCAGGGGCACACGTTATGACCAGGGTGTGATCTATCATCGATGTTTTGCATATTTTTGTTATCAAACTGGATCTATATCAGACACATGTGACGTTGCTGTGATATTTGTCCACTCCGTATAAACACAGGCCTCCTTAACACCTGAACGCGGGAAGCGAGTGTACTGACACGTGCAAACAGTGAAGACCCAGAGCAGGGGATCACTATTTGTCATTCGAAATCCTCAAGCACAATGTACTCATTCATTCTGAGTGAATTATATTCTGTAGTTAACCCTTTCCTTCATATAAGCACTTTTTCATGCGTTTGTAAACAGAGTAGATCCAGATAAGACGGCTTATGTAGGGGCCGTCTGATCAGGGTCTGCTCAGTTTGCTTATGAACTTATAAGAAAAAACCTAATAGCGAAGATATCGTATACTGCATGCCACCTCTGTCATAGACTACGTGCTAGTTTCGTCCAAATTAGATTTTTTTTCATTGTGGAGGGGTGGGGTGTCTCAAACAAAGACTATACTTTTATACGCCACCGAATACAGTAAAACCTCTCTTTAACGGCCACTGTATTACATCAAGTAGTTTGTGTTAAAGGCAGGTGGTTGCTTAAAGCAAGGGGAAAGTAAAACAGAACGCTCCTAGGGGCGTTCTGTTTTACTTTCCCCTTGCTTTAAGCAACCACCTGTCCTAAATACCAACTAATTAACACAATTTAGTGGCCGTTATAGAGAGGTTTTACTGTATATGAATTCAGCAAACCGTCTTGACCCTGGTCCAGGAAGGAGTTGTATGGTAGGATAGGGTAGGTTAGATACATATATGGGCGGGTGGTGGGTAGGTAGGTAGGTAGGTAGGTAGGTAGGTAGTCGCATACCAATATTATGTCATTTGTTGTGTTAACCCTTTCAAAAATAATGTCGTCCACCCGTTCTGTTCTTGGTGTTTCGCCTGTTCTCAAAATACAGTGTAAATACAGTGTAAAATGTTTTGAACATGAAGAGGTGTCAAAGCCGGTGATTTGTCTGGTCTGAATCCAGACAGTTTGCAACATGCATCAAGAATTGAATTTCGCCCCCTTTGTGTTGAATGTTTACCCTTTCAATGCCGTAGGTTTTAACTGCAGAGTCCACTTAGTATGGACGTTTTAAATTGGCTAGGAACCCTCTGATCTGTACCTCTCTATAACGACCGCTAAATTGTGTTAATTAGTTGGTATTTAGAGCAGGTGGCTGCTTAAAGCAAGGTGAAAGTAAAACAGAACGCTCCTATAGGAGCGTTCTGTTTTACTTTCACATTGCTTTAAGCAGCCACCTGCCTTTAACAGAAAATACTTGGTATAATTTAGTGGTCGTTATAGAGAGGTTTTACTGTACACAACAAATAACAGTACATGTGTGTCCTGGGTTAAAAGGATTAAAGCATTTGAAGGAATAATAGGAGAAGAAATTGATAGATACATGTTGTACTCCACGACAAACCTTATATTATTCATCAGTTGAAAACCAGTTATGAATAATAAACTCTTCAATACTTAACATGTAAAGTAAAGTAACTACCATCTGCAAAACGGTGGATAGACTAGTCGTATTCTCACAGGATTGTTGCTGTTCCATATAATTTCAACAATGCAATCATGTCAACCGGGATGGACCCTGATAAGACGCCGAGAACTAGATCCAAAGAGTAATTTAGTACAATCAAGTACAGATCTAGTAGTCGGAGAGAAAATATGACCATATCTTATCTTATGATGTGTATACCCGCTGATTACATATTCAAGTAGTTTGTATCCAGTCAAGAATGTTGTATTAGGAAACATAAACGCGAGAGAATTAACCTCGTGACCGCAAACTAGCTTTAGCAAACAGCTTGGACCTAGATCAGAGGCCAAGAAAATCGGCCTCTCATCAGGATCCAAGCTGTTTGACACCTGGCCTGTAGTTTCTCAAACCCTTGAACGAATCTGGTCAAGGTGAACATTGTAATAGATCGGAGACTAAGCAGACATCTGTAATAGATCGGAGACTAAGCAGACATCTGTAATAGATCGGAGACTAAGCAGACAGATCGGAGACTAAGCAGACATCAGTAATAGATCGGAGACTAAGCATACATCTGTAATAGATCGGAGACTAAGCAGACAGATCGGAGACTAAGCAGACATCAGTAATAGATCGGAGACTAAGCAGACATCTGTAATAGATCGGAGACTAAGCAGACATAAGTAATAGATCGGAGACTAAGCAGACATCAGTAATAGATCGGAGACTAAGCAGACATCAGTTTCGCCGTAGACAAATGTTTAACCCTTTCCTGCATATAAACACCACATCAAGCCTTTGAAAAGTGAGTAGAACCAGATCAGACGGATCCTATAGGAGCTATCTGATCTGAGTCTGTTCTGTTTCATTATTACATTATTATAGATCGATATCCCAAATTCCATGTGTACGTGTACGCCATTATAAAACAATCAACAAACAAATATTCATGATGCCATTGTTTCTTACATAAACATTAAATAGGGAAATGGTTAACAAAATTAGTAAATGTTCGTGTTTTGTTGAGAATGCAGCATTGAAGATAAGACAGACTACAACAAGTGACGACGATTTGACAACGCGAATGTATAGCCGCATAGGCTATCAACCAGTGTGACACGAATTATCACATTAAAAATAGTATTTTTTGATAACAAAAATGGCCACTTACTTCGTTTTAAAGGAAAGTCGTTCGTCTCTGTAGCCTACATTACAGTGTTACCAATGAACCATTGTTTACAAGACTGTAACCAATTCCACTACTCTAAACGATCTCTTAGTAATTCATAATCGTAATCCACACGAGAAGAACGTTAGCTTTTGGAATGAAGAAAAACACCAGGAACTTAACCCTTTCGCTGCCAATGTCGCATCTGTGATAAACTATTCAAGCAGTTTGGGTCCAGGCGAGACGCCGAGTAACTCGGTGCCTCATCAGGATAAAATCTGTTGTTGCTGTAACTGTTTTAAACAAAAATGAAGAAAAACTGGGGAAAAAAAGAAAACCGTATCAGACGACAAAGTTTGCAAACGACAAAATTTGACAGCTATAGAAATAAGTCAATCATTATCATACAGTGAACTCGTGTTTTAATGACATTTATCTTTTACTTCAATTATTTCGACTACATGCATACGTTCTTTTCAATGTACAGATATCATTATCTTAGTAATAAACTGACTGGATCCTGATCTGAGATCCTATTAATTCTTCATTTGATCTGAACAACAGCAGCATAAAGATTAACAACTTTCGTACCTAAGCCTTATCCGAATGCAAATCCCCTTTGGATTACCGGCGATATATTTCACCCAACACAATCCTTGCAAACATGTCACGGGGACAAATGATTTTCTGTCCTGTTAATCTACCAGTGTGCACAGCTCTAAGTTGTCGATAGTGTTATCACCAACGACCAAAACGAGATTGAATCTATCTCCCGTCTCGCTTTGAGTGAATTTGTCAACACTTTTGATCGCGATGATGTGCCGAGTAACTCGGTAGGCCATAGGTCTCCAAACTACATGCACTAGCCACCCTGGTCACGTGCATGACACAAATGCATGACCAATCTAGACGACTAGGTGATACAGCCGGTATTTTGTACCGACGACAAGTGCACAATGTACGTAGCAGAATAAGTGCTAAATGCAATTTAATCTCTGAATTTTTAAACACCTTCGTGATTTGTTTTTAATTGAGAGCGACGCTGTCCTTCTTTACACCACAACTGAAGCCGTTTTTATTGAAAGCCTGTATCACAATGGACAGTAAATTAACTCCCTTAGGTGTCAATTGCTATTTGATTTTTGTAAATTGTTTGGATCCAGATAATATACTGATTAATTTGGAGTAACACCAGGACCTAGCCAGTTTGACTTTCACACTAATTTTTATTAAACAAACAAAACAGAAAGATAAAAAAAATGAAATTGTAAAACTGTAGACGCCATTTTTGGAGCAGACGATATTGCCGATGTCCAGGGGTTAAAAGTACTCCATTACTAACCGAAACCGTTCAAATGTATTTTCCAATATTGATCTATAAATCGAAGGGCGGTTAAAACGCCCCCGAAGAAATCTGATGCTATCAGCGGGTCTCTTTGTATGGCTTGTTTAAAAGAGATCTCTTCTAACCACTATATGTTAATTATAGACCAATAGTCAATGAAGTGTCTGGAAGTAAATATGAATATAAAACATAATAGTTCAATTATTTCATCATCATTAATAACAACACAATTATCAAAATCCTCATTTTTTCACTAACAATAAATCTTATACCACAAGAGCACAATCACCATCACCACCATCATCTACATGATAATCGTCACCCCATCAATACAGCATCACTGCCAGTACAGTCATTTGCATAATCACTGTCACCATCATCTACATCATCACCATCACTAGAGTATCACTGCCACTACAGTCATTTGCATAATCACTGTCACCATCATCTACATCATCACCATCACCACCATCATTAGAGTATCACTGCCACTACAGTCATTTGCATAATCACTGTCACCATCATCTACATCATCACCATCACCACCATCATTAGAGTATCACTGCCACTACAGTCATTTGCATAATCACTGTCACCATCATCTACATCATCACCATCACCACCATCATTAGAGTATCACTGCCACTACAGTCATTTGCATAATCACTGTCACCATCATCTACATCATCACCATCACCACCATCATTAGAGTATCACTGCCACTACAGTCATTTGCATAATCACTGTCACCATCATCTACATCATCACCATCACCACCATCATTAGAGTATCACTGCCACTACAGTCATTTGCATAATCACTGTCACCATCATCTACATCACCACCATCACCACCATCATTAGAGTATCACTGCCACTACAGTCATTTGCATAATCACTGTCACCATCATCTACATCACCACCATCACCACCATCATTAGAGTATCACTGCCACTACAGTCATTTGCATAATCACTGTCACCATCATCTACATCATCACCATCACCACCATCATTAGAGTATCACTGCCACTACAGTCATTTGCATAATCACTGTCACCATCATCTACATCACCACCATCACCACCATCATTAGAGTATCACTGCCACTACAGTCATTTGCATAATCACTGTCACCATCATCTACATCATAACCGTCACCACCATCATTAGAGTATCACTGCCACTACAGTCATTTGCATAATCACTGTCACCATCATCTACATCATCACCATCACCACCTTCATCTACACCGTAACCGTCACCACCATTAATACAGCATCACTGTCGCTACAATGATTTAGATCATCACCAGTCGTCGGTTGAATCACAGAGATCGGTAACAAAGTTTTAGGAGAATATTCGATGCATGCACTATAAATATATAAAGAACGTGTTGTTTCCCATTGTATATGTTTATAGTGCTTGCATCGATTTTTTTCTCTCAAACTTTGATACCGATACCCGTGGGTACGATAAGAGAAAGTTTAAAACCTGAGTGAATGGGTATTGCCCTACCGTCCATAGAGTTCTACTGTTAGGGAAGTCTATACTGACTATCCATGCCTACCCATTAATATCATAGCCAGCAAATAAAGAAGAGTGATGGGAGAGAGAGAGAGAGAGAGAGAGAGAGAGAGAGAGAAGGAGGTAAAACGATAGAAATAGATTCAGGCGTACACGTTACCTTACATATATTTTCTCCAGTTTGCCTTCACGATTCGGCTTATATTTTTTTAAATATGAAAGATTGTTCCACTAAAATTGTCGACAGTCCTTAAATTATGACAGTCCCTACTTCTAACATAGTCGAAATCATTGTACCCGTTGTAGAATCCTACGAGTAAGGCTAACTTTGTACGACCAGTTACAGTTGCGATCGTCGTATGCTACAACTTACGACTAGTTCGGTCATTTTACAACTTACGACTAGTTCGGTCATCTTACAACTTACGACTAGTTCGGTCATACGATCTTAACCCATTCCCTCAAATTGACGCATTTTGACGCTTCTGCAAAATTCACCTGTTGAAACCATTGTGATAACTACAAAATTCTAAGATTTTCCATTTCTCCAGTTAATGCTCCTTTTCGGTAGATTTATTCAAAGAGGCTGGATCTAAAAATAGCCTATGGGGTAATGGGTTAATAAAGCAATCCCTTGATGCTAACAATACAGTAGTACTTACTGATCTACAAGCATGAGACATCAGTAGTTTTTTTCTTTCCAATTCCAGGTAAGTGACACTAACGGTGTGTGTGCTTCTTTGAAGACATTTACGTAATATACAATCGGTTTTGATCACTCTTGGCTCGTGTACCTAATGATTACACTGGCCCTTTACCTGTTGAATATTCATGTAAGAATTAATCACATCTTGAATATTAATTAACTGAGTGTTTATAATAGTATAAAATATGGGCACATGGATATTGTTGAACATGGCAGAAACTATTGACTCTGATTCATATTCCATACGTAATCAGGGCAGACCCTGATCAGACGTCTCATACAGGGGCCGTCTGATCTTGATGAATGCTACAAGTATGCATCATAGTTTCCAATGGTACGAGTACACCCCTTTCGCCGCAAAATACTGTTTATCTATTAAGATTCTAATTTGGTTCAGGTTTCACCCGTGTTTCCTCAATTTCGTTTCAAAAACATAAAGTGTCAGACAGTTTGGAACTTGACGAGACGCCGAGCGTTTAATCTGGGTCCAAACATGTGCAATAGTTACCTATAGCGGCGAAACAGTACAATGTTACATTTCAGACACTTTCCCACGAACCTATACGAGTACATTAGCTGATACATGTATCAGTATCGTCTTGGATTTTAAATATTCAAAATCTAGATGTGTGTCCAGACATAAAAAATCCAGACGAAGAAAGTCTGATAAAATTTACCACGCAACATCAGGACAGTTACCCCAGCTTCAGTAAAACGGATTGATTAAAATTACCATTAAAATAAAATGTAAATTAACACTAAAATTAAAGCAACCTTAAGCGACCTTATATTGATTAGACACAGCAATCTTAAATTGCAGGTGGGTGCTTACTGCAGGACAAAAGATATGCAGAAAGCTCCTATAGGAGCTTTCTGCATTACTGCTAACCTGCATTAAGCTACCACCTGTCTTACAGACCCATAATTTGACCTCTTTTTGATGGTCGCTTAAAACAGGTTCTACTGTATTTTGCTGATCATGGCCTGGCAAGCATTTCCAAATAGTTTGGATCCAGATAAGATTCCGAGTAACTCCACTCATGCTACTGATTGGCATAAGCTCAAAAGTAGGTTATGCACAGACTTAGTGAGATGCATTTTGGCAAATGTGGACACAATATATTAAGATTCCAATCTTCTGATCTTGAACCTGAGCTAACACAGCTAGAACATAGGTTCTACCAAATGTACTAATAACTCTTCACTCCGTGAATATTCATGTGATAATAATAATATCATGAATATCAATTATACATGTTTAATAATAGAACATGGGCAGATGCTATTTTGGCCATGGCAGAACCCGTAGAATCATATACATTGTAGATCTATATTATATCATAAGCAAACAGAACAGATCCTGATCAGATGACTCCTACAGGAGCCGTCTGTTCTGTGTCTACTATGTTTGCAAAGGCGCAGAATTGAACAAAGGGCTAAGATGAATTGTTTTAGCAAAGTTTCGTTAGAAACGCCCATGGAGTTAGAGGATATGGAACCAAAACAAAATATATGGCTCTCACCTTTGACCTAACCATGTGATATTAAATCAGATCTGATACACGGAGTGGTCATCTGTTTGACACCGATACTTGGAGTAGTCATCTGTCGGACACTGATACACATAGTAGTCATCTGTCAGACACTGATACTTGGAGTAGTCATCTGTCGAACACTGATACATATAGCAGTCATCTGTCAGACACCGACACATGGAGTAGTCATCTGTCAGACACTGATACTTGGAGTAGTCATCTGTCGGACACAGATACACAGTAGTAATGTGTCGGACACTGATACATGGAGTAGTCATGTGTCGGACACTGATACATGGCGTAGTCATCTGTCAGACACTGATACACAGTAGTCATGTCAGACACAGATACACAGAGTAGTCATCTGTCAGACACTGCTACACAGTAGTCATGTGTCGGACACTGATACTCATAGCAGTCACCTGTTGGACACTGATACACAGTAGTCATCTGTCAGACACTGATACATGGAGTAGTCATCTGTTGGACACTGATACATGGAGTAGTCATCTGTTGGACACTGATACATGGAGTAGTCATGTGCCAGACACTGATACACAGTAGTCATGTGTCAGACACTGATACATGGAGTAGTCATCTGCCAGACACTGATACACAGTAGTCATGTGTCAGACACTGATACTCATAGCAGTCACCTGTTGGACACTGATACACAGTAGTCATCTGTCAGACACTGACACACAGTAGTCATGTGTCAGACACTGATACTCATAGCAGTCACCTGTTGGACACTGATACACAGTAGTCATCTGTCAGACACTGATACATGGAGTAGTCATCTGTCGGACACTGATACACATAGCAGTCATCGTTCAGACCGGACACTGATACACATAGCAGTCATCATTCAGACACAGACACATGGAGTAGTCATCTGTCAGAAACTGATACATGGAGTAGTCATCTGTCAGACACTGATACACAGTAGTCATCTGTCAGACACTGATACACAGAGTCGTCATATGTGGGACACTGATACATGGAGTAGTCATCTGTCAGATACTGATACATGGAGTAGTCATTCTGTCAGACACTGATACTTGGAGTAGTCATCTGTCGAACACTGATACATATAGCAGTCATCTGTCAGACACCGACACATGGAGTAGTCATCTGTCAGACACTGATACTTGGAGTAGTCATCTGTCGGACACAGATACACAGTAGTAATGTGTCGGACACTGATACATGGAGTAGTCATGTGTCGGACACTGATACATGGCGTAGTCATCTGTCAGACACTGATACACAGTAGTCATGTCAGACACAGATACACAGAGTAGTCATCTGTCAGACACTGCTACACAGTAGTCATGTGTCGGACACTGATACTCATAGCAGTCACCTGTTGGACACTGATACACAGTAGTCATCTGTCAGACACTGATACATGGAGTAGTCATCTGTTGGACACTGATACATGGAGTAGTCATCTGTTGGACACTGATACATGGAGTAGTCATGTGCCAGACACTGATACACAGTAGTCATGTGTCAGACACTGATACATGGAGTAGTCATCTGCCAGACACTGATACACAGTAGTCATGTGTCAGACACTGATACTCATAGCAGTCACCTGTTGGACACTGATACACAGTAGTCATCTGTCAGACACTGACACACAGTAGTCATGTGTCAGACACTGATACTCATAGCAGTCACCTGTTGGACACTGATACACAGTAGTCATCTGTCAGACACTGATACATGGAGTAGTCATCTGTCGGACACTGATACACATAGCAGTCATCGTTCAGACCGGACACTGATACACATAGCAGTCATCATTCAGACACAGACACATGGAGTAGTCATCTGTCAGAAACTGATACATGGAGTAGTCATCTGTCAGACACTGATACACAGTAGTCATCTGTCAGACACTGATACACAGAGTCGTCATATGTGGGACACTGATACATGGAGTAGTCATCTGTCAGATACTGATACATGGAGTAGTCATTCTGTCAGACACTGATACTTGGAGTAGTCATCTGTCGAACACTGATACATATAGCAGTCATCTGTCAGACACCGACACATGGAGTAGTCATCTGTCAGACACTGATACTTGGAGTAGTCATCTGTCGGACACAGATACACAGTAGTAATGTGTCGGACACTGATACATGGAGTAGTCATGTGTCGGACACTGATACATGGCGTAGTCATCTGTCAGACACTGATACACAGTAGTCATGTCAGACACAGATACACAGAGTAGTCATCTGTCAGACACTGCTACACAGTAGTCATGTGTCGGACACTGATACTCATAGCAGTCACCTGTTGGACACTGATACACAGTAGTCATCTGTCAGACACTGATACATGGAGTAGTCATCTGTTGGACACTGATACATGGAGTAGTCATCTGTTGGACACTGATACATGGAGTAGTCATGTGCCAGACACTGATACACAGTAGTCATGTGTCAGACACTGATACATGGAGTAGTCATCTGCCAGACACTGATACACAGTAGTCATGTGTCAGACACTGATACTCATAGCAGTCACCTGTTGGACACTGATACACAGTAGTCATCTGTCAGACACTGACACACAGTAGTCATGTGTCAGACACTGATACTCATAGCAGTCACCTGTTGGACACTGATACACAGTAGTCATCTGTCAGACACTGATACATGGAGTAGTCATCTGTCGGACACTGATACACATAGCAGTCATCGTTCAGACCGGACACTGATACACATAGCAGTCATCATTCAGACACAGACACATGGAGTAGTCATCTGTCAGAAACTGATACATGGAGTAGTCATCTGTCAGACACTGATACACAGTAGTCATCTGTCAGACACTGATACACAGAGTCGTCATATGTGGGACACTGATACATGGAGTAGTCATCTGTCAGATACTGATACATGGAGTAGTCATTCTGTCAGACACTGATACACAGTAGTCATCTGTCAGACACTGATATATGGAGTAGTCATCTGTCAGACACTGATACACAGAGTAGTCATATGTTGGACACTGATACAGAGAGTAGTCATCTGTCAGACACTGATACATGGAGTAGTCATATGTGGGACTCTATATGCAAGAATATTTTACATGTCAAACAACTCCTAGCTGCTGACAACTGTTTTAAGAGACATAATTTCTTCATTAAATGCTGGTACATGAATTGTAATACAAAGAAATAAACAGGAGAGCTAACTGACTGTCAATTATAATGAACAGTTGTCGGCCCATTAACTCTTCCGCTGCCAATGTCACAATTGTGATTATCTATACAAACAGTTAGGATCCAGATGAGACGTCCTGTATCACTCGGTGTCTCATCAGGAGTCACACTGTCTGTTAGTGTGGTAATGGTTTTAAAAAGGAAACAAATTTTGCAGATGGTAATAAAACTTGGTAGCAAAAGAGTTAACCCATTCCCTCATAGGCTATTTTTAGATCCAACCTCTTTGAATAAATCTACCAAAAAGAAGCACTAACTAGAGAAAAGGATTTTTTTTGGAATTTTGTAGTTTGAAACCATTGTGAGAAATAGAGCATTTGCTCCTATAGGAGCAAATGCTCTATTTATCACAATGGTTTCAACAGTTGACTTTTGTAGAGGTATCAAAAGGCATTAATATGAGGGAATGGGTTAATGGCAAATTAATGATCCCAACTACAAGGTTTAGGAGTAAAACGTCACAGCATATTATTCCACTTTGTAAATGTGGGTAGCTGGAAGATTCTTAAACTCACCGGAAACAAGTTTGTTACATATCATAAGTCAAGTAAACCGCCAGATGTAATGAAAGACCAGCAACAACAGTTAACAATTGTTTTATTTCATTGACGAGAACAAAATCTAAATTAACTTACAAACAAACAGTAACAAAACACTGGCCAATATAATCCCTGTTGAATATTCGTATAAGAAATAATGACATCATTAAAGTTCATTACCTGATATTTCATATTGGCATATGTACA
Organism: Azorinus chamasolen; assembly: GCA_963576725.1. NCBI lineage: Eukaryota > Metazoa > Mollusca > Bivalvia > Cardiida > Solecurtidae > Azorinus > Azorinus chamasolen. The sequence goes on from OY755237.1 coordinate 96,725,966, forward strand.
CATGCATGTTTGGTATTGGTAGAAAATGTAGGAAAAGATCTATTATAATGTCATAAGCAAACAGAGCAGACCCTTATCAGTTGAATGAATCCCAGAAGACAAACCAACTACTACCCTTATAATCAGGGTCCATGAAGTTGCACTATTTTAAGTTTTCACAATTTCAATTTTTTCTTGGTTTCAATCAATTAATGTTGATACGAAAATGTTTGAAAACAATTATATCATTGACAACAGTAGTGTTGTTTTATGACAAATATTCGTTACATATACATGTACAGTGACACTCCTCTAATGCGACCACCAAACCTGGTTTAATTTCTGTAGGGGCTGCCTGATCTGGGTCTGCTTCGTTTGCTTATAATATAAAAACCGATTCTACAATTTCTGCCATGGCCAAACTTTCCTTTTTCATATGTCATTAAAAAATTCAGTTAATTAATATTCCTGGTGTCATTAATTACTATATGAATATTCATGTAGTACAGGGTTTTACACCCAGAAGTATATTGCTCATACAGAGAGTTTAACCCATTCCTTCATACTGATGACTTTTGACGCCTCTGTGTAAAAGTCACTTTTTGAAACTATTGTGATAAATAGAGCATTTGCTCCATAGGAGCAAATGCTCTATTTATCACAATGGTTTCAGAACTACACAATTATAAAAAAAATATCCTTTTCTCTAGTAATTGCTTCTTTTTGGTAGATTTATTCAAAGTGGTTCGATCTTAAAATAGTCTACGAGGTAATGGGTTAAAGCAAATAATTGTACTCTGTCTGCATCTTGATATATATTTGCAAAATTGTTGTTTTTTCTTCACCCATACAGTGCAGGAACACAGTATACAATACCTTTGCAAACAGTGTAGACCAGATGAAAACGTTAACAAGGTCTGCACTGTTTATCATAAAAAAAACATTTTCTTCAGTGATTAAAGTCCCATTTTATTTCAGCCTCACTTTTCCTTCTGAAGAATTGATACATAGATTTTTAATCTAAAGATGGTATAGAAACATAAGCAAACAAGTGATGAAGCTGGAAAAATGTTCCATTTCAAACAAATGAAAGGGATTTATCATGGGAATCCCTAGTTGGACTGATCATCCACTAAATGCAAATGAGCTACTGTAAAGTGATCATCACATGATATCTCTGTGCTCAAAGAGAGTATATAAAATGGTGAATAACAAGCCACATTGACACAGTGGAGTCCCACTGATGGCCGATATTAGAGGATAAGAGACCGTGGCTCCAGTCAAGCCATATGAAATATGAGAGCCCTGCTGGTTACAGTTTTAAAGTAACTGACATCTTTAAAAAAAATCCCAAGTGCATAAAGGGGCATAATTTAAAAAAAAGCCTTACTGCGTTAAAAACCTTGTTCAGATTGTAGCCCCTGTGATGGTGAACAAGTCTTTTAAGTTTCATAAGATTTGCATCAATAGTAAAGAAGTAATTTATAAAGTTTCAGTACAACAACGGCGACTAATATGTGGAGGCTTGTAATAGCTTGTATAATTTTCTTTGAAAAACAGATGAGCTAAAAAATGACTGTTTAATAACTTTAGAAAGGAGTGTTTTCACTCAAATGAATAATTGGGTACTTCAAAAAGTCTGTATCAAGCATGTGCGAGTAAAACACAAATAATAAAACACTTCATCACTCTGTATGAAAGGATTATGTCTTAACCCTTTCCCTCATATAAACGTGTTTTCATGCATCTGCAAACAGAGTAGACCCAGATCAGACGGCTCCTAGAGGAGCCGTCTGATCAGGGTCTGCTCCGTTTGCTAATGGAATTTGATAGCTATGTTTCTTTACTTTCTAAAATGGCCACAATATTCCACCTTCAATATAATTATTTTTCCATGAATATTCAGTAGGTATTGAAATTTGGACTAAATATAGAACAGGGAAAGGGTTAAACAATATGGCACAGCAACAGATAAAGGTGCGTACTCAAATACTAAAATCGTCATTTCTTCACCAAAACCTATGTTGTGACCACCCTTTACAATCATCTCTTCGAGACAATTCTAAAGAGTGGTCACAGTATAGGGTTTGATGGGGAAATAAAGGAGTTATTCTTGAAAATGTTTTAATTTACACATCTTATCTGGACCACTGATATGGGGAAAATTACATAAAGCAATAGAGCTCGGTAATTAGCATTTGGTAAAATAGAATAACAACAAATAGATGTCTCTGACTCTCAAAACTTGCTTGTGTAAGTGTGTATAAAATATCAACAATCTCTATAACTCAAGCAAACTAACCCTTTCCCTGTTGAATATTCAACTAAAAAATAAGGTCATCATAAATATTTATTAGCTGAACTTTTATCATGAGTAAACAGAGCAAAACCTGATCAGGTGACTCTAACAGGAGCTGACTGATCTGGGTCTACTCTGTTTGCAAGAGCATAGAGAGAAATGGTTAAGGTACTATTTGTAAAAGCATCATTTTGTTTGATCTAATACAGAAGTATCTTTGTGAAAGTCTACCCTAACTTTCTCAAGAAGTTCTTCATTAGTGTATATGTCTACAGCAGTCATGGCAAGAGCACTTGCTATATCCAGGGTGTAGGACTGTGCCTGCACATTGCCGGCAGCTACTGCAAACTCTTTTGTATGATTTGCCACTGTGGTGCCAATGTGGAATTTAGGGTGAATGCTAGGAACTCTGTGGCTGACATTTCCCATGTCTGTGGAACCACCAAACTTCTGTTTCTTCTCTTCGTTAGTCTCAAACTGGACACCAATATCACAGGCATTCTGTTCAAACAGTCTGGATAATGTATCATTGGACAACAGGTTGGAATAGGACTTCTCAGCAAATGTAAAATCTACCTGTAACAGAAATTCTTAACTCATTACGCTATGAATATTCATATAAGAAATAAAGACATCATGAATATCAATTATATTATTTTAATACCGGCACATTAACTAATTGATCTTAGCAGAAACTGAAGAATCTTTATTATTCCATAAGTAAACAGAGCAGACCCTGATCATACAGGTTCTATAGCAGCCATCTGATCTGGATCTACTCTGTTTGCAAAGGCGGATAAAGATGTATTTATGGAGTTAAGGGTTAATAACCCCTACGAACAGTCTGGATCCAATAAACATGCTAAATTAAATCCAAATACAAAACTTTTGACATCCTACTACATGTTCTCCAAAACAGATTTTTTGTTTTAGATTGGTTTTAAAGGTGTTTCATGAGATACATAAATATTGCACAAATGCCCAGTAATACATGTACATGTATTTTGGAGTTTGGGGTGAAAAGATGGTATAATTTGTTTGGTGATTTTAATTTTACTTCTCCTTTATGCCAAATCTTTAACAATGATGGTCCTGTATTGCTCATCTGGAAAATAGGCCAGGTGATCTATTATGTACATCTATCAAATATTGTTCAGGCTGCTGCATTTCACTGAAAACACAGGCTGTATGTTTTGCAAAAGAAGATTTCCAGTTTTTAAACTCATATTAACCCTTTCCTTGTTCTATATTTATTCCAAATTCAAATATTTACTGAATATTCATGGACAAAATAGTTATAACGAAATATGGAAGGTGGAACACTGTAGTAAAGAAACAGATCTATGAAATTACATTAGCAAACAGAGCAGACCCTGATCAGATGGCTCCTATAGGACCCATCTGATCTGGGTCTACTCTGTTTGCAAATGCATGAAAACACGTTTATATGAGGGAAAGGGTCAACTACTTTAGCAGCAGATCAAAACCATTCAGATAACTTTGAGAGAAGATCACCAGTGGATCATTACTCGAACTGTGATCAAATTCCAGTCAGTGGTTTAGGAAAAGATGGCGTAAGAAATTTTTACACCTTGAATATCAATACATGTATGCTGATTTTTTATAATGGTATATGAAAACAGGACAATTTGACCTTGGACAGAAACTGTAGAATTTGATAAGATAAATTATTCCATAAAGCAAACAGTAGATATTGATCGAACTGCTTTAAGAAGAGACATCTGTTCTGGGTCTACTCTTTTTGCAAAGGCATGAAAAGGTGTCTCTTTAAGGTAAAAGGTTAAGAAATAAATTCTGAAATCTATTTTTAGCTCCAATGACCCAATGAGGCGGCACACTGGAACAATTGAGGATTACTTCTATGAAGTTTAGTGAAATCTCACTCTATAGTTTCGGAGAAGATGTCATTTAATGACTTTGTTCATTTAAATCTATTTTAGCTACAATGACCTATTTATGCAGTAGACCAACACCATTTATAAATCTTTTGATTAGACTGCCTGAGGATAATTTTTGCAGTGTTTGAACATATTTCATTTTGCAATTTAGGAGGAGACATATTTTTTTAGGAATTTTTTCTTTCAATTCTATTTTCAGCGATTGCGTAACTTAATGCTGTGTATATAACTTAGCGGACTGGGAATAATTCAGTCAAGTTTGATCATATTATATTAAGCAGTTTTGGAAAAGGTATTTTTTAAAGAATTTTTAAAAAAAAGTTATATTTAAAATCTATTGTTAGGTGTGACCTACTTGTGCAGCAGACCAGAACCATTTATACAGATAACTTTGATAGAGGACTACATGAGGCTCATTTTTGACAAGTTTGATCATATTTCATGCAGCAATTTAGGAGAAGGTATTGTTTAAAGAATTGTTCTTTCAAATTCTTTTTCAGCTTTTGTTACCCACTAATAGCGGACCATAATCGTTTATACGGATATAACTGAGCAGATCAAATAATTTATATAATATTAAGAGAGAAAAGCCAGTAGGGAGTCAGACCTTTTATCATTTCATAAAGAAACAGAGCAGACCCTGATCAGACAGCTCCTGTAGGAATCATCTGATCAAGGTCTACCCTGTTTGCAAAGGTGTGAAAAAGCATTTATATGATGGAAAGGGTTAAATGGATTTTAAAATTGTTCTATTGCACATAATTAACCCTTCGCTTGCTATTCACGTCAATATACCTACCTGTAAATAGTGAAGACCCAGATGAGACAGCTCCTGCAGGAGCTGTCTCATCAGGGTCTGCACTATTTACAAGTTGATTGTGCAACCAGTGCACTCCACAGCAGTGATTGAACAGCGAAATACTTGTACACAGTGTCAGAAGATAAATGTAATTATACAACAGGGCATGGCTAAAGAAGGAGAAATGTGTTTTAAAAATCAGCAAGCGAAGGGTTTACATCAAGCACTATGAGTTGTCCTGATTTGAAAACTCACTGTACACCCAGCTGCTGTAGCAGCTCCTTGGATACAGCCCGTGACCTTTTCTTTCAGAGTCACCATTTCTGGATCTGAAGGGGTTCTAAGGTAGTACTCCAACTCTGTCTCCTCTGGTATAATGTTCGGCTGAGCTCCACCATTTTTTATGACACCTAAATGAAATTTGATGATTAGGCCATTAATATGCTGCATGATTAAAACTCGCTCTTCCTTTTTGAATATTGATTAAACAAAAAGTTGTATCAAAAATTAAATAACATATCACTGCAGAAAATAATTATTATGACAAATAGTGCAGACCTTGATCGAAAGGCTCCCACAAAAGGGAGACAATTCAAAACAGAGGAACCTAGATTAATAGGTTTGATGATCTTAACCTTTTACTTCATGAATATTCATGAACGAAATAATGAAATCATGAATATTAATTAAATGGTTTTTTTATAATGGCACATGAACCCAAGAAAATATGGCCATGGCAGAAACTATAGCAAAGTATCTATACTGTACCCAATGCAAACAGAGCAGACTGATCAGAAAACTCCTAAAGGAGCTGTCTCATCTGGGGTCTACTCTGTTTTCAAAGGCATTAAAAGCCATATTTATGGGGTAAAGGGTTAAATTCTGTTGTTGCAAATCTTAAATTCTGTTTTTGCAAAATAAGTGATGGGCAGCACGAAATATGACACAAACATATATCTAGGGATGGATGCAAGGACCCACATACAATTATCAAAAATCATTGTAACAACAACATTGAGCTGAACTCAAGATGGCTTGACAAATATGTTATTTTCATATTGGGGACTGATGCGAGATTATTGTAACCACATCCTTAATTCTTTCCTTCATTGAAAAGCCTTTTCACACATTTGCAAACAGAGTAGACCCTGATCAGACGGCTCCTGTAAGAGCCGTCTGATCAGGGTCTGCTCTGTTTGCTAATGGAATTTGATATCTGTTTTTTTACTTTCTAAAATGGTTACCATGTTCCACCTTTCATATTTCATTATAACTATTTTGTCCCTGAATATTGAAGTCTGGAATAAACATAGAATAGGGAAAGAGTTAAGCACATACAATATTGATTTCTCTTTCAAGTTTGACAGCAGATCTTTCCTTTCTGTTCAAAACATATAATGAAACTGACAAATAGCTCAGATCCTAATGAGACAATGAATTATTCAATGTATGTTATAACAATTTTGGACTGAGCACTGAACAATTTACCATGAACTCTCCAGTTTGGCATCATCTGTTGCCTGAGACAGGAGATATTGTTATAGCACATCACGGCTGCATCCAATGCGTTCAGCCCCTCCCAGGGGTAGGATGAGGCATGTGAAGCCTTGCCATGAAACTTTATGGACAGCCTGTAAAGTTACATCCAAACAATACATTTAACTTTTACTTAATAAATATTCGTGTAAAAATGTTGAAATATATCATTTAGCCAAATTTTAAAAATGGCATTTCTGGCTTGAGTATGAAGCTGTATAAGCAGATGTACATGTATATTGTTCAATATGCAAACTCAGCAGAACCTTGACCAGACAGCAATAATGAGCATCTACAGGAATGTTGAGTTTCCCAGCATCTTGTCTGGATCAAAACTGTTAGCATTCTCTTGAATTACATTTGTCCCTCCTGTCAATATGTGCGTTTCTTTTTCCTAGATCTAGGGATACTTCTTAGGTAAATGAAAGTGCATGTCACATCTGGTTAAGCTTTCTCAGCTACAGATACAGATGCATACTCAAATACTAAAACCGTCATTTCTCCACCAAACCCGATGTTGTGACCAAAACATAGGGTTTGGGGTAGAAATGAAGAAGTTATTCTTGAAAATGTTTTAATTAACGCATCTTATCTGGATCTCTGGGTTAAGTACAGCTTTAATGAAGTTATGACAAAGTTGAAGGTGTGTATGCCATCACCACAGTAACACTAAGGCTATACCCATGCCTCAGCATTTTTCATGGCAAGTTAACCCTTATTTAATACTTTTTGACACATTGCAAACAGAATAGAACTAGATCAGATGACTCCTGTAGGAGCTGTCTAATCAGGGTCTATTCTGTTTCCTTATGAAATAATAAAAGATCTGACTCTACACTTTCTACAAATACCAATAACTCCAGTGTACATATGCCATAATTCAGCTAATAAATATTCATGATGGCATGAATATATAACAGGGAAATGGTTAATATAGTTTGAACTAAAATATTTAAAACGTTTATCATCTGATTGCCCTTCATCAAGAGTTGAACAGAATTTTGAAATAATGCATGTAGCATCTTAAATCAACTCTGTGTAGGGCTTAAAACAGATCTCCGTGAATACAGAGAAAATGCCTCTAGTTACAATCTCATTTTAAATTGGTATACAGCAAAAATTACATGTCACTACCATCAAAACCTGGATGAAGACGATGAAAAGATGAGTTTGACAAACCTACGGAGTCATGGAGACATATTTAGGCTTGGCTAGAGTTGACTGGGAGGGGTGAGCCATCATTGCAACATCAATACCATCAAATGCCCCGAGTCTGATCAGGTCCGCCTTACCACACAGTCCTTCCTCTGCTGGGCACCCTAATACTGTCAACTGAAACAAAACAGTAAAAACACTCTGAATGCTGATGATTACTGTATTACCGATTAAACCATTTTGAATATGATTTATACAGTATTATCTCTAATAAATGCTCCTGAGGGTATAACATTTTTTAAAAGGTGATTCTTGCATTTTGTACACAGGTGGTTACTTAATGTGGAATGAAAGCAATGCAGAAAGCTCTTAAGGGAACTTTCTGTATTGCTTTCAGACTGCATTAAGCTATCACCTGTAATTTGATAAACCTGTATTTTATCACACTGGGTTTGAGATGTTTTATTGATCATTACTTCCCCCCATGAAGGGGGCATTTGTTAGAGTGGGGGCAATATTAGGGAGAATACGGTAATAGTGTCAATAAAACCCACATGTACATAAATTCCACCAAGGTAAACATCACCAGATAAACATTCATATGAGAAAATAATATGAGAAATAATGGCATCATCAATCTGTATTAGCTGAACTTTTATAATAGTATGTAAACACAGGATTGTTTGGCAATGGTAGGATCGGTAGAAACTCTGCTGAAAACTGAACTTGACTAAGTAGTTTACATCCATATGCCATCTGACAAAGAAAAAAAGTCTGAACAGATATAAATAGTGATAGGCTAAATTAATGTAAAGTTTGTCAATTATTTTTACATATTTTCTTTTATTCATTTTTATCAAATTTTAGCAATAAACAATTGAGGGATTGAGAATTTGAGACAATATAGAACAAGAGAACCATGATGGCCCTGTATCGCTCACCATGTGTGAATCTAGCTATTACGTACAGATCTATCAAAATTGTTCCAACTGTTATAATTGTTCCAACTGTTATAATTCACTTTGAGGACCATCAATGGGTCATGCCTATAAAGTCTGATCTAATTCCATTCTACAGTTTAAAAGATGTTGTTGAAAGAGAAATTGCCAATAAAAAACCATTCATATACAGTAGAACCTGTCTTAACTCTTTCCTTCATAGAAATGCATTTGCATGCATCTGCAAACAGAGTAGACCTAGATCAGATGGCTCCTATAGGAGCCATCTGATCAGGTTATGCTCTGTTAGTTAATGGAATTTGAAAGATCTGTTTCTTTACTTTCTAAAATGGCTACAATGCTCCATCTTCCATATATATCATTATAACTTTTTTGTTCATGGATATTCAGTAGGTATTGAAATTTGAAATAAACTGATCAGAACAGGGGAAGGGTTAAGAAGCTATCATAAAGGTCTAATTATGAGCCTGTAAAGCAGGTATACTGGTAGCTTAATGCAGGACAAAAGTAATGCAGAAAGCTCCTGTAAGAGACTAGGAGTTTTCTGCATTACTTTTGTCCTATATTAAACAACCACCTGCAGACTCTTATATTCAATACTGCTTAAGACTGGTTCTACTGTACATGTAACTTTGATAGAAGATCATCTAAGCATCATTCATGTGAAGTTTGGTCCCATTCAATAATTTAGGAGAAGATACCCTATATAGTGACTACTTTCAGTACCATACCCAATCTCTATAGTGACCACTTTCAGTACCATACCCCATCTCTATAGTGACTACTTTCAGTTCCATACCCCATCTCTATAGTGACTACTTTCAGTACCATACCCAATCTCTATAGTGACTACTTTCAGTACCATACCCCATCTCTATAGTGACTACTTTCAGTACCATACCCCATCTCTATAGTGACTACTTTCAGTACCATACCCCATCTCTATAGTGACTACTTTCAGTACCATACCCATCTATATAGTGACTACTTTCAGTTCCATACCCCATCTCTATAGTGACTACTTTTAGAACTCCTAAATACTCCTTCTCCATTGTGACTATATGTATACATACTTTCAGCACATACCCCCGGCCGCGGCCGGCCGGCCATCATGCATCCATACCCAACCATATTATTTGATTTATACGAAAAATGAGCAGAGTATAACTTCACCCTGGGGTGCAACTTATGGAAGCAAATTAACATTTCTAAATGTAGCCGGGCATAGATTATGGTGAATATAAGTTAAAATTGATGGGCTTTACTGTGTGGCTTGGTAGCTCAGTCGGTAGAGTGTCCAGGCATGGTAAGCCAGAGGCCCTGGGTTCGAGTCCCAGTCGAGTCACAACTTTATCACCATGTTACATTTGGCGCCCAACGTGGGGCTATGACTGTATGTGCTCATGCAGAGTTTGATAATTCCCAGTCGTTTTCATACCCATAGAAATTCGGGACGAATTTCAACTTGCTGGGGGAGTATATCACAGTGTGTAGGTTTATCATCACTTGTACGGCCATGCTGTACAAGTGCGCTTTTATGGCGATGTGGTAGAGTGCATGACTGCAAATCTGGCGAACCGGGTTTGATCCCGGGTCTGAGCGGGTATGTTTCTTTAAAAGAACACCCAGTTACATAAAAGTGACGTGTCAAGGTCATACATCAAGGTCAAATTAAGGGTCACTTAAATTAGATTGGCGATAATTTTGACATCATTCAACATACATCCTTCTAAGTTGGCATGCATGTGCAACTTACGGAGGTGAACATTTTTAGGAGGGGACTTATTAAGGTCAATGCCATACATGTACATCAAGGTAAAATGTCATATCGGGCATAGTACGTGTTTCACAAACACAAATCAGCAGAATATAATTTATACAAACAAGATGTACAAACAGACACTAGTTAACTCAACCCAGTTACACTTAGAACAAAACAGAGATAAAAACACGTAGTTTACCTTTCCTTTGATATGTTCGCCGGACTCCGAGGTTAAGCATCTATGTACCCCTAATGCCGCGGCCACGCCCACTTCTGCTATCAAATTATGGCCACATGCATGTCCAATACCAGGTAGGGCATCGTACTCGCACAAGAAGGCTATGTTAGGTCCTTGATCATCATTACAACTGTATGTGGCCCTGAATGCTGTGTCTAACAAGAAGGACTTCTCGACATTGAATCCTAAATTGGACAGAAACTTCGTGACAGTTTCATGGGCATAGCGTTCTTGGAAACCAAGTTCCGGAGTTTTCCAAATTGACTGACTTAGCTCATTCAGGTCTTTACTGTAAGCCTTGATTGCTTCACTGGTAAGTTTCTTCAAAGCAAGCATTGTAGCTCTTTTCTAAAATAGAAGATAGTTGGAAATGGACTATATTCGTGATTGGGTTATGTACAATTTAATAACCTGCGATGGGTTATTTTTGCGGGGACATGCGGGTATTTATTGCGGCCTCTGTCGCGTCAATTCTCTTTCAGCCATACATTTTACGGTCGTATTTTTGCCTATAAGGATGTTGTGTTTCTACAGGCAGTCTATACACCACCGTCACCAACACACACGCACGCTGCAAGCACACACATGTACCCCACCCCTCTCACACACGCGCGCGCATGCACACACACATTCTTTTTTAAACCACCTCGCCCATATGAGTTAGTTTTAACAATTCCGTCCATTTTTCATGTCTAAGCTAGAGGCTGCCAGAACGACTAGATTATGTGAATGTCCAAAAGCTCCATAGAATACAAATGTTGATAAATGAATTAGGAGAAAAAACTTTACTATGTGTTTAATAGCAGAGTGTATGTAGCCAAATGAGTAAAAAACACAACATCTGATCTGGACGGACACCACCAGTATCCAGTAACACACTATCATAGATGCTGATGACCGTCAATGTAAGCCCAAGGCTCTGGTTGCTACTATTTAATGTATTTCAACTCTCATGTCTTTAAATTCCATAAATTAATACGCCTTTCAATTTGGCAAATATGATAGCTCATGTAGGAGTCTGATAAGGGCCTGCTCTGTTAGCTTATGAAATGATACATACCCGGTTGTACAGTTTTCATGTGCCTTTTTAATCCTTTCCCTGTTCTATATTTATTCAAAATTCCAATACCTACTGATTATTAAAGGACAAAATAGTTATAATGAAATATAGAAGGTGAAACATTCCGGTATCCATTTTAGAAAGTAAAGAAACAGATCTTTCAAATTCCACTAGCAAACAGAGCAGACCCAGATCAGACGCATCCTATAGGAGCCGTCTGATCTGGGTCTACTCTGTTTGCAAATGCGTGAAAAGGCTTTTATATGAAGGAAAGGGTTAAATGTTTTTTTTGCGCCAATGTCGCCTACTGGCACCCTTGAAAACAGAGCAATCCCAGGTCAGATGCGACCTTTCCAAGGCGGCATCTGACCTGGGACTTCACTGTTTTCTGTATTATTTTAGCCCAAGCATACAGGTTTTTAAAAACAAATGTTTTACTAATACACCTTTATTATTTAGTTTAGAATTATATTTAATATGAAATTATTATTGCAGACGACACTTTTAAATTTGGCGCCAAAAGAGTTGGTAGATAATGACCAAGAACAGTTTGGTTTACAGTGCCATCCTTGTACATACATGTATCTCAGTTGGGATGAGCGATTGTCTTAAAAAAATATCAGAAGTATAACTCTCAGTACTGACCATGGTGACTGATACATTTTGTATTGTCAAATCGAATTTGTCACTGTAATAAAAGAAAACCTTTTAACCCTTTCCTTCATATAAACACCCTTTTGTGCCTTTGCAAACGGAGCAGACCCAGATCAGATATCTCCTGTAGGGGCCGTCGGATCAGGGTCTGCTCTGTTTACTTATGAAACTAAAACTATCACTAAAGGTCAGGCGCGTAGCTCGCGATACACACTTACGCACGTGCGTAACATAAATTTGAAAAGCGAAAACATTACTATAGCCAAAATAGAACAAAATTGTCATGTAAGCTTTAACACATTCCGTCTTACTGACACTTTTTGACGCCTCTGTAAAAGTCATCTTTTGAAACCATTGTGATAAATAGAGCATTTGCTCCTATAGGAACAAATGCTCTATTTATCACAATGGTTTCAAAACTACCCAATTCTAAATTTCCCCCTGGGGAGCATGCCCCCGGAGCCCTATAGCCAGTAGCCACGGTGCGTACATTACATATGGATTCAGCTACGCTACTGAAGGTGATAAATACCCCCACATGGCAGCTTTGATTGCAAATTCCAGTTTCTGACACCAACTACCCATGTAACAGGACAAAACTACTTAAAGTTAAGATAATTTTGCAATGCCCAGTGCTAAACACATGAAAATTGTGTCGTGCACATCTGCTATTTGTGGTTATTATGTATGGAAAGAGTATCAATTGAATAACTTTAATATCAAAGGAGGAGTTTGCGACACCAATCACCATGTTTCATGCCAAAATGACCAAAATTACTCAAAGTTGAAGGAGAGATAATTCTGCAATGCCTAGCCATAAACACATGAAAATTGAGTGTTGCTCATCTACTATTCATGGTTATTATATATACTACTTATACACTGAATAATTTTTACTGAAGGAGAAGTTCGTGACACCAACTCCCCATGTTTCATGCCAAAAAAACTAAGTCCAAGGGGAAATAAATCTGCATTGCCCAGAGCTTAACATATGAAACTTTGTATTGCACATTTGGTGGTTATTATGTATGGCAAGTATCAATTGAATAACTTTAAAATTGAATGAGGAGTTCGCGACCCCAATCCTGATGCATAATAGCAAAATAACAAAAAATACTCAAAGTTCAAGGGGAGATACTTCTGCAATGCCCAGCACTAAACACAAGAAAACTGAGTGTTGCACATCTACTATTCATGGTTATTATGCATACTACTTATACACTGAATAACGTTCAAACTGTAGGAGTTCGTGACACTAACTCCACATGTTTCATGCCAAAATGACAGAAAATACTCTAAGTTCAAGGGGAGATAATTCTGCAATGCCCAAAAGTAAACACATGAAAATTGCGTCTTGCACATCTACCATTTATGGTTATTATGTACATGTAGACCAAATATAAATTCAATAACTTTAAAACTGAAGGAGGAGTTTGCAACACTAACTACCCATGTTCAAATGCGGACGGAACGACCGACCGACCGCCTGACAGGCCGATTCCAGTATACCCCCTCAAACAAGTTATATATAACAAGGGTATAATTATGATGGATATTCCTCTTCAGTTTCTACCAATACAAAACCTTTACGTGTACATGTGCCAGTACATGTATAAAAATAAAGCTACTAAGCATCAACTGGAAAAGAGTTAATGGCCATCTTTGTAACGAAAGCAGTTGTATTGCATTGCATTGCAATGACTGGTCAATATAAAGGTCCGTTTAAACACGAAGTAAATACAGATCTGTATTTACTTCGTGGTTTAAAGATTATGGTCTTATATTATGACTAAAACAAAAAAGTACAATTCAATATCCTGTTATGCATTTATTTTATTCCAATATACAGTTACATAAAAACACAATATTCCAGGAGCACAACCATAGCTTCAATCTGACATACTTAAAGCCTTTACAATACATATATGCTTCAGAAACTTCAACATGTTTTACGAATGTATGTGAAAAGACATACAATGTACATTTAGTTATAAACAAGTACAGCATGCCTGTCTTAAGCGACTTTAAATTTAAGGAACACAGGAATTTTTAAAAGCAGGTGGTTGCTTAATACAGGGCAAAAGTAATGCAGAAAGCTCCTTGAGGAGCTTTCTGCATTACTTTGACCTGTATGAAACTACCACCTGCCTTACAGACCCATATTTAGACCATTTTGATGGTCACTTAAGATAGGCTCTACTGTATTCATAACAAATTTGCACACAAGAATTGGTTGCGTCTCACTCTTATAACACTTTAGACAAGTATATGTATATGAAAATCAGTACAAATAATGCTCCTTCATAATGTACAGTAAAACCTCTATTACCAAAGATTTAGTTAATAAGACTTGAGATATTAAGCCAGGAGGCAGTTTAACCCACAACTTTCTACGCCTTTACACACTGAGGAGGGCCAGATAAGATGGCTGCTGCAGGGGTCTTCTGATCAGGGTCTGCTCTGTTTGCTTATTATATAATATAGATAGGATTCTACAGCTCCTGTCAAGGCCTAACATTCCTGTATCCATGTGCTATTATAACCTATTCTAATTGAATTAATATTCCTGATGATATCATTTTTAATATTCATGAAGTGAAGGTTAAATGCTGGATGAAGTCACGCAGGAAGCTCCTTTGGGAGCATTAGACATCATTGTCACCCTGAATTAAGCTGCCACCTGTCTGAAAGTCCAGCAATGATACTTATGTGAGTGTTTGGTTTAGAGAGGTTTAAACTAGAATTCATAAAACTTTATAGATGTCACTTAGAATGTACAATTTCACACAATAAAGATCATATGCACAAGACTATGTCAAGAAAATAAATGCAGAATGAAGAACAATGAGCGTAACCCAATTTTAACCCATTATTTTGCAGTGGACTCATTCAAGTATTTATTTTGATTGAATTTAATATTCATTTTGAGGGGTGTGTCTGCAATAATTGTTTTGCCAATATAACCTTTGGAAAATAATTTGAGAAGCACTCCAAATTCTATTAACCAAAAGGCTCCTTCAGAAGCCCTCTGGTCTGGGTCTACGGTAGACTATTTGCAGATGTCCCTATTAAGTCATTCAGACATAGCATATGTAAATCTCCAACATTTCTCAGTAAGTGCTGTACAGGTATAGCCGACACATTTATAGCAGCTATTTGTAAAATTGCAGCACAATTATTACATAGAGATCCTGCATCTTCATCAAAATTTTAAAGTCAACAATTGGATATGGAAGTGCAATGCCTTACATATACAATATGCAAACAAATGGACATAGAATGGCCATGCCTTACATATACAATATGCAAACAAATGGACATAGAATGGCCATGCCTTACATATACAATATGCAAACAAATGGACATAGAATGGCCATGCCTTATATATTCAATAGTCGACCTGTAGTACAGTTAAGTCATTTTAACCCTTTATTGAAGACATGATCTAGGTTGGATTCAATATATCAAACTCACAAGGGAAAAAAAAGACTGGACAACATTTTGTTTAACAAAAATCCTTAACTCCTACAGAAGTAGGGAAATGCTACAAAAGTTTTACTCAATCTTTATTATCTCAAAACCATGTCATACACCATGTTCTTAAAAACATAACAGAAAAAAGAAAACAGTTTTACCCAAGAGTCATAACTCTTCCATAAAGTACCGGTATGTGAAAAGTAACACAACTGTTTTACCTAATCAAAAAGTCCTACACATCAAGTCATTCAGTGCAACGCCGCGAAGCATGACAGCAAAGAGTCTAGAAAACTGATCTCAGACAGACAAATACTCACTTGGACAGCGCCATATATAAAACATTCCATCTTACAGAATATAAAAAAGGTGGAATTATCGAGTAAACGGGATAAAGATCCAGAGAAACTAAAAAGGCTTTTCCGTATCCAAACCCCTTCCCATCTATCAGGGTGTCCATTAGTTCTAGATGGCAAAACACACTGTGTTACATTAAACCAATAACACCATGAAACAAATCTAGGTGTTACTTTGATTACTATTATGACTTATTTTACTTTGATTACTATTATGACTTAATTATAATATGTATATATTTATATATATTAAAGCACAGCTAAAGTCCCTGACTTCAGGTCATTGTCTTCAGCATGTATAATGTTGGCAGATAATCAGCAATTTTCCTCATTCAATGTTTATAAACCTTTTGAATACTGAAATGTCAATGTTAAAGGGTTGATCATTGTTAAAATGGTAGCAACCATACAACACAAAAAGAAATTTTCCAAAGATTTTGAATTATTTTGAATGAAAAACAGTGCAGACCTTGTTCAGACAGCTCTGATCTGGGTCTACACTATTGGCAAATTGGTGTAACTTGTTTCCAGCATTCAAAGGGTTAAATACTCACTTCACACAAAATTCGAGGGCTTGGTGCAAAACTATTGTAACTCCTTCACTTTGTGAAGGAGTTACAATAGTTTTGCACCAAGCCCTCGAATTCTCTATAGTCCATAATCCAAATCAGAAATGCTTTCAGAAATAATGATATTACATTGCAGTTGCTTAACTCTTTACTCCATGAATATTCATGTAAGAAATAATGACATCATGCATATTAATTAGTTTCTTTCTTATAATGGCATACGAACACAGGAAATTTTGGCAATGGCAGAAACTGTAGACTCATATCTATACCATAAGCAAACAGAGCAGACCCTAATCAGATGGCTCCTATAGGAGCTGTCTGATCTGGGTCTACTTTGTTTGCAAAGACATATTTATGGAGGAAAGGGTTAATAATGTCAAAAAGTGTAAATCTTAACTAATATGTATTTGGCCAGGGTCAACTCTAAAATGGGCCTTTCTCATGATGGCATATGTGACAGTACTCCCGCGTGGCAGAACTGGACTGTCCAGCACTCAAAGATGTATCCAATACTGCTGCACCATTCACGTTAGCACTTAATGCACCCATCACCATTGCTGTACTTTACTATTCTTTATTCACAGCCGAAATACAGTAGAACCTATCGTAAGTGACCATTTAAAAGACAGGTGATAGCTTAAGGCAGGTTGAAAGTAATGTAGAAAGCTCCTACTGAAGGTGTCTGCATTACTTTTGCCCTGCATTAAACAACCACCTGCTTTTTAAGACTCCAATACTCATTAAGTGAATGGTTGCTTAATTCAGGTTCTACCGTGACTGTAATTTAATCTGAAAAAAAAGAAAGGAAAGAAATACATAAATGCAAATAAAAGGGATTACATGTACAACTAGACTAGAGCCATGATAAAACATTACCTTGCTAAGGGCAAATCTGTGATAACCTTTGCAAACAGTTTGGATCCACATAGGACTACAAATACATGTAACACATGAGACTATTGCATATTTATATATATTTTTAAAGAAATAATGATATCATGAATATTTCTTAGCTGAATTTTTATAATGGCATATTATGTACACAGGATGTTTTTGGTATTGAAAGAATCTGTCGAGTCAGATAATCTGTTATACATCTATGTCTTATATACATGTTTATCTAGTTCATAAGCAAATAGAACATACTCTGATCAGATGGCTCCTACAGGAGTTGTCTGATCTGAGACTACTCTGTTTGTAAAGGTGTGATATATTAGGGAAGGGATTAATGAGATGTAAAAACCGTTGGTCATTCAAGCCAATCTTTTTTTTCATTCCTTGGATTTTTTTTATTCTTCTGTACCATGGATGTGTGCTAATACAAAAGAATTATTAGAATAGTTGCTTGGTCTATTCAGGTTATTTGGCAAATGTTAGAAAAATTGAGAAACTGGGCTTTCAATTTATTGTCACTAGCCAAACAAGAGGGCCATGATGACCTTGTATCGCTCATCTGAAATGATAGGTCATGTGCTCTACTGTGTATAAAAGAATACTGGTATAATCTTTTAAATATAGCAACAAGTTTACTGCGAGGTAGTCATGGTTTTACAGTAATTACAATAATTTTAGCACTCTTGACAAAGGCTCATCTATAGACTTATTTGCTGACATTGGTCAGGGGATTTTGGAAAACAGTTTCTGGTAACAGTTTGTGCTTTCATACCAAAGCAGAAATAATTATTAGATTTTCTTTTTCTTTAATCATGACTACATTTTACATTCAATTCAAAATAATGCCCACCATGTTATTTGTAGAGTAATGATAAAGAGTCTTGAGATGATTGATCTGATAGATAATATCCATCGACCTGCACTTGAAATCAGTTGTTATGACTGATACCGAAGCATTCTTGTTCAATGTTTTCAACACAAATTGTTCTTTAGTTAAATCATCAGCTCATATGAAACAAGATCTAACTTGTAACGGAATCCGTTACAGAATATCCCCCAAAGGAAACGGACAACAGGCATTGCAGAACAAAAATCTAAATTTTCACCAATCACAGCCATCATCCAGTTACCATGGCAACCAACACTTTTGAAACACCTGCCATTAAGTTTGGGGTATCTATATACCCCTAATTAACAATTTTCAGCAAAATGTTATACCATTTTTACCAGTCAGAGGCCACCAATCCATTACCATGGTAACCAACTCTTTCAACGAAACACCTACGATTGAGTTCGGGTTAACCAAATACCTCATCATACCAATTTTTAGGAAAATTGAACGATATCTAAATTTTGACCAATCAGTGCCCTGAAAGTTGAACGCACATCTGCACAAAACCAGAAATGTTAAAAAAGAATCGGAGGAAATAATAATAATAATAAACAACACAATATGGCAAAGGGCATTCAGTTTACAAACTGTTTGAGGACTGAACAAGGTCAGTACTGTTTCTGAGTACCTTAGTACTAAGATAAATCGGTCCAGAAGTGAAAGTGCTAGATGAGCAACAATGTATTATGATACATGGACCGACTGACATACTGACATACAGGTCAAAAACTACATACCCGTGCAACTTTGTTGCGTGAGGTATAATTATCTTCCAACCTGTTTCCCTTTACCCCTCCTCCACCTATTAAGTTTTGCCTATAATCTCACTCCATTTGAACCATTCCCAGAAATACATACTGATTATACTATTGTTCAGTTGCTATCACTGATAGCCCTGAGGGTATCCTGCAGATGGTCTGGGGTACCCCGTCCCATACCCTGGCCCTTGTCTTGCGTAAGGATTGGCTCCTGCTGGCCCCTGCTGTGGAATCTGTCCTGGTGATGTGGCAGGCTGCTGCTGCTGTTGCTGTCCTGGGAAGCCATAACCTGGCTGGGACTGAGGCAGCTGTTGGGGTTGTTGTTGGGGTGGTTGGCCTTGGCCCTGCATCTGCATGTTTGGAGCCTGCCCCCCTGGCACCTGCAACAAAACAATATAGAATTCCAGTTATAATGCAAATCACTGGAAAGATTCCTAGGCTAAGTCTGAAATTGTTAACCCAACCAACCTAAACAGATCAAAACTGATGGTTTTCTTCAGTTTTGATAATTAACAAGAGTGTTCGGAGGAACAAGTGTGTCACCTGCTCGCAGCTGACACAAAAACTTGTTGTTAATATGAAAAGGGGGAATAACTAAAAAAATATTGATGCTAGAGTTGTTGCCCTAATGCATGACACTTCCTCTCATGCTTGTTCCATGTGTGAATTTTCAAAGCTCTATAATGATTAATTTAGAAATGACAGCCAAAAAAAAGAAAGTGTGACGGACAGACAGACGGATGGACGGACAGACAGACAGATGACGGAAAAGTGATCCCTAAGTGACACACTGCCTCTCGGCAGGTGACACAAAAAGCCACAAATCTAGACAAAAAAAGCTGTGAAATCAGACTAATTTTGGAGTACTGCAGCACTGCAAGTCTGTCATTTTATTATCCAAACCATTTGGGATTTTTTTTTTTTTTTTTTTTAAATTAGATAGTTAAAATGTAGAGCTTTTGTTTGCATTAACTCAAAAACCATTTCCCCAAATCAAAAGAATTCCAAATAGATATATTATTTCATAAAATAATACGCACTGAATTAAATGTTGTTTTGGAACATCTCTGCAGAACTACAGATAACTGCGTACACAGATACTGAAATCGTCATTTCTCCACCAAATTCTATGTCGTGACCACTCTTTAGAATCATCTCTTCCAGACGATTCTAAAGAGTTGTCACAACATAGGCTTTGGTGGAAAATAAAAAAGTTATTCTTAAAAATTCTTTAACTTATCATCTTATTTGGACCTCTGTCTATGCTAAAAACTTTAACCTTAGCCACGCTCAGGCGCATGCTCATGCCAAGGGTACAGCATCAGCTCTGCTGTTCTACGAACAGGCAAGCTAAAAATGATCACCTTAACCGTCTTATCTGGAGCCTTATTGAATAAAACTGAACCCTTTACTCCATTTACATGTATATGCCCTTTAACACCTTTGCAAACAGAGTAGACTCAGATCAGACCACTCATGTAGAAGCTGTCTGATCAGGGTCTGCTCCGTTAGCTTATGGAATTATATAGATCTGATTCTATAGTTTCTGCCATGGGTCAATATTTCCTGTGTTCATTTGTCATTTGAAACTTCACCTAATTAATATTCATGATGTCATTATTTCTTAGATGAATATTCATGGTCAGATGGGTTAAATAGAGTGTTCGAAGGAACACATTTGTCACCTGCTTGCATGTGACACAAAAACTGTTAATCCGCTGGAGTGCGAAAATCGGAACAAAGGGGAATAACTCAAAAAGTATTGCATGTAGAGTGACAAACCTTACATCAATGGTCCTCAATGAGAGGAAGACACATGTGAAATTTTAAAGCTCTATAATGACTAGTTTAGAAATGACGGCCAAAAAAAAAGAAAGTGTGACAGACAGAAGAATGGAAAAGTGATCCCTAAGTGACACACTGCCTCTTGGCAGGTGACACAAAAAGGACATGTCTCCTTCAACATTTACTGGGTGTATAAAAGTTCAAATGTAAACAAAAAAGATGCTCACTTGCTGTCCTTGAGAAGGATAGGCTGGTTGTTGTGGCTGTTGCTGTTGTGGCTGCTGGCCATACATCTGTGGCTGGCTTGGTTGTCCAGGCTGGCTGTATCCTGCATACTGAGCATTTGAGCCTGCCTGGAACCCGGCCTGGGAGTTAGGCACGGAACCGGAGTAAGAAGCTTGTGGCTTAGCACCTGGAGGGTAACCTATTGTGAAATAAAAGAGACAGACACTTAACCCTGTCCTTCATATAAATGCATTTTCACATTTTCTCAAACAGAGTAGACCCAGATCAGACAGCTCCAATAGGAGCATTCTGATCAGGGTCGGCTGTTTGCTTATTCACTCCTCTTGGAGTAATTAGTTCAACAACTATCACCTGTAAACACAACATCTGCTTAAATTCTTAGAGTTAATCTTAACCCTTCTCTTGCTGAATTTTAAAATGCATTTCTCCTTCTTTACCCATGCCCTGTTGTATAATATACCTATATCTTCACTGTACAAGTATTTCGCTGTGCAATCACTGCTGTGGAGTGCACTGGTTGCACAATCAACTTGTAAATAGTGCAGACCCTGATGAGACAGCTCCTGCAGGAGCTGTCTCATCTGGGTCTTCACTATTTACAGGTAGGTATATTGACGTGAATAGCAAGCGAAGGGTTACATGTAATTAATTCCAAAATACAATCAGAGACCTATTGTGTTAATCCTTTCATTCAAACAATTGTTTTTTCATGCCTTTGCAAACACTGTAGACCCAGATCAGATGCCTCTTGTAGGAGCAATCTGCTCTGTTTGCTTATGGAAATTTGACTCAACATATTCTACAAATTCAGTCAATAAATATTAATATTAATGTTATTATTTCATAAATAAGTATGCAACAGGGATTATAGGAGCAATCTGCTCTGTTTGCTTATGGAAATTTGACTCAACAAATTCTACAAATACCAAATACCCCTGTGAACAAATGCCATTATAAAATTCAGCCAATGCATATTAATGTTATTATTTCATAAATGAATAAGCACCAGGGAAAGGGTTATCCCATTCCCTCATAGGCTCGTTTTAGATCCAACCTCTTTAAACAAATCTACCGAAAATGAGCATTTACTAGAGACGGGGATATTTTAGAATTGTGTAGTTTTTAAACCATGGTGATAAATAGAGCAAATGCTCAATTTATCACAATGGTTTCAATACTACACAATTCTAACATTTTCCTTTTGTCTAGTAAATGCTCCTTTTCGGTAGATTTATTCATACAGGTTGGATCTAAAATAGTCTATGAGGGGATGAGTTATAGCCTCACCAAACTTCGACAGATGCACACATGGATGGAATTACTGTTGTGGACACTGTGCAAAGCTGACTACAAGCAGGCTCAACAATAAATAACATTCAGGAAAAATCTAAGTCTCAAAGGCGGGAAAATCTGGTGAGAAAATGCCATAGTCCTGACACCTCTATAAAGGTAAACCAAGCTATATTGAGACTTGTTGTTATTTTGTTGTTTACATAACAGCACACAAATACAGGACCAGGCAACATAATGTAGTAAGTCGCTACATATTATGTACTGTGCTTTGGTCTAATGGATATGTATCTGGTCTTGCAAACAGGGGGTCGTGGGTTTCGAATCCCAAGTTATGCAATTTCCTTTTTTTGCAAAATTGTAATCATCTTTTTAATCTTTTTCAATTATATGTTAATAATTTGTTATTAATTATTATATGTTATATTTATTGTTGTTTTGTATGGACAATTAATTAATAAAAAAAAATAGTGGCCACTGGTCAGAATCGAACTCGAGACCCGCCACATGCAAGCCCAGATACATATCCATTGCACCAAGACAATTATTTTGAACGGTTGCCGCTTGAGAAGTCTTTTAAAAATAAAGAAGTGCCATAGTTGCTTCATTTTGTTTACATTAGAGTGGGTCATGTTTTGTTCCAAAATAAGTTGGTCTTTCTGTACTGACCATGAGCCATACTCTCAACTGATACCACAATTTTTTTATTTTATGTATTACACATAGCCAATAACTAATATAGTATATTCCCCTCTTGTGGTACCAGTAACCAACATTTGACCATCTGGATTAAGATATATCTGAAATTATATAATTGTTTCTTTTTTACAAACATACACAAAAATTCAACATTTTCTATTATTTGTTATAACTTGACTCACTGATAAGGAATAATTTCTCAATTTAAGGTCTGGAGTAGGTACTGTTTATGGTGTTATTTGGAGCGTACCTTATCAAACAATTTGGAATTTCATCATCATCATCATCATCGGTTCCTTTTTATTAATGTGCAGGGTCAGGGGCACTGTCCACAATAGTGGACCCCCCTCCAGACAGCTGGCTAGCTGCACGCATGGCAGATTTCACCCCAGATCTCCAATTTTGTCGATCCTGAGGATCAGCAGTAGAGAGCTTCCATTCTCTGCGATCTCTCTCTGTCAGCTCTTTCCAAGACAGCTTTGGCCAGCCAACGCTTCGCTTACCAGAAACTTGTAGGTTAAGTGTGTATTTGATTGCACTGCTGGATCTGTCTACATGGCCATACCAGCGGAGTCTTCTCTCCCTCAGAATAGGGTCGAGGTCTACAAGACCAAGTAACCCCAGCAACTCGTTTGTCCGCACAGTGGAAGTATCTTCTGGCTTGATGTTGCGTATCTGTCTTATCATGGCCCTGTCATTGCGCTGAAGGTGATGGAGGTTTGGCTTGGTCAGTGCCCAGCTCTCACTGGCATGGAGCATAGTGCTCTGCACACAAGTGCTATACACTTGACCACAGGTCCTGTACGACAGGTGAAGCGATGTGAGAACTGGTAACAGCTCCTTGAACTTCTTCCAATCAGTCTTCACACGTGTTGTGGTTGCAAGGTCACATCTGCCACCTACTGAAAGCATGTCTCCAAGGTAGCAAAAGGAGCCTACTATCTCCAACTTGACCTGACCAACTTGGACATCACTCTGCGGTCTGGTGGGCAAGCTGTTTACTGGCATCTAGAGCACCTATAGTCAGGGTCCTCGATCAAGTGCTTGAGCCCACTGCACTTCTTGTGCACCCAGTGCTTGCAGCCATTGTAGAAGATACTGTTGCTGCCTACACCTGTGCGACAGACAGCACATGGGAAGTTGCCTGAATCCTGAAGTTGGTCTAGGCCGGTACCGCAGATCATGATCTTGGTTTTAGTTGCCCTTTCCTTTCCATAGCTTCTTTCCAGATCAGGAGCCTCTTGATGCACTCATCCAGTGAGTCAGCGATGATAACCAGTTCGTCTGCATAGAGATCTTCCC
Source organism: Azorinus chamasolen (assembly GCA_963576725.1). Taxonomy (NCBI): domain Eukaryota; kingdom Metazoa; phylum Mollusca; class Bivalvia; order Cardiida; family Solecurtidae; genus Azorinus; species Azorinus chamasolen. The sequence continues at coordinate 96,750,594 of OY755237.1, forward strand.
AGCGGACACCGGCGCGAAACTTGCGAAGTTGGACTAATTAAAGTTTTAAACTTTAGCTTATTGTATGAAAGTAAAACATGAATTAGATTTTGTATAAATGATTCTTTTAGCAAATAGATAAGAATTACGATGGGTCATTAAGAAACTTACAACTATTGTTTGATGATGCTGTTCTACAGATTACTGCACCATGGGGTGTTAATCCCCAGTAGGAATCAGTCAGTCTGCTCACAAAGGTCTCTGTATGTCGTTGAAAGGTTAGCTATCAGATTTTCTTTGTGTGTAATTGAAATGTTAAGTTCTTGATCTTATGATACAACCACACAGATCAGATCTTATGATACCACACAGATCTTATGATACAACCACACAGGTTTTATGATACAACTACGCATATTTTATGATACAACCACACAGATCTTATGATACCACACAGATCTTATGATACAACACCATTTAATAATCCATCTTCTGGTTCTGATACAAGTCATATGTAATCATCTGTAAGTCCATTCAATAATTTGTTACTATATTTAGAACATAAACAAAAAACATTCAACATTCATATATTGCGAGGCTAGATTATTGTTATTGTAACATGATTACTGCCACCTGGAGTCCACTAAAATGAATCTAATATCGGGATCAGCATTAGGGGATTTAGGGGCAAGCTTGTTGTATCTGACAACTGATCTTGAAATTGCTGCAATTTTGCAATTGAAGTAAATTTCTCAACATGTCACTGTTCCATGTTTCAACCTTATATCACTATATTCCCAAGGTACAGAGAGTACACAAATAGTCAAGAGAACTATTTTAATGGCATTTCTAATGAGAACCACTAAGACAGTGTTTGTGAGAAATTTTCTGTATTATCTCTAATAAAAGCCCCTGGAGTGTAATATTATTGAAAAGGAGCTTCTTGTATTTTGTACACAAGTGGATGCTAAACCCATTACCACATAGGCTATTTTCAGATATAACCTCTTTGAATAAATCTACCGAAAAGGAGAATTAACTAGAGAAAAGGAAACATTTTAGAATTTTGTAATTTAAAACCATTAATATAAATAGAGCATTTGCTCCTATAGGAGCAAATCCTCTATTTATCACAATGATTTCACAAAGTGACTTTTACAGAGTCGTCAAAAATCGTCAATATCAGGGAATGGGTTAAACTTAAAAGCAGAATGAAATCAATAGAAAAAGCCCCAAGGGGAGCTCTCTGTATTCCTTTCAGTCTGCATTAAGCTACCACCTGTATTTTGAAAAACCTGCATTTTTGAATTTAATGGTTATTAAATAAAGTTTAGTTGTATTATTGATTCTTAGTTTCCTCCAGAAGTAAGGGGCCATTCATTAGGGAGACTATGGTACCTAGATAACTACTCTTATCTGATGTTCTGAAATACCCAATTGTATTTGAAGACTGGGTATCTACTGGGCACGATGACCTACTTGATGTGGATGGGGTGTTGGCACTAGGGGCAGGACTTGAACGGGCTGTGCTATCATGGCCAGTGTACATGACTGACTGCATCAGGGCAGCCTGGTAACCTAGGAAATGGAAAACACCACATTTAACCCCCTAGCATACTAAGCAATTCTAAAAAGCAGACATTTGGTCCATTTTGATGAAAAAAAAATCAGTGTCAAACAGTTTGGATCAAGATGAAGTTCAGATGTACTTAGCGTTCCTTACGGACCAATGGTGTTTGTGAAGATTATCTTAAGTTAAGTGGCTTGCTAAACCACCAAACTGAGCAAAAAACTGTACTTTCTTTAAAAGTAAAAAGAAAAAAGAAAAAAAATGAGTGAAGAAATTGTATGATATTCCTGATGAAATTGTATGATACTCCTGATGAAGTTCCCATTTCATGCACTGTTCTGTCATTTAACATTAAGCATTGAGCGTTTTATAACCAATGCTCAAAGAATGATCATTAATCAAATTTAACATAAGACAAAAACTGTAATCATGCTGGATCTACACTGTCTGCAAGCATATTTCATTGGTTCAATAATAGAAGTTAAAGCTGATGCAGTTCATTAACAATGTTGAAATCAATCAAATTTTCATATTGAAAGACAAATGGCCCAATTTCTATGATATTTAAACCACATTGCCTACTGTACTGTTTCTTCAGCTATTGACCATCAATGGCTCCATGCAAAAATGCAGACAACTGCAGACAAGGTCTGAAAAGGAACCTACTTCTTGAATTCTGGGGCTTGTCATGTCCTGCCATAACATTCTGACCAGGGTATTGTCTATTCCAGTCCATTGATCTTGCCAGAACAGGAGCGTATGCTATAAAATTGAATGTAACGGTCACAATGGCACACCTCATGCCAGAACAAGGATGCATGCTGTTTAAATTGAATGTAATGGTCACAATTGAACAGCTTTTGCTAGAACATGAGTGTATATAATAAAAACCTGAATGTTATGGTCACAATGGCACAACTCTTGCCAGAACAGAAGTGTATACTATAAAAACCTGAATGTAATGGTCACAATGATAAAGCTCTTGTCAGAACAGAAGTGTATACTATAACAAGAGGGCCATGATGACCCTGTATTGCTCACCTGGTTTTTGCAACAGTGACCATGACCTTGACCCCAACAACATATTTAAGGCAATCCTAAACTTTGTATTAACTGTCATCTATCCAAATAACACATTTAGTAGACATATAGCCCTTTTCACAAAAAATCAAAGCACCAAGACAAGGCAACTAATATAAGACATTTGCAACTGGAATCCAAGCTTTTGTATTGATTAAAGTTAGGAATGTACATAATATTTGCTGGCAAATACTTGTTTGTCTTATTTTTAGCAACATTGGCATTTGACCTTGAACAGATCCACCTGAAACTTATACTCCATTTGTAACTAAAGTTATTGTGTGGAAACAATTTTTCTTTTTCTTTTTTATAACAGTAACCCTGACCACAAGGAACCAAAATGCAATCCCAAACTTTGTCTCCATGTAAGCTAACTACATACTGTATTTCATTGGAAAAACTCATTCCTTACTAAAGTTATTGTCTGGAAGCCAATTTTCTATTTACAGTAACAGTGACCTTGACCGTAACAGGACTAGCCCCACATGCAATCCCAGCCTCTGTCTTAATTATTTACATACCAATTTATTAGAATATCTCATTCCTTATTAGAGTTATTGTCTGGAAACCAGTTTTCTATTTTTAGTAAATGTGACCTTAACCTTGATCAGACTGTCTCCAAATGCAATCCCAATCTCGTCTTAATGCAAGCTTTATACACCCCATGTTTCATTTGAATATATTATGCCACATATCATTCCTTACTTACTACAGTTAATGTCCAGAAAGCAATATTCTATTTTAGTAAGTGACCTTGAATTGACTGACCTAAAATACAACCCTAACCATTGTCTCTAGGCAAGCTATATACATATGAAGTTCTATTGGAATATCCCATTCCTTACTAAAGTAACTGTCCAGAAATTAAGGTTAATGCCACCTGCCTACCTGCTTTATGACCAACACCAATCTAATAACCAGAAAATTTCTTTGAAAATCTGATTAAAATGCTATGCAACTTCCTATCAAATCTACAATGAGAGCTAAAGGTAGGGTTACTTTCTTTCACACAGTGTGCATATTTCTCCACCAATTTCAACAAACAATGACTCATTTCATTCTCCAAATATCACTTTTGAAGGACAAAATTTGTATCGGCATCACACTGGAAAGAAACTATGATTCATCAAAAACAAGGGCATGTTGTATTGCTATGCAAGACCTGAGTCCCCCACCGGACTGAAAAAACCCTCCACTCTCCCCACCCCACCCACCCATGGTGTGGTTGACCATGGTATATACATGACCACCTAAATGGTATTAATACCTACTTTCATACATTGAATCAGTAAATAAAAAGTTATTGTCCCGACAAGAAAATATGAAAAAGAGGAGTAACTCAAACAATATTGATGCTAGAGTTATTGCCTTTGTGCATGACACTACACCTCATCATGCTTGTTCCATATGAGAAGTTTCAAATCAATTGAACCAATACATAAAGAGTTATTAACTGGACAAGAAAATATGAAAAAGGGGTAGAACTCCAAAAATATTGATGCTAGAGTTATGGCCCTTGTGCATGACACTACCCCTCATCATGATTGTTCCATATGTGAAGTTTCAAATAAATTGAACCAGTAGATAAAGAGTTATTGTCCGGACAAAAAAATATGAAAAAGGGGAATAACTCCAAAAATATTGATGCTAGAGTTATGGCCCTTGTGCACACCACTAGCCCTCATCATGCTTCTTCAATGTGTGAAGTTATAATGAATTTGGCCCAACTTTGTAGGAGATATGGCCCGGACAAGAAGCGTGACAGACGGATAGACGGACGGACGGGCGGACAGAAGGATGGACAGACAGACGAACAGACGGAATCGAGCAAACCTATAGTCCCCAACCGGTAACCGGTGGGGGACTAATAATAAAATGATCACTAGAACCTGCTTGATTCTTATGAAGTGTCAAAATCATGTTTTAACAAGGCAAACACCGTTCCCGAAACTAGGTCTAGTTGTATAGAGCAGGATGCCTTATAAAAGTCATTGCTCAAAATATCTACCAGGCATTCTTTTCATCATTGAAATTCCAGTTGCAATGATGTCACTCTGACAGCTTGTTTTGACCACTATAGTGCCAATTCCGAATGAGGTAAACGGAGGTAGCAGCGTATAATTTTGCAAATTGTAAACATGATTGGTCGATTGGTCCCCAGTTTGTAGCATGGAATGAAAGTAACTGGGGACCTATCAAGCAATGGTGTTCACATCGCTACTTCCCTTCTACTTTGGCATCATGGTGGAAGGCGTGTGTAACAAATTAAGCAACTGAGATTTAGCTAGAATTACAATGCTGTAAAGGATGACTGGTGAATATTTCAAGTGGTGAGTATTATAAGGCATCATACTCGATACAACCTCTCCTAGTTTCAGGGTTGTCAACCTTTTAAATGGTGTTTATATTTTTATATGGTCGACGTCGGGATATTGATGTCATAATCCTCATAGAAACCAGCTGAAACACAAACACAGGCTACCAATCCTTGGACAAGATCTTATGACAATTCTATTGAGAAAATCCTGGAGAAAATGACACACCTCAAAAAAGTCATTGCCCACATCCTAGACAACATGCTCAATGAGTAATACCATCATAGGGCCATCTGAAAGCAATAAAACCATCTGTCTAGATGAGAAAAACATATCCAGTGGAACTGTAATTATTTGCTTAATTAATATATGGACTCTTCCAATAAGTCAGGACCCACACCCAAAGCAAGTACCGTACATGTGTATTTTATTTTTTGGACTCCTTATATTTTTATCAATACTCAACGATTATTGACAACAACTACTATGCACATTTATAATATCAAATGATACTTAATGGTACTGTCTATCTTTATATCATATCATGTGACCGGAGTACCTTAATTTTACTACATTAGATCTACAAATCTTTGTTCCATAACCCTGATGAAGATCCAGTGAGTGATTGACACGTTGGTTATAAATCTATTTATCTATTTATGCATAAAATACAGTTGAACTACACTAGGTCGAGGTCACACTATTTTAACCCTTTCCCTGTTCTGTATTTAGGTCAAATTTAATTACCTACTGAATATCCTTTAACAAAATAGGTATAAAGAAATATGGAAGGTGAAATATTATAAACATTTTAGACAGCAAAGAAACAGATCTATCAAATTCTATTAGCAAACAGAGTAGACCCTGATCAGACGGCTCCTAGATCTGGGTCTACTCTGTTTGCAGGTGCGTGAAAACACGTTTGTATGAGGGAAAGGGTTAAGCCAGAGTTTGACCTAGTACGGGTGCTTGAACAAGTGAATTTCATCTGAAAATATAAATATTTGATCCCCTAGATAGTCAATGATACTGTATGACAATATGAAATATTGATTGTGTTCAGTACTTGTTCAGGGCTTGGAGGTTTTATTGGCATGTGTTTGACATTGGTGATCATTTACATGATCTGTTTCTATACCATTGCTTACTGTACATGCTTTGGATGCAATATAGTTGAAAACCAACATTTCCTGCTTCTTTATGTCTTTCCCTTTAGTGACTTCACTTGGTCATGTATGTGACTGTATTTCTTGGTAGGGAATAGTATCAGAATTCTTTAAATAAATGACTTGGATTCAACATACAAATGTATATATTAACCTTTTCCTCCATGAATATTCATATAAGAAATAATGATGTCACGAACATTAATTAGATTAATTTGTCATTATAGCACATGGACACCGAAATTTTGGCCATGGCAGAAATACTGAAGAATCATATCTATATCATAAGCAAACAAGCAGGCCCTGATCAGACGGATCCTATAGGAGCCATCTGATCTGGGTCTACTTTGTTTGCAACGGCGTAGAAACACAGGTGCTAGGCGTGTGGCCATTTCACAAATACTGCTTATAAATACCTTCAAATACGTTTAGACATCATAACTTGACATTATAAAAAAAATAAAAAAAAAATATGTTAAGTTATGATGTCTAAACGTATTTGAAGGTATTTATAAGCAGTATTTGTAAAATGGCCACACGCCTAGCACCTGTGCGTAGAAAGACGTATTTATGGGGTAAAGGGTTAAGACAGGTTGCAGCTTACTGCATGGTGAAAAGGGTAGACGGCTCCAAAAGGAGCTTTCTAAAAGAAAGTAACCTACTTTAAAAGACCTAAATTCTTCTAAATTAAAATTCCGGCATAGGGTTTTACTGTACATATATACAATTTAATCATGGTGAAAATTAATATCAGGTAAGTGAATAAATAAGATACACAATTGTTTCTTTTTTTTTCCAACTTTATTCTCATATTCAACACAAGCAAAACACATCATATTCATACCCAAAACTTCTCTCTAATCAAATGGCAGACTATTTGACACAGTGTCTTCAGTTCTTGGTAAGAATTATGAAGAGTCTCTAGAAACACTCGCAGCAACTAGCCTGATGCTGCTTCATTAAGGCTGATGCTGCCTCATTAAGGCCAAGTGGAGGTTTCATCACTGTTAAGACTGTTGTTGTTTCTCTCTTTGACTTCCGCAATGATATCATCGTCTGACAGAGACAGACTTGTCTGAACATCTTCAAAGCTGACAAACTCTGACAGATCTGTATGACAATAAGCGGCAAGTTGTGGCAATGAAAAATAGTCCAGGGCATCATCGTCACCATCGATGGTGAAGCTTTCAGCTACTGAATTTCAAACAAACCGAGTCTTTCTGAAGGAGTAACACACTCCCTTGCCTCTTGAACCATGATCAGAGAGTCAAGTACAGACGGTGCAAAGTCAGTCTTTTTTCTCTACAGCCTCTATCTGCCTCAAAACAGCCTTTCAATGACAGTTGCTGCTTTCTGTAGTATCAAAGGTCCAAATATGATAGCACACTGATCAGGGGCATTCTTGAACCATTCAAGTGCTGCGTCAAGTTCCTGTCATATGCTTGTCTTCATGTTTACAAAACCTTCTTTAATGGAGTCAGCGTATTTCAACCAAGCCGACAGTGTACTGCTGTTGATTTTCATGTCTCTCACTGTTTGCACCTTGGACTTCATCTCATTCTCTACTTCCATGATGGCTACATACTCCACCTTCAGGGTTTTCATAATAATCTTTTGTTTCACATCCTTTGCCTTATTTTCTAATCTGGACACACCCCACACAAATGTGTCTTTTACTAGATTGCCTGGAACTGGTCTCATCCAATCACTAGATTGCTTATAGGGAATTACAAATCTTTGCCACACTACCTCTGTCATTGCTAGGGAATTTGTGGTGCACTGTTACATGCGCTAAAGCTTTATAGTACAAAGGCTGTGACAAAAATTTGACAACATAAGTGCATGCACGCTGGCAGTCAAACATATATTATGTGTAAATACCAATAAAACCCAAACAATCTTTAATTGCAAGAAAACATTGATATAGTGTTCATAATCAGATACAATTTGATCTTTTTGTTTAAAGGTGTAATCTGCTAATTGATAACCCGCAAAAACACAGATGGACTGGTGAGAAGCAACTACCAACTGATAATTTTTTTCACACGTTCCTGTACTCCAGCTAACACTACTTAAAAAATCCCACAAGATTAACCAGTGAATGGATTTGTTATTTCTCGAACCAAACCATGCCCTTGAGCAAGCAATATTTGACCTAGCCATTGTATATTACATTGAAATAACAATTTTTTATGCCGGTACTTCGACCAGACCTTGAGCAAGACACTGTCCTCGGCCCTGATTGGTGCTCGAGCAAGTCTGACTGTATGTTTTAGGAAACTGCAGAGTTTAATGAAACTAGAACTATTACTAAAGGTGATGAATACCCCTGCATGGAAGCCTTGAACATAATTCCAAGGGCTGATAATTCGACACTATATACCCATGTTACAGGTCCAAATGACAAATACTCAAAGTTCAAGAAGAGATAATTCTACAATGCCTGGTGGTTAACACATGCATCCACTATTTGTGGTTATTATGTATTACAAGTATCAATTAAATTACTTTCAAATTGAAGGAGGAGTTTGCGATACCACCTACTCATGTTTAAATGTGGACGGACAGACAGACAGACAGACCGGCTAAAGCAAGAGAAACTAAAAGATAATTGTTCCATGTATCAAGTTCTATCAACTCTGATTTTCATCTGATCTGTTTGTTTAAAACATGAATCAACTCTGAGACTATGAAAGCATGTTCTGCATGAATGGCGATAAAAGTTATAAATGGCTGTGCAGCCATGTGTATCACACTATCTGTGAAAGATACAATACACTGTATTTGTGAGGAAAAGATACAATATCTGTGAAAGATACAATACACTGTATTTGTGAGGAAAAGATACAATATCTGTGAAAGATACAATACACTGTATTTGTGAGGAAAAGATACAATATCTGTGAAAGATACAATACACTGTATTTGTGAGGAAAAGATACACTATCTGTGAAAGATACAATACACAGTATTTGTGAGGAAAAGATACAATATATGTGGAAGGTACAATACCCTGTGTGAGGAAAAGATATAAAATCTGTGAAAGATACAATACACTGTATTTGTGAGGAAAGGATACAACACTCTTTCTTTGGAAGATACAATACACCGTATTTGTGAGAAAAAGATACAATACTTTATCTGTGAATGATATAATACATTGTACTTGTAAGGAAAATATACAATACAATGTTTCTGTGAAACGTACAATACATTGTATTTGTGAGGAAAAGGTAAAATACTGTATTAGTAAAAGGTAAATTACACTGTATTTGTGAGAACTAGAAAATTGTGTCAATAGAACATGGATACCCCCTAGCGATATTGTCACTAACTCAAGTACTTTTCACTATGTTAAATGGTGAAGAAAATTTCAAAGTCCCATAAATCTAGTAAAAAAAGTAGGAGTCAAAATTCCCTTCTTAACGTACATCTTCACATCAAGGTTGTCCATCTGTGAAAGTTTTGAGAAAATCCTCTCACTGTTTTTTCACTATTAATAGTAAAGACAAAAGTCCCATAACTCTGACAAAAAATGGTTTGAGCAAAAACTTTATGTACATCTACACATCATGGATGTTCATCTGTGAAAGTTTGGAGTAAATACTCCTATTGGTGTATGAGTCGTACACTCAAGATCTGTGGGATGTCCATATTGATTGGACAAGAGCAAGGCTACATCGTAACATGTCTCCAACCTTGTGATAAAAGAAAATAGAAACACCAATCTGTTGGGACACTTTAGTGGACATAATCCTTACCTTGTGTTCCAGGTTGCATCTGACCACGGTATTGAGATGGCTGGCCTTGGGGGTGACCTTGAGGCTGGCCCTGTGATCCTGCTGCAGGGTTTTGTGGCTGTTGCTGTGGCTGTTGTTGGGGTTGTTGTTGGGGTTGTTGTTGGGGTGGTTGCGGAGGCTGCCATGAAGCAGGTTTCTGGCCACTTCCTTGGGCATAAACTCCTGGCTGAGTGCCTATTAACAGTAGATAACATCCATTCAGTTTTTAAATGTCTTTATTGCTAAAGCTAAAATGCAAACTCCCTAATTGTTACAGCTGAAAACCTGACAAAGCTTGAAACTATTGTACACAAATACATGCGGGTGCCAATGCTCGCTAGATTGAAGCTCTTGTGACAGTGAACAAATGCATAAAGTTTCATATGAACAGTAAAGAAATAATAGCCAATGTTAAATTTTCAGGACGACAAGGACAACACGAATGCTGGAGTTACGACAATAGCTCGTATTTTTATTTTCTGAGAAAAACAGACAAGCTAATAAAAGGTACATATTCTTCCTAATAAATGCCCATTCCACCTCTAATAAATGCTCCCATACTTTAAGGAAACTAATGATGAATAAAATACCACATATAAAAAGCAAATTCGTTAAACTGATATCCACACCAAACAAGTGAAGGCCTCAGTATTTAACAGAGTTATTGACCAGAAGGACAAAAAGGTTAAGATTTTTGGAAAAGCAAAGAGCCATAACTCTTGTGTTCCAAGGTCAATGTGAGTGACACTTGCGGGACGGCATTTCATTATGGAAATAAACATTTACACAAAGTTTCTGAGATATGATTTAGCCAAAAAACTAAACATTAACACAAAGTTTCTGAGATATGATTTAGCCAAAAGGTTACGTTTTTTGCAAACAAAGGACCATAACTCTTGTGTTACAAGGTCAATGTGCGTGATGCTTAGAGGGAAACATTTCCTTATGGAACTAAAAATTTACATTAAGTTTAATAGAAAAACTCCAAACCATTTCTGAGATATGACTCCAGACCCACTGGCACAAAAGGCTAAGTTTTTGGCAAACAAAAGACTGAAGCAGGGCTGCATTTCCACATGGAACTAAACATTAACACAAATTTCTGCCATGGCTAAATCTCCCTATAGTTTCTGAGATATTGCTCCATAAAGACAAGTATGTTATGTGTTTAGCAAACAAAAGGCCATAACTCAAGTGTTCAAAGGTCAATGTGAATAATACTTGCAGAGTCACATTTCGCTATTTAACATTTACAAAAGGTTTCATAGAAAATCTCCATACCGTTTTTGAGAAATATGGCTCCAGACGAACAAAAATGTTACATTTTTCGCAAACAAAGAGCCATGGGTGTTCCAAGGTCAATATGAATGCCCCATGTCTTTATGCTACTTAACACTTTCTTAAAGTTAACAGTTTCGGAGAAGTGCTTCTGGACAGACAAAAATGTCACATATTTCAATAACAAAGGGCCATAACTCTGGTGTTCCAAGGTCAATGTGAGTGATGTATGTTGGCCCACATTCCTTTATGGCACTAAACGTTTACACAAAGTTTCAAAGAAACAAGAGCTGTCACAGGACAGCGCGCTCAACTATTCTCAGAATTGTTAGTGTAAAAATATTTGATAGTGGACTGAAATAGTGTCCAATGATACTAGCAGCAAGTAATCAAAGTCTCAGTAAAATATCTTTAATAGTATTAACAGGGTCTCCGCTGGCGGTCGCCAAAATCGCCAATGGCGAAAACATTCATAATCTGGCGATAAAAAATTAAATCTGGCGAATGTTGTGGCGAAAGACAATTTTGCAAATTATGCCGAGAAATACAGACCCAATTTAGCTCTCTCAGTCAATTATCACAGCTTCTTCTGTTTGTGTGCAAAGCGTGTCGGTTGTTTACACAAGAATTTTACCTGGGGATTTCCCATGCATGCACCGGATATCATGCGTGAAAGATGTGATTCTAGCTGGTTCCCAATTTGTGTCCTACTATTTTGTTACATGTAAGCAAACAGATTATGCGGGAAACCAGTCATGTCAAAGATGGCGACGTTGTTTGCAAGTTCAGCCGTGGGCAATTTGATTTCTTCTTGTGGCACGTTTATTACTCAAACGAGGGGACTGACACCTACAGGTTTGCATCAAAGGGATTAAAGAACGACAAACAAGACAATTAAGTGGATTTGGCTAGCGATTATCTCGGGCAATTTGGGTCCGATCGGACTTTGTAGATCCACGGTAAGAAACAATTACACCACTAAAAGGCACTATTCAGGCTACTGTGTTAGTTGATAATTGGGAATAAATAATTTGGATGTGTATCGTGTGTCCTATTATTAAAGATATATATTTTATGCTTTCAGTCTGTTAAAAAAAAATTAAAAAAAAAAAAAATCACATTACAAATTGCCTACTCTAGTGCACTCGCAGTGTTCTGAAAGGAAATGCATATAACAGAAACATTCCATATTTCTTTGCATAACTTTAACTGTAGAGAAAATGAATTGACCATTTTTTTATCCTTATTGTTTGTGTTTAAAACTTTTTTAATTCAAAATATATTTGCTCTGAAATTATTTATTTGTAGTGAAAGTTAAAGCAGTTTTGAAATTTAATGTTATGTATCTTGTTAAGCAACATAATCTGAAACGGAGACATACACATACATATTCAATACAAAACTGAATGGAAATTAGGGAAAAATCCAATACTTAAATGTACACATCATTTTTTCTGTGGCTTATCGTAAGTTTTTAATAGTACCAAGAGAAGATTTAATATTGTTTACAGATAAAAGTCGACTATTGCTTTATTTCAGATCTTCAAGTGGGGAGGAGAATCCCAGGCTTCAGATACTACTCCATCATCATAAGGAAGTGACCCTAAAATGATCATCCACAGGGAAAACATAAAATGTAATGCAGAGCGCCAGCAAAGCAGACCATATGGCTATATGTTCAAGTTGATCCAAGACTGTCACCAGCATGATCAGACCCATAGGGATCAACATAGTCTTTATGTTGACATAAATTGTTACTATTATCAAAATAATAAAGAAAATGTAAACATACACAAGTTGGTTCTTCTGTGTTTAAAGTGTTACACATTTCATGACGTAGAATCTGAAGGAAAACTTTGGCTCTAACTTTGGCTCCAACAGATCCAAATTGGCGAAACAAAATTCTTATTTGGCACAAGTTTTTTTAATTTGGCGAAAGTGATGGCGCAAAGAAAAAAAAAGCCAGGGGAGGCCCTGGTATTCAGGATGTAGGATCTCATTGAACTTTTTAATGAAAGTGAAAAACTTAAGCGAAAAAGGCCAATAATTTCTGTTAAAATGCTTGACAGAGTAATGTACTATTGCCTGCAGATGAAGCATGTGATGGTGAACAAGTGTTCCAAGTTTCAAAGCTTTGTCTCAAAGGGTTATGTAAATCAAAAACCTTAACCAAAATTTATACGTTAAAAGGGCCATAATTCTGTCAAAATTCTTGACAGAGTAATGTACTCTTGCCTACATATGAAGCTGGTGGTGGTAAACAAGTGATCCAAATCTCAAAGCTTTATCTCAAAGGGTTATGTAAATAAGTGGACTTTAACAAAACCCTTAACCAAAAATTCTAAGTTAAAAAGGGCTATAATTCTGTAAAAATGCTTGACAGAGTTATGTACTCTTGCCTAAAGATGAAGTTTGTGATGGTGAACAAGTGTTCCAAGTTTTAAAGCTTTACCTCAAAGGGTTATGTAAATAAGTGGACTTTAACAAAAACCTAACCAAAAGTTCTAAGTTAAAAAGGGTCATAATTCTGCCAAAATGCTTGACAGAGTTATGTACTCTTGCCTACAGATGGAAATTGTGGTGGTGAACAAATGTTCCAAGTTTCAAAGCTTTATTCCAAAGGTTAGAGGCAAAAAATGGACTTTAACAAAAACCTTAAACAAAAATTCTAAGTTAAAAAGGGCCATAATTCTGTCAAAATGATTGACAGAGTTATGCACTCCTGTCTACAGATGAAGCTTGTGGTGTTGAACACGTGTTCCAAGTTTGAAAGCTTTATTTCAAAGGGTAGCGGCAAAAAGGTGGACTTTAACAAAAACCTTAATCAAGGTGTGATGCAGACGCCGACGCCGGGGCGAGTAGGATAGCTCCACTATTCTTCGAATAGTCGAGCTTAAAACTGTTCTGAGATATTACTATGGGACACACAGACAGACAGACAAATGCAAAACCTTTATCCCTCCACCTACAGCTGGGATACTAATCATTACATAAAGAAATATACGTTTTTCAAAAACAGAAAGTAGCTCAATGCAGACTGAAAGCAATGCAGAAAGTTTTCCTAGGAGCTCTCTGCAATGCATTCATTCTGCATTAAGCAACTACCTGTTTACAAAATGCAAGAAGATCTTTTTAAAAAATACAATGCCCCCAGGAGGATTTATCAGAGATAATACCGTAATTTCTATGTCAATTCTTCAGTGACTAGATTATCTGGTATGAAGTTTCATTTAACCCTATGCACATTCAATTCATACTACCACATAACTTCAATACTTGCACATTAAATTAATACTATGGCATAATATCAATACTTAGTTGTTTTTTTTCTTCTCTTACCATTATCATTAGAGGGTACTTCACCTATTTAACCCTTTACTTAACCCATTTCCTCATAGGCTATTTTTAGATCCAACCTCTTTCAATGAATCTACCGAAAAGGAGCATTAACTAGAGAAAAGGACTTTTTTTTTTTAGAATTTTGTAATTTGAAACCATTGTGATAAATAGAGCATTTGCTCCTATGGTTTCAAGAAGTGACTATTACAGAGGCGTAGAAAGGTGTATTTATGGAGGAAAGGGTTAACCCTTTCCTCTATGAATATTAATGTCCGAAATAATGTGTGTGTCTGTGAATATTAATTAGATCTAGTTTAATATTTATAGTGGCACCTGAACTAGAAAAGTTTTGGACCTTGTAAAAACTAGCAAACAGACCAGACTCCCAATCAGACGGCTCCTACAGGAACTGTACGATCAGGGTCTACTCTGTACACCACATATTAGTTTACTATGGGTGCTGATAATATTGTCAAACTGACCTGGAGTGCCTGGCTGACTTGGTACTCCTCCACCTCCCTGCTGAGGTTGTCTGGGGCCAGAGGATGACCCTACACTTGACACACTGTCTGGTGTTCCTGGTCGCTCAGAACTCCCTGTATCAACAAACAAATTTACTTCATTTTCTCAGTCCCTGGTGCAGCATACAAACTCTCACGCTGAATTACCCATGTATAATTTATGTACAAATAAGTGAACTTATCTGCAGGTAACCTAATACAAATACATGTACATATCTGCAGGTAACCTAGTACAAATAAGTGTACTTATCTGCAGGTAACCTAATACAAATAAATGGGCTTATCTGCAGGTAACCTAATACAAATAAATGCACTTATCTGCAGGTAACCTAGTACAAATAAGTGTATTTATCTGCAGGTAACCTAGTACAATGTACAAATAAGTGCACTTATCTGCAGGTAACCTAGTACAAATAAGTGCGCATATCTGCAGGTAACCTAGTACAAATAAGTTTACTTATATGCAGGTAACCTAGTAAAAATAAGTGTACTTATCTGCAGGTAATCTAGTACAAATTGTACTAATATTTCATGGGTTCATTTTTTTATATTTGATTAGTTTTTACCCTTTACTTGTATAATCCCATCTTTTATTGCCATCGTAAACAGAGTATATGCCATAGATATGCCTTGCAATGCCTTTGCAAATAGAATAGACCTAGCTCAGATGCAGGAGCCATCTGATCAGGGCCTGCTATGTTTGATTATGATAGTATATGGATCTGAGTTACCAGGGTAGGCCCAAAACTTTTGTTTATTAGCCATTATACATATTAAGCTATATATAAAGTAACATTCACATGTACATTATTTCTCACAGGAATATTCATGGAGTAAAGTGATAATTATAGTAATAAGTTGCTTTATTTAAAACATGTTTGCATACTATGACTGGACTATGTTTAGCGTACCGTCGTTGGCTATTCCAAACGATGAGAGAAGTTTGTTCTGTTGATCATCTGCAGATCTCTGAACTGATAGAGGATCAAACTCCTTACTGCCTGCTGCACTGGTAGGGGGTGCTGCACGCGGACTGGGCGACGGTCGCCGTGGACTGTCCACTGCCTGTGAGGGTGTACCTGATACAACAGAGTCAAAGAAATGTACAATAGTATTTGAAGTGATTAACCATTTCCTCCATAGGCTATTTTTAGACCCAACCTCTGACCCAATCTACCGAAAAGGAGCATTAACTAGAGAAAAGGAATTTTTTTAGAATTTTGAAGTTTGAAACCACTGTGATAAAAAGAGCATTTGCTCCTATAGGAGCAAATGCTCTATTCATCACAATGGTTTCAAGAAGTGACTATTACAGAGGTGTAGAAAGGCATATTTTTGGAGCAAGGGGTTAAGACTTTACTCCATGAATATTCATGCCAGACCCCACTCATTTTGAATATGAATGTAATTCTTATACCAAACATATAAAATAAGGAAATATATTGCTATGGTTAAGAGAATCAGATCTGTAATATGCTAGTAAACAGAGCAGACCCTGATCGACAACTCCAATAGGAGCTGTCTGATCTGAGTCTATGTGTTTGCAAAGGCGTAAAAAGGTGTACAGTAAAACTCGGTTATAACAAATTCCAAGGGACTAAAGGATTTACTTCGCTATAAACATTATTCGCTATATTGATAGTACAAAGTTCGCTATAAATCATGATTTTGACACACGACTGTTCAATATTTATTTAACCGTAATTCAGACATGTATGCGTAGCGATCAAACTCCCAAAATGCACATCATTCATCGTACAGCTTACTCTTTGTGGAAGAAATCGGTCATTTGCTTTTGAACACACGTTGATGCTTGACACTTGTCTAATAACTGTTTCATAAATGTCAGTGTTTAAAAAAAATTATCAGGAGTATTTGGTTGTTGCTCCAATGTCCGATGCAAATTGGGTATAGCGGACAAAGACTCCGCGTATGTGGGCAGGGGAAAATATTCCTTATAGATCTGTGTCGTCATCGGAGTCAGCGATAGATTCTATTTTTAGCGGAAAATGCTGAAATAATATGCGAACGGGGAGGGAATAACAAAACCAAAAGACTTAAAGTATTTTTTTTTGAAAATAATAAACGAGCATCATATCTTAACAATGTTTAGCTATAACCCATACTTTTAAGTGCATATATGCCCCGCGGCTAGCGGTGTTTAATTATACCATACCATTGTGAAGAATAATGTTTACGGATCACTTCACAGTTTGCCCCAACACTATTATGTGTTTTAACACCTATGCGACATGGTGTTAATCGTGCGAAATACACAGGAGATTGAAGATAGTAGGAAGGTGAAACTTCGCTTTAATGAAGGAATTTTAAAGTGTTTTGTGAATAATGGTACTGGAAAATCAGTTCGCCATAAGCGAAAATTCGCTCTAACCAACTTCGCACTAAACAGTATAGTCTGTGTAGAATTAATGAAGATATCGACCGGGGAACGAAATTTAGTTCGCTATAAGCGGAAATTCGCTTTATCAGAGTTCGTTATAAATAAGTTTTACTGTATAAGGCATATGGAGTAAACAGTTAAACACATTCTGGCAGATACACTTGTAAGTAAATTGATACATTAAGACAAAATGACAGACAGAGACATCTCAATAAATTAAAGTAAACAGTGGCAAGCTTTTTACTGAGACAAAATTGGTAAAACAGAATGGGTCTTTTGCTCTTATTCTAAACTGCATGTGAAACAAGTAAAACAAGATGTGTTTGTGAAACACTAAGTTGCCAAGTTTAAGTATATATGTGCAATGGTTACAAAATTATCACCAACGGAATCGCCAGTTGGGGACAAACCAACCAAAAAACAGACAGACAGAGCAAAAACAATATGCCCCTTGGGGGGGCATAAAAAGTTAAAATGTTTACAGAGTTAAACCCCTAACCTGATGAATATTCATGCAAGAAACAATGTTTCTTGCATGAATATTCATCAGGTTAGGGGTTTAACCCTGCAAAAAAAATCCTGTGTACACATGTCATAAAAATTCAGCCAATAAATATCCATAATGTCATAGTTTCTCACATGAATATTCAACAGGAAAAGGGACAACTTAAACAACCAGCCCTTTGTGCAAGACATGCAGAATCCACGAACCAGCTGTGTTACTTCAGAAACGCCTTACCCTTGTGGGAGGTGCTGTCCACCACTGCTGAGTTGACATCAGGAGCAATCCTGTCATCTAATCTGTCCAGTAAGGCATTGCATCTGTCACGAATGTGTTTCAGCTCTGATTTTATCATCTTCACTTCATTGTTCTGTAATGGCTCTGGCTTACTGTTCACTAAAATACAAATGATTACCGTTACAAATGATTATCTTCATGCTGAAAATGAAATCTATGAAAATAGTAAGATTTAGATATAGTTAATAGTTCCACAACCTGTAATAGTATTTTGATGTATATGTTATTATGTTATATCTGTTAAGTACTATAATAGTATATTCATTGCAGGAAGAATACAATATCCGGCGGCATATTCCATCAAACATAAAAAAAACCCAACCTAGTCTACTTTCAGTCAGAAGGACCGCTCTGCAGACTGTACATTTAAAAACACTGAAAAATGCCCTTTAATTACCGTTCCTTCATATAAACGTGTTTTCACACATTTGCAAATGGAGTAGACCCAGATCAGTCGGCTCATCAGATAGGATACGTCTGATCAGGATCTACTCTTTTTGCTCATGGAATTTGACAGTTCTGTTTCTTTAGTTTCTAAAATGGCTGTAGTGTTCCACCTGCCATATTTCATTATAACTATTTTGTAATGAATATTCAGTAGGTATTGAAAATTGAACTAAATATAGAACAGGGAAATGGTTAATTACCTTTCAGTGTCACAATAACATAACTTTAGTTAGTGGTTATCAGGTTTAAATTAAAAATATCAGATAATCCATTTCCTCATATTGACAACTTTTGATGACTCTGTAAAAGTCACTTTGTGAAACCATTGTGATAAATAGAGCATTTGCTCCTATAGGAGCAAATGCTATATTTATCACAATGGCTTCAAACTACAAAATTCTAAAAAATATCCTTTTCTCTAATTAATATTCCTTTTCAGTAGATCAATTCAAAGAGATTGTACATAAAAATAGCCTATGAGGTCATGAGATAATGCAATTACATTGTCACTAGAAATATCTTGTCCCAGATTTGGATCCAGGAAAATTGGTGTAGAGTTTTACTTACCAAACAATGTAATCTTCAGTATTCTACTGCACTGAATGGCAAATGTCAGATCAGAACTATCAAATATGGTTATCAAATCCCCATCTGCAACAAAATAAAACACTTAAGATTCCATTTGAAGTTCAAACTACAGTAGAATCTACAGTACCAATAGTGACCATTTTCAATAAACAAGCAAGTATGTTCAAGCAATCCATTGTCCCCCACTGGAGATTGCTCTTGTTTCTAGTCATCACCCTTGAAACACGTTTTAAATAACATTTTTAAGTTACAAAACAGATTAATGTCCAAGGAACCTTGTAAATACATTCCTATAATGCACGAACCTGATAGATCTCTGCCTTGCTGTACATACAAGGATCAGTCACATCTACTAACATATTTAGGATTAAATTCTAGTTTACCCCTAGTACTCTGATTCCAATACAAGAGGTGGTGGAGTGAGAAATCTACATTAAAGTGACCACAGTGTTATCTTTCCTCCTTGTTGGGTGGGCGAGTCAAGGTCACAAAGACGTCATATATACACAACTGCTATTGTGGAGACTATATTGAGCTGACAACAAAAGAGCTTGTCAGAACTCACCAGAATCTGCAGAAAGCCATCTTACAATGTGTCTTACACCTTACAATGTGTCTTACACCTTACAATGTGTCTTACACCTTACAATGTGTCTTACACCTTATGATGTGTCTTACACATTACAATGTGTTTTACATATTACAAAGTGTGTTACATGTATATCTTACAATGTGTCTTAAATATCAAAGTGTATTACATCTTACAAGTACAAAATATCAGTTGATTCAACCTTCACATTACAAATGCAGGGTTTTCACATTCAAGAATACAGAATTTACACAGAGGGGCTCATGTTTCTCTGATTTGTCTTACCTTCATCTTTGTATTTTATTACTATATCATCAGTGCTATTTAATTTGCCCCTGTACACTCTCTGCATCATAAGCACAAGTTCATCATAGGTTATATCCTCATTTGTGATCAGTATTCGGCGGATATCATCTCCTAAAGCTACCTTTATAATCAACTTCCCAGTCAGGTCTATACCCGGTTCATTCATTTTGAGTCTGAAAAAGAGAGAGTAAAACAATACATACATGTATAACATCAATATTGATCAGATTAACCCTTATCCTGCCTGTTGCGACCAAATCATCATTTGCAAACAGTTTGGATCTAGACGAGACTCCCAGTAACTTAGCGTCTCATCAGGGTCTAAGCTGTTTCACACTCCGTCAGTAGTTTCTCAAAAGCTTAACCCTTTCCTTCATATGCTTTTTTGAGCATTTGCAAACAAAGACCCAGATCAGATGGCTCCTATAGCAGCTATCTGATCAGAGTCTTCTCTGTTTGCTAATGAAATTTGATATACCCGTTCCTTTACTAAAACTAAAATGGCTGCAATGCTCCACCTGCCATATTTCATTATAACTATTTTGTCCATGAATATTCAGCAGGTATTGAAATTTGGAATAAATACAGAACTGGGAAAGGGTTAAACAAATCTTAACCCTTTCCCTCATATAAACGTGTTTCATGCATTTGCAAACAGAGTAGACCCAGATCAGACGGCACCTATAGGAGGATCAGGGTCTGCTCTGTTTGCTAATGGAATTTGAAAGATTGGTTTCTTAGCTTCCTAAAATGACAACAATGCTTCCCCTTCCATATTTCATTATAACTTTTTTGTCCATGATCATTCAGTAGATATTGAAATTTGAAATAAACATAGAACAGGGAAAGGGTTAAATAAGTAAATCTTGCTTCATATCAGTTTGAGCAGACATTATTTTTCCCCAGAGATTAAGGGTTAAACATCTCATGATCTGCTGAACACAACAAACAATTCAGGAAAATGGGTGTCTGTACCTCCTAAGGTTTTTATGCTGTTTAAAAAAAATACTCGTAATATGTATTATTATTATACCACATTTATAGCGCTCTTTTCACACAGGATATGTGCATTCAAAAGCACTTACACACAGACATAGAATTAGAATTATGTCTATACAACATTGATGCCCCCATGTTGGTGCAATAAGTAGGTCAACAGCATCTAATAGAGCTAGCAAGAGAAAACAAAGGGGTGAAATTCTGTTAAAAAATGTTAGAAATATTTAAACCCTCACCAAAAGGAGAGCTAAATAGTAACTATGGTATGTCACTGTATGTGGGAGATATTTTTTGTTTGGTCAAATCCCATTCAGTCGTTTAGGAGATATATTTTACCATCAAATCCGAAAGTAACTAGTTATCACCATTTAGAGTACACAAATCTGGACTAGAGTAACCACTAGTAACTAATACAGTATTTGCTATTTTATGAATGACCTGTCTGAACGGGTGCTGGTGAATTCGCCTAATGACCAACTCACCTACAATTAGATATATAATAACCCAAATCATATGAAATGGTTAATTCGCCTAGAAAGCAATTATATAGTGATTGTATTTCGTACTTTATATTACAGGTAGATCTAGTACCAGTCACATGCCCGGATTATGCCAATAAAATAAAGCTATTTGTTACAAGATCAACTTGTCTTGTTGTTTGTCTTGTTAGTTTAGCCCTAGTTCTACAATATAAAACTTCTGTATTTTGAAATATGACATAATTATAGTTCTTCATCACATTTTTATACTTTTATAACTGTTTTTTTTTTTTATTATATATTATTATTTTTGTTCACTTTTATCATTCCTGCGAAATACAAGCAGTGAAAACTAAATATGACTATGAATGATGAAAAACACAATGAAGAATGATAACAGGGTTATTTGAATGAAAAATAAGCTTGCGTGACTGTCAAATGATTTGGACTAGTGTAGCCCCTATTGCCCCTCATCACTACACACAAATTTAACAACCTGGTTGAAAAAGGGGGCGGGGGTTGCACCATTATTATTAGCTAAGGAAAATCGCCTCGTAAGTGTAGATTCCCAGGTTATTGCTTTAGATGTTTCCTATGTTCTTAATTTTATACATTATCATGCTTTCAAATGCATATGATCATGATGATCAGGGGCTACACTTAAGTCTCATTGATAAGCTGTAAGACAGCATGCTAATTTTTGTGATGGTTGCCGTCTTACAGTCTCATGGCAATACGTCAAATACCGGGTGGAAATCGTTAATTTTCTAATTTACAATTTGTACTTTTGAATGTAAATCTGCACATTTGTGGTAATTACAAAATTCAAACAACAACTGACCTAAGATACACTCATAAATCCACACTGCAACCCAAACTGTCACGTGATGCGAGTGTATACACACAAGTGCAATATAGTGGTTACTGTAAGCACTACGGAAACGGATTAAGTAGATTAAAACTTAAAGCAACCAAAAAATAACTGACTTCGAGAGTTTGCTTGTCAGGTCATATATTTAATACATATTTAGGTACTACTGCATGTCTTTATTCAAGAATTATGTCGTATTTTGGAAGAATATCCAACCCGACAGGAATCATTTGGTGTGTACTGAGGAACGTCCTAACCTAAATGAATAATAATTAAAATCAGTTTTAACGCCTGTGTACTCTGACGGGATATCGTTAAAACCGAAAGTAGCTTGATATCACCATTTAGAATACACAAATGTGAACTAGGGCTACACTCAAAGTAATGAAGTTCAATCTTGGTCAACACTAAATGAAAACAAGTTTTGTTATGCTAGCAATACCTTACCATAGGTGTGAAATACAATCGCTATATAATTGCTTTCTATGCGAATTCACCATTCGGGTTACTATATATCTAACTGTAGGCGAGTTGGTCATTAGGCGAATTCCCCATAAACAGTCTGAACACCGGAACAAATCAATGTTCTGATGCCCAGGGAGACTCAATGGAAAGCCAGAATTTAGAGACTTCATTACATAACCACAGGGCAGTTTTTTCTTCATTTGAATCATACGTACAAAAACGCTGTCGCAGAGATGAGCCAGTGGATACGTTGACATTTTCACGAGAAAATAATAACCCCACCCACTTTGACTTAATCACTGAGAAGGGAGAGAAATGGGGGGAAATGGCCTAACCAATTTCAACCAGCATGTCTGTTTGCGATTTTTTCACCAGTCCTCTTATTTTATATAACACTTACAAATAGTAGATGTCAGAGAGATTCTGACAACAAATGATTATCCACCGGTCTGACGCACTGTCACTTGACAGGTCTACGTATGCTACTGAGCTCGCTCGCTTGGAACAATGAAAATTCGGGGAATGACTAAAAGGAGGACCTCAGAATTATTGTTTTCGTACGGTCTCAACTTTTTATGTACTGTCGGATAAGATGTAAACCTGATATCAATGTAATCTGATTTATTAAAAAAAATTACACTCATTGACCAACTGTGAAAGCATTGTGGGGAAGCAGATCTATATCGATTTTATAATATTTTTTTAGTCTTCATTTTCTCACCATTGGCAGCCCCAGCGAAAAACAATATTGCCTGAAAGATTAACATGGACGCTTTTTCACGCCTTTGCAAACATAGTGGACCCATGTCATGCGGTATGGAGTCGTCTGATCAGGGTCTGCCCTGTTTACTTTTCTCCTCTCCTCTCTCTCTGTCTATCTGTCTGTCTCTCGCTCTCTCTCTATTTCTATGTCTCTATGTCTCTGTCTGTTTCTCTCTCTCTCTGTCTATCTGTCTCTCTGTCTGTGTCTGTCTCTCTGTCTCTGTCTGTCTGTCTGTGTCTGTGTCTCTCTGTCTGTCTGTCTGTCTGTCTCTGTCTGTCTGTCTCTGTCTGTCTCTGTCTCTCTAGATCTGTCTCTCTGTGTCTCTCTGTGTGTCTCTCTGTCTCTCTCTCTCGATCTCTCCCTCCCTTTCTCACACCCTATCTCTATGTGTCTCTATCTCTGTCTGTCTGCCTGTCTGTTTCTCTGTCACTGTCTCTCTATGTATCCTTCTATCTTTGTCTGTCTGTCTCTCTGTTTTTTGTCTCAGTATGTCTCTGTCTCTTGACTGTTTCTCTGCGACTGTCCTCTATAAGTTTTATTTTGTCTGTCATTCTTAGTATCTCTCTGTCTCCGTTTCTGCCTGTCTTTCTGTACGCCTGTCTATTATCCCTTCTGTCTGTACGTGCACCTATATACATGTCTATGTTTCCCAGTCGAGATCTGTCTCATTAGATATGCATATTTGCCCGTCTTCCTCTTTTTCTCTCTCTCTGTCTGTCTGTATGTCTGTGTATGTCTGCCTGTCTGCCTGCCTGTCTGCCTCTCCCTCTCTCTGTTTCTGTCTCTGTGTATCTATGTCTCTGTCTGTTTCTCTGTCTGTACGTGTGTGTCTCTCTATGTGTATCTCTATCGTTTGTCTGTGTCTGTGTGTCTCTCTGTGGGCCTCGCTCTGTGTGTGTGTGTGTGTGTGTGTTTATCTCTGTCAGTTAGTCAATTTTTTTATTTTTTTTTATTTTTTTTTTATACTCTTTATTTACTCATGTTACAATATCTGACATGTATAAACATACATACATACATACATTCAATACATACATATACAAACATTCAAATACATATACTCAAATAATATGAATAATTCTGTTTTCCCTCACATATTATGTCGAAATGCAGTATCTTACAAATGTCCAACGATTCCTTTCTTCATTTTTAATATTGGACGATTCATATATTTCCCATGACAGCCGTAAATAATTTTTAATTCCTTCATTAGAAGGCTTAACCTTTTTTATTTTGCACATGTAAATATATCTTTTTACTCCTAAAAATAAAACATCTAATTTGTGATCTTTTTGACATGATCCCAGCAATATACTCATGCTGTCAATTTTTATCTCAGGATCATATTGCAACACTTTATTTGAAATGAAATTTAGCACTGGTTTGACTTCACAACATTCCCAGAATAGGTGAACTATGGTTTCTTCTTGAGATCCGCAAAAAATACATAAATTGTTTTCTACTAGTTTCATTTTAAATAACAATGAATTTGTTGGTAATATTCTATGCATTATTCTTGTTTGTAGCCATTGAATAGACGTATCCCGTGTACATTTAAACACATAGCTGTATACAATTTTCCAGTTTATATCTCTATTTTCAAACATGGATATCCACTTTATTTTACTAGTAGGAACCTCATCATTTTTTGATAGAGTGTTATATACAAACTTATTCACATCCTTTCTTGTTAATATTTGATACATGTAACAATTTACAGTTGGAAAGCCGACAACAGAACCATGATCTTCTTTTATAGTGAAACCGTATTTATCAATAAAATATTTGATAACATTCTTCAAGCTATTATAATCAAGAAAATTTATTTTTCTTCCAGTAATATTTTCTAAGTGTGTTAAACTTACGAACTTTCCTTCGTTATCTATAATATCTTTTACATATCTAATACCTCTATCATACAATGTTGAAAAAAAATATTGGTTTCTTACCAATAAGAAAATGTTCATTATAAAATATTGGCACATTATAAATGTCAGTAAGATCATCGAAGCGAAACTTTTTTATGTACAGTATATATGTTTTTAATACATCAATCCAAAATTCATTGCTTTCTTTTTTTAAAATTAGTTCACAGAACAATTTCCCTGTGTTTAAGAGTTTATTCATATCAATCAGGCTTCCTAATAACTTGTAACATTTGCCATTATTATGTATAATGAAGTTTTTTAACCACTTAATTTTCAGACTACCTATATAGCTTTTTATATCAGTTATCTTTAAACCCCCGTCCGGGTAGTCTTTAATTGAAACACTTCTTTTAATTTTTGCTTTTCCATCCCATATAAAATCCAAAAACTTCTTTTCAAGATTTTCAATAAAATCCGATTTCGGTGTTGGCAAACTTGTAAATAGATGAGTGAACATCGGCAATAGCAATGATTTCACAACGGTTATTCTTCCTAATGGTGTTAGTTTTCTTCGTTTCCAATAAGAAATGCATTTTTGTACCTTTAATATCTTATTTTCAAAGTTCAAACTGCAAATGTTTTTCAAATTTACATCGAAAATTATTCCAAGTAATGTAAATCTAGTTTCTCCCCAAGTCAGTTTCCATTTAGTTTTGATTGATTTTGTAGTATATTTTAGCGGACCTAACCATATTACGTTTGTTTTGTCAAAATTCACTTTCAATCCCGATATCAATGCAAAATTATTGAGTGTTTCCAGAACGCTTTTTATTGTGTTTTCAGATCCATCTAGTAGTAATGAAGTGTCATCTGCAAATTGGGATATCAAATATTCGTTATCCTTGATCTTAATTCCTTTTATATTTTTGCAATGTTTTATTTTTATGGATAAAATTTCAGCACATAGAATAAATATATACGGCGAAATAGGATCCCCTTGTCTACAGCCTCTTTTTACACTGAAGAAATTTGATAAAAAACCATTTATTTGTACACAGACATCTGTGTCGTGTAAAAACAAATTAATCCATTTTTTAAACATATCACCAAAACCGAAAAGGGCAAGTGTTTTCTCAATGAATTGAAAAGACAATGAATCAAAAGCCTTCTCAAAGTCAATTAGCATTAATAAGCCTGGAGTATTATTGTCTTCACAATATTTCATAATATCATACACAAGCCTAGTATTTTCACCGATGTATCTGCCTTTGACAAATCCAGTTTGATCTCGAGACACTAAAGTGTTTAAGACATTTTTCAGCCTATTGGCAATACTGCCGGAAGCTAGTTTGTATAAAATATTAAGCAATGTTATCGGCCTCCAATTTTTCAAGAATTGTTTTGGTTTGTTTTCTTTTGGAATACAAGTTATTGTACCTAATTTAATATTTCTTGAAAATTTGTCATTTAAAAAAGCACAATTTAAAGCTCTTACAACAAAATGACCAATTTTGTTCCAAAACACTTTAAAAAAAATTGATGTAAAACCGTCGCTTCCAGGACTCTTGTCATTCTTCATATGTTTTAATGTATTTGCGACTTCTTCGAAAGTAAGCAAACCTTCCAAACTGTTCGTTTGATCCATATTTAACTTATTAAATTTACAACCATCTAATTCTCTTTCCAAATCAATATCTTTATTTATATTTTGTTCATTATACAGGCTCTCATAAAAAATACTTGTTTCGTGTAATATTTCTTTTTGATCAAAGATTAATGACCCTTCTTTTTCAATAAAATTTATGTTTTTACACGTTGAATTATATTTTTCTAAATTACAAAAGTAGTTTGTGGCCTTTTCACCATCGTCTATCCATTTAGATCTGGATCTAATAAAAGCCCCTTTAAGTTTTTCGTTTCTAATCTTTGCAAGCTTATTTTGTAACGAAAGTAACTTTTCCTAATTTTCCTCCGTCAAACACGATTCAAGGTTTGCAATTTCATTTCGTAAACTGTCTTCTGTATTTTTATTTTTTTTAGCTCTATAACTTGAGTAAGATATTGATTTACCTCGTATTTCCATTAACAGAGTTTCAATAAATAGCTGATCATTAATAACAAAATGTATATCAGATCTCTTCATCATAAGTACATTATCCAGGTTATATACAGGTGCACAATATTGTAGAATAATATCATCTATTTTCTTATTTATACAGTTAATATATTCAATGTCATTCAACAAAGAATTATTAAACTTCCACAGTCCTTTACCATGAGCAATATGTGAGAAACACATTTCTAGCCATATAACAGAATGGTCAGATTTATAGCTGGCATCAACATCACATTTTCTCAAATACTTATTCAAATTATCGGTAATTAAAAAGAAATCAAGTCTACCTTGTTGTAAAGGCGAAAGTCTTCTCCAAGTAAATTTTGTATTATCTCCATGTAATTCTCTATATGGATCTATCAAATTCCTGTCGTTTATCTGCATTAAAACCTTTGTTCTAGCTTTGATGTTATTATTTGTAGTTTTATAGCCTTTATAGTCTTTGTAAGGATCTAGTACAAGATTAAAGTCTCCGCACAAAATAAATCTATCTTTTTCATCAAAAGAATCAATAGTGTTAAAAATAGTTGAGAAAAAACCTGGATCATCTTTATTTGGAGCATACACATTCATCAATATGAAAATTATATCACTGAAAACAAGTTCAACAGCAATAAACTGTCCATTACTATCCTTTTTAATATTTGATATTTTGATATCTAGATTTTTTCTAAATAAAATAGCTACCCCCTTTGCATTGTATTTTCCATGACTAAACGCACATTCTCCGTCCCACTCAGAATATATTGTCTTTTCAATTTCAGACGTAAAATGCGTTTCTTGTAAGCATAGTATATCAACTTTTTGATCCTTAAACAAATTAAAAATATCTTTTCTCTTTTTACAATTGTTCAATCCTCGACAATTGTAAGAATGTATTTTTAGACTACCCGCCATCCGGAGTACCTAAAGACAGTAACGTATACGTAACGTATACGTAAAGATGCTATATCTTTTTTCCTAGGGCATGTTTCCAATTAATATTTCGCGGGACTGATGTTTTGGTACTATTTCACATGTTGGTGAAAAGAAAATTGGAGTTTATAGCTTATGTTTGATTGTTTTTGGTGTTTTTAATTGGTAAATCGGCCCCGGACATTAGCCCCACCTCCATCTGAAAGTAAAGATGCTGTATTTTTTTCCCCAGAGTATGTCTCCTGTAAATAGTTCGTAGGATTTATTCTATTGTACTATTTCACCTGTTGGTATAAAGAACTTGGAGTTTATTGCTTTTATTTTATTGTTTTTGTTTGGTCAATCAGACCTCCGACGATCGAGGCCCATCCATCCGAACGTAAAGATGTTGTAATTTTTTTTCTAGGTCTTTATTTATAATAATTTTTACGCGGATCAATTCTAGAAATATTTCTTAAGATATCTGTGACAAAAAAATATATCCAGTCGCGTGTATTTTAATGTTATCGTTGTTGATAATGGGTGGGTAAGTCGGCTTTACCGGCTATCGCCACGCACAATCTTGTGGACTATCGAAGCGGCTAGCACCTGTTAGATCGCATTGCATAGAAAGGAATAGTGATTTCCTTTAAGATGCGATAATTCTTTAATGCTTTTACATACATTTCTGGGTTAATAAAAGCGTCTTTTTTGCTTACCCTTTCCTTGCAATGAGTTGGAGGCTAACTTTTAGACAAACAGTTTAAAGTAGCCAATTGAAACTAGCTGCGACAAACAACTAATTAGCCCGACAAATGAAAGTGGGCCAGCGGACGGACGACCAGATATACAGAGAGACAGACAGAAAGATAGACATACCTACCTTGGTCTGAGATGCTAGTAGAGTAAGAAAAAGTAAAAAGAGCTAATATTAATGGTCTGAAAGGCAGGTGGCACCTTAATGCAGGTCAAAACTCAAAATTAATGCAGAAAGCTCCTTTATGAGCTTTCTGCATTACATTTGCCCTGCATTAAGCAACCACCTAATTTTTAAGATTCCTTTGTCCGGTCGCATAAGACAAGTTTTACTGTATGTCATTGTGAGTCTCTGTGCCTCTACCCGTGTCTGTCTCTCTCTCTGTAAGTGTGTGTACAAGTTTCTGTCTGTCTAACCGCCCACCCGTCCTCTCTCTCTCTCTCTCATTCTTTCTCTCTCTTCTATATAACGCTCTTTTTCCTCTCTTCCTCTCTCTTTCCTCTCCCCCTCTCTCTCTCTCGCTCACTATCATCAACCTGCTTACCATAATCCCATCCATCTATACATCAGCCTATCTATCTTTCTCTCTCTGATCCTCCCTATCTCTTTCTTTCTCTCTTCCCCGTCAACACCCCCCTCTCTCTCTCTCTCTCTCTCTCTCTCTCCGATCTCCTCTCTAGCTCTATCCTCTTCCATCATCATCTCTTGTCTCTCTCTATGTCTCTCTCTCTCTCCTATGACTCCATATCTCTCTGTATGTCTATCCCTGACCCACTTACGCACCAGTCCATTCATCCTATCTATCTATATGTCTGTCTCTCCCTTTCCTATATTTTGCTCTCTCTCTAACTCAAACTCAAACTGACATTTGAATTCCATTAAAAGGCATCCTCATCATACAGCCTTAGACCATGCAGTGTATTGACTTTACTTCTGTAAATATTCTGAATTACACCGATCGTCTCCGAGAGAAGTCATGCTAATTGTGGTTTCATGTACAATACCAGATACACATTTTTACGCATTTTCAAAATTCTGATAGCTCCTGTGTCATCTGTTTCATAAGGATCTGCATGTATTTTGTTTGTTTAAGGAATACTCTATATATGATACTATGTGACTATCAGGGACCAAATATCGGAGCTTAATTTCAGTATAAACGTTAGCTAATAACTATTCACTAGGTCATTATTTCTTTACATGAACATTCATTAGGTAAAGGGTTAAGGAATACGGATCCCTCTTTACATAGTTACGTTGAACGAAATCGGAGTCAAGATATAAGACTCTGTCACTCTATTTAATTTTTTTGTTCCGAGTATATGGCAGTTAAAACACTGCAATACCGGTGGTACAAAATCGTCGTCGGCCTTATTCAACGTATCTAAATGGAATGCACTATACCTCTCGTGGGTCCTAATACAGAAAGTTCTCTCCAAACTGGACGTTTTTTTAATTAGAGTCAATGCTGTGTGGAACCTTTATATAGGAAGAAAGTCACACACAGATTGATTTTTACCCTGCATTCAACAGCCCTTGCCTAAACGGATCTAAATTCTTGTACTTTAAATTCCAGTTTAGACTGGCTTTAATGTAATTTTCTTCTCCTGAAACCGTCTGCTTCGAACTTCAAACTGGAAGGATCGTCAATGTCTTTACAGAACTATATTCAGGTTGCCAACGAGTTTGACTCCTGATGAGACGACGCGTTACTCGGATAGAGTTAGACTGTTTGAAAAAAAATAGCATACGACGGTGAAAGAGTTAACCAGTTTGATAGTTATTTTCACACACAAAGCATGACCTGTTTTGTGCCGGTATAAAATAAACAAAAGGTGTGAGTTTTTTTCTCCTTTATTGACTAACCACAGCTATGGTTTAACAGTACATATGGATTTGGAAAACTTTCCGGTAGGTAGGCGATGAAAATAGGCATTTCACCGTAAAAAAGAATTTGGTTTAAATTCAGACGGGCAGATATGCGCGAGAAAATATCCCAGAAAATATAGACCAAAGACACTGCCAGTGTTGTAATATTTTAGATATTGAAGATGAATATCATTTTTTATTATATATGTCCTTGCTATGATTCTATACGCAAGAGATATATTGCATACCAGGCGTATAACTTGAGCATTGCCTCTTCCATTTTAAGCGAAATTGCTGTAGGTGTAAACCCATCACATAATGAATATTCATAAAGAAATAATGACACCATGGACACCTGTTATTTCTCTCTCTCTCTCTCTCTCTCTCTCTCCCTCTCTCTCTCTCTCTCTCTCTCTCTCGTTCATGCCCCTCTATCTATCTCTCCCTCTCTCTCTCTCTCTTTCTGACCTACTTGCTCACCATTCACCGTATTTTTCTCACACCTCTCTCTTTCCCGCCCCTCTCTCCATCTCCCCTTCCTCTCCCTCTTTCTCTCTCCCTGCATCTCCCTCGCACTATCCCCGACCTACTTACCACCATTCCATTCATATATCTATCAGTCCATCTCTCTTTCCCTCTCTCCTCTCTCTCTCTCTCTTTCGTCTTCCTCTTTCTCTCTCCTCTCCCTCTATCTCTCGCGCTATCCCCAACCTACTTACAACCATTCCACCAGCCTACCGCTCTTTCTCTCTCATCTCTCTTTCTCTCTATCCCAGATCCAACCCCCCTCTATCCTCGAACAACCTACCCACCAATCCATAAAATTATCGTCTATCTTTCTCCTCTCTCATTGTCCACCATTTCCTCTCCCCTCTCTCTTTCTCCTAACCATCTTCCTTTTTTTCTCTCTGTGTGTCCCTGTCTGTGGCTATCTGTTATGTCTATGTGTATTAATGTCTCTATATCTCCCTCTATATCTCTTATCTATCCATGTTTGTTTGTTTGTTAGTTAGTTAGAGAGAGAGACAGACAGACAGACAGGCATAATGAGAGAGAGATAGAGGGAAGGAGGGAGGGACAGCCAGACAGACAGACAGAGACATGCAGACAGACAGACAGACAGACAGACAGACAGGCAGGCAGGCCAAAACAGAGACAGACATGCAGA
Source organism: Azorinus chamasolen (assembly GCA_963576725.1). NCBI lineage: Eukaryota > Metazoa > Mollusca > Bivalvia > Cardiida > Solecurtidae > Azorinus > Azorinus chamasolen. The sequence goes on from OY755237.1 coordinate 96,783,000, forward strand.
GAGATAGGGTTGGGTGTCATGCGAATTTGTTTCAGACATACATACGTACGTACGTACGTACGTACGTACGTACGTACATACGTACGTACGTACGTACGTACATACACACGTACGTACGTACATACAGGCAGGCAGACACAGACAGGCTGACAGACAGGCGGACAGACAGACAGACAGACAGACAGACAGAAACAGAGACATACAGGCAGAGAAATAGAGAGATAGGGCTGGGTTTCATGCGAATTTGTTTCAGGTAACTATGCATATCGTTACCAAATACTGCCCAAACTTGGATTCGTACAAGTGTTTGACACTGTTGATTGAGTGTCAAACAGCTGAGGATCAATATGAGATGCCGATGTAACTCCGTGTTTCATCTTAATCCAAGCTATTTGCAAATACGAGTCTGATCGCGCTTAGCACGATAAGGGTTAATACACATTCGTTAAATGGCTTCCCGTTGATATAAATAGCGATGGCCCGCAGTTTTCTTATCTGGGGACTTACCGTCGTGAAATATGGTATTGACTGATGGACTAACTGACCAATTAACCTTTAGCCTGCTGTGGGCGGATGAGTGAATACCTACAGGTGCAAACGGCTTGGATCCAGATGAGACACCGTGTAACTCGTTGTCTCATCAGGATCCAAACTGTCTGACGCCCTGATAGCATTTTGGTAGACTAATTGATTATAGCTAGAATTTTGAAAATGTAGTAGGTGAAAATCCTGTACAAATAATTTGTTCAGCAGGCTAAATATTAAACCATTGTCTGTGACTACAAGTTAATGCCTTTAAAACACAGCTTAGAGTGAAAACTGCTTGTAATGTTTTAGGCGTACAAATCCACAGAACTCGAAAATGTAATAAATATAATATCTTAACCCTTACCCTTTTCAGTATTCATGTAAGAGCATGAATATTCACTAGCTCATTTTTTTATACTGTAAACTTTTCAGGGGATTTATTTTGCCTTGATCAAATTTGTAGAATCAGATCTATATCTTACCCAGAGCAAACAGAGTAGACCCTGATCAGACGGCTCCCGTAGGACACCTTTATTCCACAACTATGCCTTTCTACGTTTTTGCAAACAGTGTAGACCCAGGTCAGGGTCCTATAGGAGCCGTCTGATCAGGGACTGCTCTCTTCGCTTATGAAAAAATACAGATATGATTCTAAAGTTTTTGCCTGGTGCCGTGTACCAAACATTCTGTGTCCATGTGCCATTACAAATAGTATTGTAATTTGTTTTCAAGATGTCAGTACATTGTATTTCTTGCATGGGTATTCATGGAGGAAAGGGCTACTCTGTTTGCAAATGCATGAAAAGGGGTTTATATGAGGGAATGGGTTAAATCCGTTTCATATATTCATTTACTATAATTCCATACATTCAACATATACTACCCAGTTTATTCAGCACTACGAACAGGCAGATATTAGATATATAATGTTGTTTCTATAACCCTTCGATGAGACTTTTGAGCCGTCCTTATTCGGGAAAGATTTAACAAAGAAATCGTGATGAAATCAATAATGGTGGTCTATGGGACAATACCAATATATTGGTTATGTTTCATAACGGCGAATGCAATTTAACAATATTGTAACTGTCAGTTGTTGTTTTTATCACTATTTATCCATACATATACAGCTTATTAATTACAGCCGATGAACAGAAGCATTATATAAAACAAAGTTAGAGTTACTTTCTGATCATAGCAGGTGAATGAATGAATGAAAGAATGAATGAATGACCGAATGAAAGCTCGAATGAACGAACAAATGAATGAATGAATCTATGAATGGATGGATGGATGGATGGGTGAACATGTATCGAGCGACTGAGTGGATGCGTGAATGAATGAATGAATGAATGAATGAATGAATAAATGAATGAATAAATGTAACATTGAATGAATGAATTAATTAATGAACGAATGAATGGATGGATTAATGGATTAACGTAATTTATGGATCGGTGAATAGACGGACGTACGAGCGAGTGAGTGGATGCCTGAAGGAAGGAAGGGAGGAGGGTGGGTGGGTTTGTGAATATAGTAATGAAGTAATGAATGGATTAAAGAATGTGTGTAAGTCTCCGTCTGTCTAACCGTCCGCACCCTCTCTCTACTTCTCTCTTTCCTGTCACGCCTTTTCTCCCTCTCCCTCTCTCTTTCCTCTCCCTCTTACCATTCCCTCCATCTGTCCATCAGTCTAAATCTCCCCTCCCTCTATTCCCTCCATCCCAAATCCACTCTTTCACATCTCGATCCATCTACCCACCAATCCATCAAACTATCGTCTATATTTCTCGTCTCTCACTTTCGACTTCTCTCTTTTTCTTTCCCCTCACACTTTCTGTCTTATCTCTCTCTTACTTTCTATTTCTTATCCCTCTCTCACTTTCTCCTCTCTCACTATCTCTCAATTTTCCTCTTTCCTCTCTGTGTCTCCATGTCTATGTGACTGTCTGTCTATCTGTCCCTGTGTGTGGACCTCTCTCCGTGTATCTCACTCCACCCTCTCTCACCGTCTGTTCTTTCTTTTCCCTCTGTTTGTCTATCTGTATGTCCCTGTGTCTCTCGATGTCTCTCACTTCCTCTATTTTTTCTCTCCCCGACCGCATCTATAGCTATATCCTCTCTCATAATCTCCCCCTCTAACCCTCTCTACTTTGACTCTATGTGTCTCTCTGTCTATCCCTGACCCACTTACCCATCAGTCCACTCACTCTATTTTTCTGTATCTACCTTTCCTCTCTTGCTATCTCTCTCTCTTCCTCTTCACCTCCTCTCCCTTTTTAGGATAGAGACAACTGTAATTACAGTTATCCAATGAAAAAAACGATATAAAGAAGAAACGACAGTAAATTCTTTATAAAGAAATTAAAAACAATAATTCAATGTCATTTGGTTGTGATTATGAATTTAACCAGATTTGAAAGATATTCCTGACGTTTTGTGCCTTATGGGCTTATAGTAAGAGACTCGGACAACCTGCAGTTTTATAGTTCTGTGTGTATTCGGTACGATAAGATAACGTTTAATTACCGGTGTGCCTCTGAACAACTGATTACCATAATGCTGCTTACACTTGAGACTAGTTTATATATTATTATTATTATTATTATTTATCATCATCATCATCATCATCATCATCATCAGCAGCAGCAGCAGCAGTAGTAGTAGTAGCAGCAGCAGCAGCAGTAGTAGTAGTAGTAGTAGTAGTAGTAGTAGTAGCAGCAGTAGTAGTAGTAATAGTAGTAGCAGTAGTAGTAGTAGTAGTAGTAGTAGTAGTAGTAGTAGCAGTAGTAGCAGTAGTAGTTGCAGTAGTAGTAGCGGTAGTAGTAGTAGTTGCAGTAGTAGTAGCGGTAGTAGTAGTAGTAGTAGTAGTAGTAGCAGTAGTAGTAGCGGTAGTAGCAGTAGTAGTAGTAGCAGTATTAGTATTAGTATTGTTATTAGTATTAGTATTAGTATTAGTATTAGTATTAGTATTAGTATTAGTAATAGTAGTAGTAGTAGTAGTAGCAGCAGCAGCAGTAGTAGTAGTAGTAGTAGTAGTAGTAGTAGTAGTAGTGGTAGTAGTAGTAGTAGTAGTAGAAGTAGTAGTATTAGTAGTAGTAGCAGCAGCAGCAGCAGCAGCAGTAGTAGTAGTAGTAGTAGTAGTAGTAGTAGTAGCAGTAGCAGTAATAGTAGTAGTAGCAGCAGCAGCAGCTGTAGTAGTAGCAGTAGTAGTAGTAGTAGTAGTAGTAGTAGTAGTAGCAGTAGTAGTAGCAATAGCAGTAGTAGCAGTAGTAGTAGCGGTAGTAGTAGTAGTTGCAGTAGTAGTAGCGGTAGTAGTACTAGTAGTAGTAGTAGTAGTAGTAGTAGCAGTAGTAGTAGCGGTAGTAGCAGTAGTAGTAGTAGCAGTATTAGTATTAGTATTGTTATTAGTATTAGTATTAGTATTAGTATTAGTAATAGTAGTAGTAGTAGTAATAGCAGCAGCAGCAGCAGCAGCAGCAGCAGCAGCAGTAGTAGTAGTAGTAGTAGTAGTAGTAGTAGTAGTAGTAGTAGCAGTAGCAGCAGCAGCAGCAGCAGTAGCAGTAGTAGTAGTAGTAGTAGTAGTAGTAGTAGTAGTAGTAGTAGCAGTAGCAGTAATAGTAGTACATGTAGTAGTAGTAGCAGTAGCAGTAGTGGTAGTAGTAGTAGTATCACCATGATATAGTATCCGTTTAAATACACGCACGCACACATGTTGTATGTAGAGATGAGGGGAGAAAGAGAGAGACAGAGCAATGGAGAGACAGAGCGGCTCTCCGTCTGATCAGGGTCTGCTCAGTTTGCTTATGGAACTTGATGGGTGTTTCTTAAGTTTCTCAATGTTCCAAGTTCAATATTTTATTTTCACTATTTTTTCATGAATATTAAGGAGGTACTAAAATTTGGAATAGACATAGAACAGAGAAATTTGTTTCAGGTAACTATGCATATCTTAACACTTATCGTGCTGAAACACACAGCCTAATCTCTGATATGTTGCATTTTATCTTACTTTGAGAGAGAGGTGTGGTAAGAGAGATGTGGAGAGGAAGAGAGATTGAGGGGAAGGGAGAGCGAAAGATAGGAAAGGGAGAGACATACAGAAAGATAGATAGGGTGAATGGACTGGTGAACAATTGGGCCAGAGAGAGAGAAAGAGAGAAGGGAGAGGTGAGAAAATGGAAGAGGATATAGCTAGAGAGGAGGGCGGAGAGAAAGAAAGAGAAAGGGGACCGTGGGAGAAAGGGATTGACGGGGAAGAGAGGGAGAGAGAAAAAGAGAAAGAAACAGATAGTGAGGATCAGAGAGAAAGATAGATAGGCTGATGGATCGATGGATGTAATGATGGTTAGTAGATTGATGATAGTGAGAGATTGAGAAAGAGGGAGAGGAAAGCGAGATGGGGAGAGAAAAGATCGTGACGTGAAAGACAGAGGGAATGAAAACGATGGTTAGAAAGACAGAGACGTACACACACTTATAGACAGAGACATACAGACAGAGACATACAGAGAAAGAGGGGAGAGAGAGGGGGATGGAGAGAGAGAGAGAGGGGGGGGTCCGTTAAACACGGGGACAAACAGGTACGAAAACTAAGAGACATAAACTTAAACTCACATAGACATACAGTAAAACTTGCCTGAAAAGGCCTTATATCGACTGGACATAGAAATCTTAAAAAGCAAGTGGTTGCTTAATGCAGGGAGATGTAACACATAAAGCTCCTGTAGGAGTTTCGGCATTAATTTTGAGTTTGAACTGCATTAAGCTACTACCTGCCTTACAGACCATTAATATGAGCTATTTTTTATGATGGCTTATAACAGGTCCTACTGTACTATGATGAAACAATCCTAGTATCTCAGACCAAGGTAGATCTTTCTGTTTGTCTGTCTGTCTCTTCTGTTTGTATGTCAGATCGTCCGTCAAGTCAAAGTCCGCTGGCCCGTTTTCATTTATCACCCTTTTTCGGGTTAGGCTAATTGGTTGTTTGTCGCAGATAGTTTCAATGGACTACTTTAAACTGTTTTTCGCCAATTTATCAAGGATTAAATTAATTTATATACCAGTGCTAAGTGGAGTTGAATTCAGAGTTTACCACAAAGGCGACAGGGGGTGTACTAAGCAGGTTTTTTTTTATATATATATACATACATAATATATTCAGAGGTTGTATAATATTATATACATTGTATATATATCCAGAAACAGTATCTAAAAGCAATATAAATGTTATCCTTCAGTATTGCCAGGAAAGATTAAGCAGAAAATGCGCCTTTAATCACACAGGATTGTCTGTCAAACATAAAAGAATTGTCGTATCTGTACAATTACCTAATCATAAAGGAAAGTCCGTACCCTGCAAACGCGATCTAACTGCTAGCCGCTTCGATAGTCCACAAGAATGTGCGTGGCGATAGCCGACAAAGCCGTTCTTTATAAATACGGCTTACCGACCCATTGTCAACAACGATAACATTAAAATACACGCAACAGGATAGGTTTTTTTGGTCGTAGGTATCTTAAAAAATATTTATAGAATCGATCCACGTAAAAAATATTATAATTAAAGACCTAGAAAAAAACAACAGCATCTTTACGTTCGGATTGGGGGCTCGATATACCGAGGGCCGATTTACCAGTCAAAAACAACAAAAACAATAAAATAAAAGCAATAAACTGCTAATTTGTTTTACCAACGGGTGAAATAGTACCACATAGCCATTCCCACGAAATATTTACAAGAGACATGCTCTGGGGAAAAAAATACAGCATCTTTACGTTCAGATGGAGGTGGGGCTAATGTCCGGGTCGATTTACCAATAAAAAAATAAATAAAACATAAGCTGTAAACTCGAATTTTTTTTACCAACATGTGAAATAGTACCACAAAATCAATCCCACGAAATATTTACAGGATGCATGCTCTAGGAAAAAAGATATAACATCTTTACGTATACGTTACGTATACGTTACTGTTTTTAGGCACACCCCCCGCCATCGTCAATATAGAAAACGTATTGTTCTGTGTTATCTGTAAGAACTACATTTGACTTGTTGAAACAAAAATCTATAATTTGCATGAAATATTCACATTTGTATCTTACAAAATCAATGATACTACAACACTCACACACATACATGACCCTACACGAACATATACAAACATGAAGAAAAAACAAGAAACACATAGCAACAAAAAACACATGTATACATCAAGCAACGAAGTTTTTTGTTCATTTACCAAATATCTTTTTACATCTATCCTAAAAAGGACATTATTTCCATAAACGTATCCACCTTTAATAAAGAAGCGTCAACTGCGGATACGAGCGAAACACAAACGTAAATACCGTGTGCAGTGTTATATTGCATACAGAGTAGACCCAAATCGGACAGCATCTCTATAGGGACCGTATGACAAGTGTCCGCTCTGTTTGCTTACGAAAATAGAATAGACCCGACTTTTCAATTTCTTCCAATACTTAACATTTCTGTACAAGTACATGTATACCATTTTAAAACCTCAATTTATACATATTCTTATTGTCATTTCACTGATTCACTCAGTATAATAAATATAATTATGCGCACGAATTACAAATGCAAAGGGCTTATTTTCATTTACGCATAAGAAACAAACCGGTCTTAGTTTCAGAATGAAGCCTATTATGAAATACTTCTCCACTATACAAGTACAAAATGTCTACATAAAACAAGTACAGTAAATTATGCTTTAATCAGGTCTGTCCTGTTTGCTATCCGTATTTTTACACAAACGTCTGCATTAGGTAAGTGTTTTATGTAACACTATCACTGTGCTACCCATACTTGTACACTATTAGGTCTGTATACAAGAGCAGACGCCAGACCGCTAATGTCACCCACGTAATTAACTATGAAAACAGTTTAGATCTAGATGAGACTCCGAGTAAATTCGTCTCCTCATCCGTATCCGAAATGTTTGTTACTGTAACAGTATTTAAAACGACGACGAAGAAAGATAAAAACAACTGTGTAGCAGGCGTAAAAAGCTTGCGCCGACACAATTTGGCGGCGAAATGCGTGAAGCAGGTGACAATTTTCTCAGTATGCATAAAATTTGCAGACGACGATTTTCTAAATATACAACAAAGAAGACATTTCAAGCAACAGTGTACATATATTGCTCAATATTCAGAAAGTTGCTGCCCACGTGCAGCCTCCCGCAAACTCAAAGACCAACATTTGCGATCGCTGTTACAGTCGCCACAAACCGGTCCGAAAATCCGCGAGCAGCCGCACAACCGCAATAACCGATCAACTGAATGCGTATTGATAAAGTTATTGACAGTATCACATAAACATGCATGACCGGATTTTCTTTTGCGAAAGGGTGTTGTTACAGATCTGTCTACATTGGTATTACAGGGTGTTGCTTTAGATCGGTCTACACATATATAAGTATACGTACAATTCAACGTACAGGTACAATTCATTTTGAAGTATATATCTTATGCATGCTTTTCATGGATAGTCGCACTCAGTACCTTTTAATTCTTAAAGTTTCATATAAACAACATAGACTGGCTCGCTAGTTTCTGAACACTGTCGCCCACACGTACATGTGAGAGCCCGTGCTCAGAAATACACGAAATGTACCCCTAACCTGCTACCTTAAGTAAACACATTCCAAAATTACTTTTTTCTCACAATTCGTCAATAAGATTCATGCCAGCACTCAACTGACTGAGCTACCAAGCCACACAGTGAAGTTCGCCAAATGATTTCACATAATCTCTACCCGTCTACAATACAATTGTGTGGCATTATGACCAAATTCACTGATATTAGTATGTTATCTTTATATAATGCATGTGATAATAACAGAACTGTCAAAACACATTCAAATTCAATGAGACCTTTATACGCAGTTATAATAGAGTAAAGCCAAATCAGACCACTGACGTAATAAGAATCTGCTTTGTCTGCTTGTGCCAGATGAAAAGTTCCCATTTCCCGACTAGAATATTTTTCCCATATCTTGTTGGAAAATATTCGTAACATATTCATAAGCCAAGGGAAAACACTTCTATCCCAGCATGTGCCGAGAAGGCACTTACAACATGCGTTTTTAGTAATATATGGGCATTTACAATCATGTTAATAATTTCGAAGCTGTTGCAGACAACACATGGTCAGCAGACAACAATTTAGCAAAAGACAAAAGTAATATAGCATACAAAGAGCTAACAATAATAAACAGCAAAAGACAGTTCTTATATACATGTACATAAACTATACCACAACTTATCTCCGAAAGGGATAACCCTTTGTATGCGGGACATGCATTTTCTGGCTGTTTCGGCATATAATGTAATGTGTCATTTGTTATATCAGATTGGTAGATCCGACTTCCGAAAAGGGTCTATATCCTCCAAAAAGAAAATCAGAAACAGTCCACAGCCTACATCTCCCACTCACTGTTTGATGTGGATCCATTTATTACCTATGCAAACAGTTTTGATCCAAGATCAGACCTCGCAAAAAGCGGGATCTGACCTGCGATTCAAGCTGTTTGTCCCCTAAGCTCAACTTCAGCCGAGAACAATTGTAAAGCAAACTAACAGTTTTCAAAATGTCTTACAGATCAGCAGACGTCTGTTTAGCAAACAAACCATACTTAGAATGCAGAGACCTGGACAATAAAGCCGCATCCAATATTTCATGTAAAAACTAATGCCAATCAAGGTTATGGAAAAGCATCTTTACCCATACACAAACAATAAAATAGTACAAACTATTATTTGCACATAAAACGTCACAAAGAACATGGATATTTTTTAAACTATTTGCAGACAGCAAATGATCAGCCGACGACAATTTAGTAGTCTAGCAGACAACAAAATTGCTTAGCATGCAATGAGTTAACAGTAAAACAGTACTAAATAATAAACAGCAGACGACAAACTATTTTTACACACAGTACAAAACTTACCTCTGAAAGAGATAACTGGCTGCATGCGGGACATTTGCAAAGTATTGCAAACCCAGGTCAGAGTTCATCTTATCTGGTTTTACACTATTTGGCATTCAATTGAAAAGATGCGCATGTTTCAGCATACAATTTAGTGTGCCATTTCGTAGATCAAATTGATAGACCCGACTTTTGAAAGGAGTCTAGACCACACAGTTAGAAAATTTAAAGGGGTCTAAAAACAAGGGACTAGACACGGCCAGACATATTTACATTCTCTGCTTGCTAAAGATGGATTCCCTGTCATTTATGCCATATGCAAACAGTTTTGATCCAAGATCAGACCCTACCAAAAAAAATGAGACCTGATCCGAGATCCAAACTGTCAGTAACCTCTGACTATGACATATGCAAACAGTTAGGATCCAAGATCAGACCCTACCAAAAAACTGAGACCTGATCCGAGATCCAAACTGTCAGTAACCTCTATGACATATGCAAACAGTTTGGATCCAAGATAAAAAAAAACTGGCAACCTGATCCGAGATCCAAACTGTCAGTAACCTCTATGACATATGCAAACAGCTAGGATCCAAGATCAGACCCTACCAAAAAAACCTGAGACCTGATCCGAGATCCAAACTGTCAGTAACCTTTGACTATGAGTCAGTTAGTCAATTAATCAGTCAGTCAGTCAGTCAGTCTGTCCCTCTCTCTGTCCCTCTGTCTGTCTGTCTGTCTCTCACTCTCTCTATCTCTGTGCGTCTATCTCTGTCTCACTGTCTGTCTCACTGTCTATGTCTCTCTCTCTGTCTGTATGTCTGTCTGCTGTCTGTCTGTCTCTCTGTCTGTGTCTCTGTATCTTTCACTGTTTCTCTCTCCCCCTCTCTCTCTCTCTCTCTGTGCGTCTCTCTCTGTCTCACTGTCTGTCTCGCTGTCTATGTCTCTCTCACTGTCTCTCTGTCTGTCTGCAGTCTGTCTCTCTGTCTCTCTGTCTGTCTGTGTCTCTCTCTTTGTCTCTCTGTCTGTCTGCTGTCTCTCTCTGTGTTTCTCTCTCTGTCTGTCTCTGTCTGTCTCTCTATCTTTGCCTGTCTGTCTGTCTGTCTGTCTCTCTTTTTCTGTCACCCTTTTGTCTCTCTCTCTGTGTTTCTCGCTATCACTTTCTTTCGTTTCTTTCGTGTGTTTCTCATTCACTTTCTTTCGTTTTGAACAAATAAAAATTATGAAGAAAAAAAAGAATAAAAAGGTAAGTGTCGAGTTGGCGCAGTGGTTCCGACGTCAACCGGGCCGAGGCCCAAGAGACCACGGAGATCAGCTGCTTTAGTCTCAGATGAAAGATCAGTTTGGTTAACCCACTACGCCACGGCTCACCTCATATTTCACAATCATGTTCAACCATATATCCAACACATTGCAATATATCGTTGGTCACGTGATAAGAGTCATGCTTTAAAATTGATATGCCTCGGTATATCCTCTCATTCTCTAACTGTATCTTTCTTTTAGTTTCTCTGTCACTGTCTGTCTATGCCTGTCTCTATCTTCATCTGTCTCTCTCTGCCTCTCTCTGTTTTTGTCTCTTTATCTCCCTGTCTCCCTGTCAATTGACTGTTTCTTTGCGGCTGTCCTGTTAGTTATTTCTGTCTGTCCCTCGATCTGTGTATCTCTGTCTCCTTTTCTGTCAATCTTTCTGTATGTATGACTATTCTTCCGTCCGTCCGTCTGTCCATTCTGTCTGTGGGCCTGTCTGTCTGTCTGTCTGTGTGTGTAACTTTGTATGTATATATCCATGTCTGTCTAACTACCGGTATCTGCATACTTGCCCCTCTCTCTCTCTCTCTTTCTCTGTGTCTGTGCCTGTGTCTGACTGTCTGTCTGCATGTCTCTCTATCTCTATCTCTCTCCCCTCTCTCTCTCTATCTCTCTCTCTCTCTCTCTCTCCCTCCTTCTCTCTCTCTCTCTCTCTCTCTCTCTCTTTCGCACACCCTCTCCCCTCTCTTTATGTCTCTCTGTCTCTCGCCTGTGTGTGTCTGTCTGCATGTCTCTCTATCTCTATCTCTCTCCCCTCTCTCTCTCCTCCTCTCTCTCCCCCCCCCCCTCTCTCTCTATCTCCATCCCTCTCTCTCTCTCTCTCGCTTTCGCACACCCTTTCCCCTCTCTTTATGTGTCTCTGTCTCTTTCTCTCTGTTTCTCTGTCACTGTCTCTATATGTATCTCTCTATCTTTGTCTGTCTGTCTCTCTGTTTTTGTCTCAGTATGTTTCTGTCTCTTGACTGTTTCTCTGCGGCTGCCCTCTAAAAGTTTTATTTTGTCTGTCATTCTGTGTATCTCTCTGTCCCCGTTTCTGCCTGTATTTCTGTACGCCTGCCTATTATCCCTCCTGTCTGTACGTGAGCCTATGTCTATGTTTCCCAGTCTGTCGCACTAGATATGCATATTTGCCCGTCTTCCTCTTTTTTTTTCTCTCCGTCTGTCTGTATGTCTGTGTATGTCTGCCTGCCTGTCTGTCTCTCCCTCTCTCTGTTTCTGCCTCTGTGTATCTGTGTCTCTGTCTGTTTCTGACTCTCCCTCTCTCTCCTCTGTGTCTGTCTCTCTCTGTGTCTATGTGTGTGTGTCTCTCTCTGTGTATCTCTGTCTGTCTGTCTGTGTCTGTGTGTCTCTCTGTGGGTATCTCTGTGTCTCTGTGTGTGTTATCTCTGTCAGTTAGTCAATCAATCAGTCAGTCAGTCTGTCTGTCCATCTCTCTGTCCGTATCTGTTTCTATGTCTGTCTCTGTATCTCTCACAGTCTCTCTTTCCCTCCCTGCCCCCTCTCCCTCTCGCTGTCTCTCTTTCTCTGCGTCTCTCTCTGTCTATTTGTCTGTGTGTCTCTCTGTCTCTTTGTCGGTCTGCTGTCTATCTGTCTCTCTGTCTCTCTCATTGTCTTTCTGTCTCTGTCTGTCTCTCTCTGGCTCTCTGTGTGTCTCTCTCTCTGGCTGTCTCTGTCTGTCTCTCTATCTCTGTCTGTCTCTGTCTGCCTGTCTCTCTATTTTTCTGTCACCCTTTTGTCTCTCTCTGTGTTTCTCGCTATCACTTTCTTTCGTTTCTTTCGTGTGTTTCTCATTCACTTTCTTTCGTTTTGAACAAATAAAAATTATGAAGAAAAAAAAAGGTAAGTGTCGAGTTGGCGCAGTGGTTCCGACGTCAACCGGGCCGAGGCCCAAGAGACGACGGAGATCAGCTGCTTTAGTCTCAGATGAAAGATCAGTTTGGTTAACCCACTACGCCACGGCTCACCTCATATTTCACAATCATTTTCAACCATATATTCAACACATTGCAATATATCGTTGGTCACGTGATAAGAGTCATGCATTAAAATAGATATGCCTCGGTATATCCTCTCATTCTCTAACTATCTTTCTTTTTGTTTCTCTGTCACTGTCTGTCTATGCCTGTCTCTATCTTCATCTGTCTCTCTCTCTGTCTCTCTCTGTTTTTGTCTCTTTATGTCTCTGTCTCTCTGTCTAATGACTGTTTCTTTGCGGCTGTCCCTCTGTTAGTTTTTTTTGTATGTCCCTCGATCTGTGTATCTCTGTCTCCTTTTCTGTCAGTCTTTCTGTATGTATGACTGTTCTTCCGTCCGTCCTCCCGTCTGTCCCTTCTGTCTGTGGGCCTGTCGGTGTGTGTGTGTAACTTTGTATGTATATATCCATGTCTGTCTAACTACCAGTATCTGTATACTTGCCCCGCCTCTCTCTCTCTCTCTCTCTCTCTCTCTCTCTTTGTTTCTGTCTCTGTGTATCTGTGTCTCTGTCTGTTTCTGACTCTCTCTCTTCCTCTGTCTCTCTGTGTCTCTCTCTCTGTGTATCTCTGTCTGTCTGTCTGTCTGTGTCTGTGTGTCTCTCTCTGGGTCTCTCTGGGTCTCTGTGTGTGTTTATCTCTGTCAGTCAATCAATCAGTCAGTCAGTCTGTCTGTCCCTCTCTCTGTCCCTCTCTCTGTCTCTACAACTACCGGTATCTGCATACTTGCCCCCCTCTCTCGCTCTTACTCTCTATGTGTGTCTCTGTGTCTGTCTTGTCTTTCTCTCCCTCTCTCTGTTTCTGTCTCTGTGTATCTGTGTCTCTGTCTGTTTCTGACTCTCCCTCTCTCTCTCTCTTTCTGAGTGTGTCTCTCTCCGTGTGTATCTCTGTCTGTCTGTCTGTGTCTGTGTGTCTCTCCCTGTATCTCTCTGGGTCTGTGTGTGTGTTTATCTCTGTCAGTCAAACAATCAGTCAGTCAGTCAGTCTGTCCCTCTCTCTGTCCCTCTCTCTGTCTGTCTCTATGTCTGTCTGTCTCTCTCTGTCTCTCTCTGTCTATCTCCCTCCCTCCTTCCTCTCTCTCCCTCTCTCTCTGTATGTCTGTGTCTCTGTCTGTCTCTCTGTCTGTCTGCTGTCTCTCTCTGTCTCTCTGTCTCTCTATGTCTCTCTCTGTCTGTCTCTCTATCTCTGTCTGTCTCTGTCTGTCTGCCTCTCTCTATTTTTCTGTCACCCTTTTGTCTCTCTCTGTGTTTCTCGCTATCACTTTCTTTCGTTTCTTTCGTGTGTTTCTCATTCACTTTCTTTCGTTTTGAACAAATAAAAATAATGAAGAAAAAAGAAAAGAAAAAGGTAAGTGTCGAATTGGCGCAGTGGTTCCGACGTCAATCGGGCCGAGGCCCAAGAGACGACGGAGATCAGCTGCTTTAGTCTCAGATGAAAGATCAGTTTGGTTAACCCACTACGCCACGGCTCACCTCATATTTCACAATCATTTTCAACCATATATTCAACACATTGCAATATATCGTTGGTCACGTGATAAGAGTCATGCATTAAAATAGATATGCCTCGGTATATGAATCCTCTCATTCTCTAACTGTATCTTTCTTTTTGTTTCTCTGTCACTGTCTGTCTATGCCTGTCTCTATCTTCATCTGTTTCTCTGTCTCTCTCTGTTTTTGTCTCTTTATGTCTCTGTCTCTCTGTCTATTGAATGTTTCTTTGTGGTTGTCCTGTTAGTTTTTTCTGTATGTCCCTCGATCTGTGTATCTCTGTCTCCTTTTCTGTCAGTCTTTCTGTATGTATGACTATTCTTCCATCCGCCCGTCTGTCCCTTCTGTCTGTGGGCCTGTCTGTCTATCTGTGTGTAACTTTGTATGTATATATCCATGTCTATCTAACTACCGGTATCTGCATACTTGCCCCTCCTCTCTCTCTCTCTCTCTCTCTCTCTCTCTCTGTCTGTGCCTGTGTCTGTCTGTCTGTCTGTCTGTCTATCTCTATCTCTCTCCCCCTCTCTCTCTCCCCCTCTCTCTCTCTCTCTCTCCCTTTCTCACACCCTCTCCCCTCTCTTTATGTGTCTCTGTCTCTGTCTCTCTGTTTCTCTGTCACTGTCTCTCTATGTATCTCTCTATCTTTGTCTGTCTGTCTCTCTGTTTTTGTCTCAGTATGTCTTTATCGCTTGACTGTTTCTCTGCGGCTGCCCTCTAAAAGTTTTATTTTGTCTGTCATTCTTAGTATCTCTGTCTCCGTTTCTGCTTGTCTTTCTGTACGCCTGTCTATTATCCCCCCTGTCTGTACGTGCACCTATGTCTATGTTTCCCAGTCTGTCTCACTAGATATGCATATTTGTCCGTCTTCCTCTTTTTCTCTCTCGCCGTCTGTCTGTATGTCTGTGTATGTCTGCCTGCCTGTCTGTCTCTCCCTCTCTCTGTTTCTGTCTCTGTGCATCTGTATCTCTGTCTGTTTCTGACTCTCTCTCTCTCTCCTCTCTGTCTGTATCTGTCTCTCTCTGTGTCTCTGTGTGTGTCTCTCTCTGTGTATCTCTGTATGTCTGTATGTCTGTGTCTGTGTGTCTCTGTGTGTGTCTCTCTGTGTCTGTGTGTGTGTTTATCTCTGTCAGTTAGTCAATCAATCAGTCAGTCAGTCTGTCTGTCCATCTCTCTGTCTGTATCTGTCTCTTTGTCTGTCTCTGTATCTCTCACTGTCTCTCCCCCTCTCTCTGTGTCTCTCTGCGTATCTCTCTGTCTCACTGTCTGAGTGTCTCTTTCTCTTTGTCTGTCTGCTGTCTGTCTCTCTGTCTCTCTGTCTGTCTATGTCTCTCTCATTGTCTCTCTGTCTCTCTGTTGTCTCTGTGTGTGTCTCTCTCTGGCTGTCTCTGTCTGTCTCTTTATCTCTGTCTCTGTCTGCCTATCTCTCTCTATTTTTCTGTCACCCTTTTGTCTCTCTCTGTGTTTCTCGCTATCACTTTCTTTCGTTTCTTTCGTGTGTTTCTCATTCACTTTCTTTCGTTTTGAACAAATAAAAATTATGAAGAAAAAAAAAGAAAAAGGTAAGTGTCGAGTTGGCGCAGTGGTTCCGACGTCAATCGGGCCGAGGCCCAAGAGACGACGGAGATCAGCTGCTTTAGTCTCAGATGAAAGATCAGTTTGGTTAACCCGCTACGCCACGGCTCACCTCATATTTCACAATCATTTTCAACCATATATTCAACACATTGCAATATATCGTTGGTCACGTGATAAGAGTCATGCATTAAAATAGATATGCCTCGGTATATGAATCCTCTCATTCTCTAACTGTATCTTTCTTTTTGTTTCTCTGTCACTGTCTGTCTATGCCTGTCTCTATCTTCATCTGTTTCTCTGTCTCTCTCTGTTTTTGTCTCTTTATGTCTCTGTCTCTCTGTCTATTGAATGTTTCTTTGTGGTTGTCCTGTTAGTTTTTTCTGTATGTCCCTCGATCTGTGTATCTCTGTCTCCTTTTCTGTCAGTCTTTCTGTATGTATGACTATTCTTCCATCCGCCCGTCTGTCCCTTCTGTCTGTGGGCCTGTCTGTCTATCTGTGTGTAACTTTGTATGTATATATCCATGTCTATCTAACTACCGGTATCTGCATACTTGCCCCTCCTCTCTCTCTCTCTCTCTCTCTCTCTCTCTCTGTGTCTGTGCCTGTGTCTGTCTGTCTGTCTGTCTGTCTATCTCTATCTCTCTCCCCCTCTCTCTCTCCCCCTCTCTCTCTCTCTCTCTCCCTTTCTCACACCCTCTCCCCTCTCTTTATGTGTCTCTGTCTCTGTCTCTCTGTTTCTCTGTCACTGTCTCTCTATGTATCTCTCTATCTTTGTCTGTCTGTCTCTCTGTTTTTGTCTCAGTATGTCTTTATCGCTTGACTGTTTCTCTGCGGCTGCCCTCTAAAAGTTTTATTTTGTCTGTCATTCTTAGTATCTCTGTCTCCGTTTCTGCTTGTCTTTCTGTACGCCTGTCTATTATCCCCCCTGTCTGTACGTGCACCTATGTCTATGTTTCCCAGTCTGTCTCACTAGATATGCATATTTGTCCGTCTTCCTCTTTTTCTCTCTCGCCGTCTGTCTGTATGTCTGTGTATGTCTGCCTGCCTGTCTGTCTCTCCCTTTCTGTTTCTGTCTCTGTGCATCTGTATCTCTGTCTGTTTCTGACTCTCTCTCTCTCTCCTCTCTGTCTGTATCTGTCTCTCTCTGTGTCTCTGTGTGTGTCTCTCTCTGTGTATCTCTGTATGTCTGTCTGTCTGTGTCTGTGTGTCTCTGTGTGTGTCTCTCTGTGTCTGTGTGTGTGTTTATCTCTGTCAGTTAGTCAATCAATCAGTCAGTCAGTCTGTCTGTCCATCTCTCTGTCTGTATCTGTCTCTTTGTCTGTCTCTGTATCTCTCACTGTCTCTCCCCCTCTCTCTGTGTCTCTCTGCGTATCTCTCTGTCTCACTGTCTGAGTGTCTCTTTCTCTTTGTCTGTCTGCTGTCTGTCTCTCTGTCTCTCTGTCTGTCTATGTCTCTCTCATTGTCTCTCTGTCTCTCTGTTGTCTCTGTGTGTGTCTCTCTCTGGCTGTCTCTGTCTGTCTCTTTATCTCTGTCTCTGTCTGCCTATCTCTCTCTATTTTTCTGTCACCCTTTTGTCTCTCTCTGTGTTTCTCGCTATCACTTTCTTTCGTTTCTTTCGTGTGTTTCTCATTCACTTTCTTTCGTTTTGAACAAATAAAAATTATGAAGAAAAAAAAAGAAAAAGGTAAGTGTCGAGTTGGCGCAGTGGTTCCGACGTCAACCGGGCCGAGGCCCAAGAGACGACGGAGATCAGTTGCTTTTGTCTCAGATGAAAGATCAGTTTGGTTAACCCACTACGCCACGGCTCACCTCATATTTCACAATCATTTTCAACCATATATTCAACACATTGCAATATATCGTTGGTCACGTGATAAGAGTCATGCATTAAAATTGATATGCCTCGGTATATCCTCTCATTCTCTAACTGTATCTTTCTTTTTGTTTCTCTGTCATTGTCTGTCTATGCCTGTCTCTATCTTCATCTGTCTCTCTCTGTCTCTCTATGTTTTTGTCTCTTTATGTCTCTGTCTCTCTGTCAATTGATTGTTTCTTTGCGGCTGTCCTGTTAGTTTTTTCTGTCTGTCCCTCGATCTGTGTATCTCTGTCTCCTTTTCTGTCAGTCTTTCTGTATGTATGACTATTCTTCCGTCCGTCCATCTGTCCATTCTGTCTGTGGGCCTGTCTGTCTGTCTGTGTGTGTAACTTTGTATGTATATATCCATGTCTGTCTAACTACCGGTATCTGAATACTTGCCCCCCTCTCTCTCTCTCTCTCTCTGTCTCTGTGTCTGTGCCTGTGACTGTCCGTCTGTCTGCATGTCTCTCTATCTCTATATCTCTCCCCTCTCTCTCCCCTCCTCTCTCTCTATCTCTCTCTCCCCCCCCTCTCTCTCTCTCTCACGTTCGCACACCCTCTCCCCTCTCTTTATGTGTCTCTGTCTCTGTTTCTCTGTTTCTCTGTCACTGTCTCTATATGTATCTCTCTATCTTTGTCTGTCTGTCTCTCTGTTTTTTGTCTCAGTATGTCTCTGTCTCTTGACTGTTTCTCTGCGGCTACCCTCTAAAAGTTTTATTTTGTCTGTCATTCTGTGTATCTCTCTGTCTCCGTTTGTGCCTGTCTTTCTGTACGCCTGTCTATTATCCCTCCTGTCTGTACGTGCACCTATGTCTATGTTTCCCAGTCTGTCGCACTAGATATGCATATTTGCCCGTCTTCCTCTGTTTCTCTCTCTCTCTCCGTCTGTCTGTATGTCTGTATATGTCTGCCTGCCTGTCTGTCTCTCCCTCTCTCTGTTTCTGTCTCTGTGTATCTGTGTCTCTGTCTGTTTCTGACTCTCACTCTCTCCCCTCTGTCTGTGTATGTCTGTGTCTCTATGTGTGTGTGTCTGTGTGTGTGTATCTCTGTCTGTCTGTCTGTGTCTGTGTGTCTCTCTGTGGGTATCTCTGTGTCTGTGTGTGTGTTTATCTATGTCAGTTAGTAAATCAATCAGTCAGTCAGTCAGTCTGTCTGTCTGTCCATCTGTCTGTCTGTATCTGTCTCTATGTCTGTCTCTGTATCTCTCACTGTCTCTCTCTCCCTCCCCGTCCCCTCTCCCTCTCGCTGTGTCTCTCTCTCTGTGCGTCTCTCTCTGTCTATTTGTCTGTGTGTCTCTCTGTCTCTTTGTCTGTCTGCTGTCTATCTGTCTCTCTGTCTCTCTCATTGTTTTTCTGTCTCTCTGTCTGTCTGTCTCTCTCTCTGGCTCTCTCTCTGTCTCTCTCTGGCTGTCTATGTCTGTCTCTCTGTCTCTGCCTGTCTCTGTCTGCCTCTCACTCTATTTTTCTGTCACCATTTTGTCTCTCTCTGTGTTTCTCGCTATCACTTTCTTTCGTTTCTTTCGTGTGTTTCTCATTCACTTTCTTTCGTTTTGAACAAATAAAAATTCTGAAGAAAAGAAAAAGGTAAGTGTCGAGTTGGCGCAGTGGTTCCGACGTCAACCGGGCCGAGGCCCAAGAGACGACGGAGATCAGCTGCTTTAGTCTCAGATGAAAGATCAGTTTGGTTAACCCACTACGCCACGGCTCACTTCATATTTCACAATCATTTTCAGCCATATATTCAACACATTTCAACATATCGTTGGTCACGTGATAAGAGTCATGCATTAAAATAGATATGCCTCGGTATATCCTCTCATTCTCTAACTATCTTTCTTTTTGTTTCTCTGTCACTGTCTGTCTATGCCTGTCTCTATCTTCATCTGTCTCTCTCTGCCTCTCTCTGTTTTTGTCTCTTTATGTCTCTGTCTCTCTGTCTATTGACTGTTTCTTTGCGGCTGTCCTTCTGTTAGTTTTTTCTGTCTGTCCCTCGATCTGTGTATCTCTGTCTCCTTTTCTGTCAGTCTTTCTGTATGTATGACTGTTCTTCCGTCCGTCCGTCTGTTCCTTCTGTCTGTGGGCCTGTCTGTGTGTGTGTGTGTAACTTTGTATGTTTATATCCATGTCTGTCTAACTACCAGTATCTGTATACTTGCCCCCCCCCCCCCGCTCTCTCTCTCTCTCTCTCTCTCTCTCTGTTTCTGTCTCTGTGTATCTGTGTCTCTGTCTGTTTCTGACTCTCTCTCTCTCTCTCTCTCTCTCTCTCTCTGTCTGTGTCTCTCTCTGTGTATGATCTCTGTCTGTCTGTCTGTGTCTGTGTGTCTCTCTCTGGGTCTCTCTGGGTCTCTGTGTGTGTTTATCTCTGACAGTTAGTCAATCAATCAGTCAGTCAGTCTGTCTGTCTGTCTCTGTGTCTCTGTCTCTGTGTCTGTCTATGTGTGTGTGTGTGTGTGTGCCTCTCTCTCTCTCTCCACACTGGGGTGAGTTGCGGAACATATTGAGTAATTTGTGCCACAACCAGACTGTTCCAGACCAAGACCAGTTCTGCGCCAGACCTAGAACTGAGAAACTGGCACTAGTTAACTGCGTATGTTATTTATGATCTCGGATTGGCCCCAAATAGTTATATTTTCATGGAAACAATTTTCAGATCACATATGTACACTAACTGTAGGTATCTGGTGAGGAAAAAACCATAATATCTGACATGTTCGATTTTTTTTAACAAAACGGACTGTTAGTGCGACAAAAGAGAAACTAATTGTAGCCGAGTAGAGATTGTTGTGAAATAAGTTGATAGGCTTAACTGTGTGGCTTGGTAGCTCAGCCGGTAGAGTGTTGGCATGGTAAGCCAGAGGTCCTGGGTTCAAGTCCCAGTCGAGTCACAACTTTTACACCTTGTTACATGTTACATTTGGCGCCCAACGTGGGGCTATGACTATGTTCTCCAAGTTCGATCCCCATTCGTTCTTATACCCATAGACATTCGGGACGAATTTCAACTTGCTGGGGGAGTATGTCATAGTGTGTAGGTTTTTCATCACTTGTACGGCCTTGCTGAACAAGCGTGCTTTTATGGAGACGTGGAAGAGTGTATGACTGCGAACCTGGCGATCCCGGTTCTATCCAGGGCCTGAGCGGGTATGTTTCTTTATAAGAACACCCGGTTACCCGGTAAAATGGGCCTGCAAATATATACAAATTATACAGTCTAGGGTTACATGTACAGTACAAATATCTCCGACAATATGACAAATATTTATCAAGAAAGTATCTTATTGTACCAAAGTATAATAAAGGCTGATTAAAGTTCAGATATTTTGACAACTGATTACGCATATCTAAAGTTAAAATACAAATTTGTAAAGACCATTAAAACATAATGACACTCCTTGATCAGTATCCTATAGTACAGCAGAACCTGACTTACGCGACCATCAACAACATGTCTAGGTATGGGTATCTAAGGCAGGTGGTAGTTTAATGCAGGTCAAAAGTTATGCAGAAAGCTCCTATAAGAGTTTTATGTATTATTTCTGCCCTGCATTAAGCAACCATTTTAGCTTCATTGCTGTGTCTAATGAAAATAAGATGGCTTAAAACAGATTCTACCGTACCTGTCAATCTATTAAGCATGTAGTAAAAATCTCGATTATTCGAATTTTCTGTACAGAAGAATTTAGACTCTTTTAGGCAGGTGGCTGCTTAATGCATGGAGACAGTCACGCAGAAAGCTCCTAGAGGAGTTTTCTGCATGACTTTCTCCATGCATTAAGCTGCCACCTATCTTAAACATCGATAATGATACGTAGTTTAGTGTTCGAATAATCGAGATTTCGCTGCAACAGTCCAGTCTCGCTAATACGACCACTCAAAGGAAGTATGATATTGGATTTGTAAAAGCAGGACAAAAATGGTACAGAAAGCTTCTATATACAGAAAAGCTTTTTATTGTAAATGTAAATGTATAGTAAAGTTTCGCTAATATGACCGCTGCGTTACTCTGGCCCTGCATTAATCAACCGCTTACTTTTAGAGACTACTGTGTTGATAAATTAAGTGATCTCATTAGCGAGACCCTTTTGTACTAACTAAACACAGTGCACCATTACAATGGATTATGAACCTCGACAGAAAAAAAATGTATGAACACTATATATCTAGTGTTCATACAAAATCGGACAGAAAACATTTAAGACACTTCATTGCAGAGTTTATAAGAACCCCACTTTGTGAAATTGTTATTTATACGAGCATGTGACTTTGAGTGTTCTTATAAATCGATGCGAAACTGAATCTTAGGTTTGTCAGAAATATAAGGTTACTGTAGTTATTTTGCAGATAATGAATGACTTATTGAATGAGCAGTTTTAACAGTTGAGACCGTATTTTGTAAGTTCTTTGTTGTACATATTTAACAAACTTGTTCCTGTATGAAAACAAACGGAAACTGAACACAAAGAAAAGGAATGCAAGGGAATTAACTTTACCTCTATCTTCGCTAGATATTATAAGATTTATATCCCTTGATGTTTATAAAACGGGTATTTTATTCCCTTATCTTCTGAAAAATAAATACACACGCAACTGGTAAATAAATTCTGATTTGTGTGAAAAGCCTTCTAGAAACTATTATCTGAGTATTGAATGGCTTGGGTCCTGGGGAGACGCCGAGATGGGGTAACGGATGAGCATATTAAACAAATGTTAAGATGGACATTGTGTCAAAAAGATGTTTAAACCTTTACTTGATAAATATTTATGCAAGACTCTGCCCATTGTGAGTAGAACTTAATTTTGCTTTCTTTATCAAACAGAGTGCGTATGGTTTTTTTTGTTTTGCTTTGTTTTGCTCTGCCCTCTTTCTCTCTCTCCCCTCTCTCTCTCTCTCTCTCTCTCTCTCTCTCTGTGTTTGTGCGTGCGTGCGTGCACATGTGCGTGTGTGTTGTGTGAGGTATGTGTGTGTGGTGGGGGATTGCCATGGTTGTAGAGACGCACGTATGTATCATATAAGCAAGCAGAGCAGGACATTATCAAACAGCTCTATTATGTCTATTTCACCCATTCCAGCTTGAACATTAATGTTACTACATATATATTCATTAACGTAAGTTTTATAATGGAAACATTTGAATGAAATGATTCGCTTTGTAAACAGCTAGTAAACTAGAATGTGTTGCTACAGCACACACTGTTTGACATGACCGTTTGTACATTTGCAAAAATGAGCAGACCCGAACCCCATACGAGCAGTTTGAACAGGGTCTGAACATGGTCTGTTCTGTTTGCTTATGAAACAGTAAATGTATGGTTTTACAGTTTCTGAAATGTCAAGACAATCCATTTTCTTTGAATAATAAACATATATAAATTCAAGAACTGAATATTCATGAAGTCAATTTCTTTTCTATAAATATTCACGAGGGAAAGAGTTAAGCTATTTAATGGTGTATGTTTGGCATTTACAAAAAAGAGTTTCCCTGTGTATATTTCAGATCCGAGGTATTTTCTTACAATAGATACTTCTCAAAATATTGAACAAGTCGGACAGCGCTTTTTAATTCATAAGATATTACAATGTACTTTACCTTTTTACTTGACAATCACGTTAAACTACGCTTTTGCAAATACAAAAATGTATTGTAGACCCCAAAATAGACAACTTCTGTGAGAGCTATCTAACTAGGGCCAGCTTTCCTTCCTTATTTGTAATAGATTCAACTTTTTATTATTTGACATGGCAATATTATTTTAATGAAAAATAAATTGATTGCATTTCAAAAATGACCAGAGAACTCAGTGTATAGAAACAAGTGTAAGATAACCACAAAGAAGTGCACTTCTCTGAATTACGTTCTTTAAAACATATGCTTTTTCATTTATGTTGGTTTTGAATCATTGATTTGAAGCGAAACGTGTTCCTGTTTAAAATAAAAACAACAAAAACAATGCTATGATTTTATAGGTGCACCGGTAAACCGTCGTTCGAGTATCAAGAATAGTTATTTTTTCTCCCCACATTTAATACCAAAGATGCTTCAGCTGCAATAAATTAGCAACGATTATAACAAACAAATGATCAGATATGATACGATCAATTAATTATTGTAAAAACACACCTTACAACCTCCATCGAAATAAAATGACTGCGATCGAACTAGACCAAGTTCGTGCTGATCGAATCTGAAAAAAATCCCTGATACATTATGATGGAGGAGAATATTACAGATTGTCACCACCTTACCTGAAGTACACAGGAGTAATGCGTCGTGCATCAATACTTTGCGTTAGTGGTACAGATATATCCCTCTAAACCGGACATTCATAATAGCATCAATACCTGGCTTTAAAACAGGTGGCAGCTTAATGCAGGATGAAAGTCATGCGGAAAGATTCAAAAGGAACTTTCTGCATTACTTTCATCCTGGATTAAACTGCCCCCTAACTAACGTGCCCAAATGTTCTTTATTCGGTTTAGAGAGGGTTTACCACATATATATAGTGTTTACGTATAAATTAGACTTATCTTGTGGATTCACCTTTCCGCGAGAGAGTTTTTTTTTCTCAGAAATTTGATATTTGACCAAATATTTAGCAATAATGTCATAACCTAGATTAAATTTTAAGCCTAAACTTCGCATCAAACCAAGCTTCATGGCATCAAACAGTCGTTTAAAGATGAGTTGATTACAAGACTGTTTATCTTTCGGTCACAAGCACATATTATGTCCACACACGAGAAAGTTTGAAGTTCTCTTCCCTAATAGAGACTATACAATTTTGTAACAAAAATGGTTCCGAAGCCCAGCTTTTCAATTCTGTAGTTTTGCTTGTTAGAATACATTTGATTATTGTCACAAAACACTGATTCAAGTTTTGCGTCATCACCAAGAACCCTGAATGGTGAACATTTTAACTCTTCTCTTGCTGAATTTTAAAATACATTTCTCCTTCTTTACCCATGCCCTGTTATATAATTTACACATATCTTCACTGTGTACAAGTATTTCGCTGTGCAATCACTGCTGTGGAATGCACTGGTTGCAAATCAACTTGTAAATAGTGCAGACCCTGATGAGACAGCTCATACAGGAGCTGTCTCATCTGGGGTCTTCACTATTTACATGTAGGTATATTGACGTGAATAGCAAGCGAAGGGTTAATTGGAAATCGGCCGAAATATCTTGACAGAATTCTATTTAAAAGACAATGTTTGTTTAGTCTTTTTTACGTCATACAATTAGCAGATTTATAATTAGTGTTTTATTTTTCAACATAATGCATGGTCTTCAATTAGTGTTATACATATACAACCCCGTGGTATATCACGATATGTTCTCCTCGGCAGTATTCGGTCCTACTGTTAGCTCACCTGGCACAAAGTGACAAGGTGAGCTGTTGGGATCGCTTTGTGTCCGTGGTCATTCGTTGTGCGCTGAGTGCGGTCAACTTTTTTTTTAACTTGTCCTCCAAAGCTTGGTGGAACTTATGCAAACATCACAAACTTGATCCTTAGGTGGTCCTCTACATTTTTATCACTGGTGATATGTCACATGAACTAAAATTATGATGACGCAAAACTTGAATCAGCGTTTTGTGACAAAAATAAAATTTATTCTAACAAGCAAAACTACAGAATTGAAAAGCTGGGTTTCGGAACATTTTTTTTACAAAAGTGTATAGTCTCTATTAGAGAAGAGAACCTCAAACTTTCTCATGTGCATGTCACATGAACTAAAATTATATTTCAGCGATTAAGTTCTTTAAAACACATCTTCTAAACTGCCAAATAGGATTTGACAAAACTTCACGGAAATATATACATGATGTCTTCTGTCAAAATACGTGTAAAGTGTGTTCTGTCGCTGCATAGGTGGGTCACAGGAGTTAGAAGTAGATTTTAACGAACGATTTCTTTCCTAAACAGCTGCATGAGATTTGGCCAAGCTTCACAAATATGCTCCTAAAAATATTCCCTGTCAAAATGACTTAAATATAACCGGTCTGCTACATAAGTTGGCCACAGTATAGCTAGAATATAACTATACTGTATTTAGCGAAAGCAAACTATCTGTATATTTTAATTATTTACATTAACGGCCACTAAATTACATCAAGTAATTTGTGTTAAAGTCAGGTAGCTGCTTAAAGCATGGTGAAAGTAAACCAGAACGCTCCTATAGGAGCGTTTTGTTTTGCTTTCACCTTGCTTTAAGCTGCCACCTGCCCAAAATACCAACTTATTAAGACAATTTAGTGACCGTTATAGAGAGGTTCTGCTGTATACAGATGCGTCTAGCTAATGCGACCATGTAGTTTATTAGCACTGGAGTCTGTAAATGCAGGCATGGTCTATCATTACAGTACAACAGCAATACAGAGAGCTCACATAGGAGCGTTCTGTATAACTCTTGTCCTACATTAAGCTACCACCGGCTTTTTTATATTCAGAAGCCTATTTCTATTAAGTGGTCGTATTAGCCAGACCTTACTTATTTTTAAATCTCATCTTCTAAACCTCGGACTGGAATTTGATCAAACATCTGATCTTTTATCAACGTAATACAAACACATACATTTGTATAACTTCAGTTAATAATATTTATGACGTCATTATTTCTTACATGAATATTCACCAGATGGTTAACCCTTTCGCTGCCAATGCCGGATCTAGCTGTTCTATTTCACCAGAGATTACCTATGCAAACAGTTTGGATCCAGATGAGACGCCGAGTAACTCGGCGTCTCATCAGGATCCAAACTGTTTGTTACTGACAAACAAAAATGAAGAAAATAAGAAAAAAATGAAATTTTGTAGCAGGCGACAAAGTTAGCAGACGACAGAATTTGGCAGCGAAAGGATTAAGAGTTTAAGTACGACCCGACGATAGTACTCACTGTTCACTATTCAACTTATTTCCAGCGGCCGTTATACAGAGCATTTAGTGTGCGTGCGCATACCGCGGTCCCCAATATGCCATGAAGGTCTCCATGTGTCAGAAATTGGCGTAATTGACATGTCGCTATGAAGGTCAGACTGGAAAAGTTGGAAACCTAAGATATCTTAACCCTTTCCCTAATATAAACGCCTTTTCGTGCATTTGCAAACAGAACAGACCTAGATCAGACGGCTCCTTTTGAAGCCGTCTGAACAGGGTCTGTTCTGTTTGCTTATGGAAATTTAGAGATCTGGTTGGCAATTTTCGACAACAGTGAAAAAAAGTTCATTTCCATGTTCCGTTTTATTGATTCTGTGCATGAATATTCATGACGTGAAGAAATTTTGAAAAAAATGAAACAGGGAAGTGGTTAACAAATGTCGTCTGCAAAAGATGTCTTCAGCTTCAATTCTCCTCATAAAAAAATCCACCAAGGGACCATAATGTTAAACAGTATGGTTCCTGATTAGAAGCTGAGTTACTCGACGTCTAATCTGGATCCAAACTGTTGCATAAATGATCACAGATACGACACTGGCAGCGAAAGTGTTCAAGTAAACATATTCTGAAATGTTTCTTCAGCCGTTAGAATTGTTGTCTGTTTATGTTTTTGGAATGTAATAATTTGCAATTACAGTATACATACAAGTATATCCTATGAAGAAACAAAATTAACTAGTGACTGACCTGGATCAAAACCCATTTACCGATATTCCAATCAGGTGGCAATAATGTAGGATATGGTTATCCTTTGTGCAAGTGGCACTGATGTCTATCGCGGCTTTTATCTGATTTACTTGCCACCTGTTACACCTGACAAGCGCCAAATCAGTGCACGTCTGCCCTTCCCCTTCCCCCGTGCCATCGCTGACGGACTCGAGCGTCTGATGCGATTTCTTGATCTTTGCAAGTACAGCAGAGTCTCTCTAAAGCGACCTCGTGATTTATTAACATAGGACACTTTAAAAGCATGTGGCAAAAGAAATCTCATGTACAGTAAAACCTCTCTATAACGGCCACTAAATTACATAATGTATTTTGTGTTAAAGGCAGGTGGCGGCTTAAAGCAAGGTGAAAGTAAAACAGAACGCTCCTATAGGAGCGTTCTGTTTTACTTTCACCTTGCTTTAAGCAGCCACCTGTCCTAAATACCAACTAATTAACACAATTTAGTGGCCGTTATAGAGAGGTTATACTGTAGAAGCTTTCTGTATCACTTTGTCCTGCATTAAGCTATCATCTGTATTACAAATCTAGACTTAGACTTCTTTTGAGTGATCGTATTAGTGAGACTTTACTGTGGTTTAACTCATACACATACAGTAAAACCTCGATTATTCGAATTTTCGGTATAGAAGAATTTAGACCCTTTAAGGCAGGTGGCTGCTTAATGCATGGTGAAAGTCCTAGAGGAGCTTTCTGCATGACTTTCACCATGCATTAAGCTGCCACCTGTCTTAAAGATCGATAATAATACGTATTTTAGTGTTCGGATAATCGAAGTTTTACTGTAGTTCCATATGGTAGAAACAGATATTATGATCGAAGCAAATAGTATGGTAGAAATAAATATTATGGTAGAAAAAAAATACTAAGGTAGAACTATAATGTCATGGTAAGAATATATATTGTGGTAGAAATAGATACTGTAGAAATATATATCATGGTAGAAATATATATGATAAAAAATAGATATAGTAGAAATATATATTATGGTAGAAAAAGATGTTTACCCTTTCGTCGCCAAATAAATATCGCCTACCATCATACTCTGCTTGAGGTTTCCGGGTAATTTATTTTATTAATTTCGTTATAAAAGCATTCTAGTAACCAGGGTGTCCAACAGTTTAGATCCTGATAACAGAGCTCCAGACAAAGGTGCGTACCCAAATACTAATATCGCCATTTCTCCACCAAACCCTATATTGGGACAACTCTTTAGAACCGCCACGGAGAGAGTTTGATGGAGAAATCAAGGAGTTATTCTCGAAACTGTTTTAATTTACGCATCTTATCTGGAGCTCTGAGATGAGATGCCACCTTACTCTTGATCTAAACTATTCATAGGTGTTATCAAGACATTGGCCATGGCGACAAAATGGTTCACCATTTACTCCGTGAATATTCAGGTAAGAAATAATGATATCATGAATATTAATTATATTACTTTTGTAAATGGCATCGTTAGTAAAGATTGTTTTTGGTCATGGCAGAAAATGTTGAGACAAATCAATATTATTTCATAAACAAACACTGCAGACCCTTATCAGATGGTCCTATAGGAGCCATCTGATCTGTATATATTCGTTTACAAATGTGTTAAAAACTTACAAATGTATATATGGAGTAAAGGGTTAAAACTTAAGTTTAACTCCTGTTTAATTGCAAACTGTCTTGGATTTACAAATGTTTAGAACCAGACGTAACTCGACGTCCTTCAAGCCTTTTGGCCGATAGTCTCTTATAAGCCGTATGACACTTGGCCGATAGTCTCCTATAATCTATATGACACTTAGTCGATATTCTCCTATAATCTATATGACACTTGGCCGATAGTCTCTTATAATCCGTATGACACTTGGTCGATAGTCTCCTATAATCTATATGACACTTGGCCGATAGTCTCATATAATCTATATGACACTTAGTCGATAGTCTCCTATAATCTATATGACACTTGGCCGATAGTCTCCTATAATCTATATGACACTTGGCCGATAGTCTCCTATAATCTATATGACACTTGGCCGATAGTCTCTTATAATCCGTATGACACTTGGTCGATAGTCTCCTATAATCTATATGACACTTGGCCGATAGTCTCTTATAAGCCGTATGACACTTGGTCGATAGTCTCCTATAATCTATATGACACTTGGTCGATAGTCTCCTATAAGCTGTATGACACTTGGTCGATAGTCTCCTATAATCTGTATGACACTTGGTCGATAGTCTCTTCAGGCTGTATGACACTTGGTCGATAGTCTCTTATAAGCTGTATGACACTTGGTCGATAGTCTCCTATAATCTGTATGACACTTGGTCGATAGTCTCCTATAAGCTGTATGACACTTGGTCGATATTCTCTTATAAGCTGTATGACACTTGGTTGATAGTCTCCTATAATCTGTATGACACTTGGTCGATAGTCGCTTCAGGCTGTATGACACTTGGTCGATAGTCTCTTATAAGCTGTATGACACTTGGTCGATAGTCTCCTATAATCTGTATGACACTTGGTCGATAGTCTCCTATAAGCTATATGACACTTGGTCGATAGTCTCCTATAAGCTGTATGACACTTGGTCGATAGTCTCTTATAAGCTGTATGACACTTGGTCGATAGTCTCCTATAATCTATATGACACTTAGTCGATAGTCTCTTATAAGCTGTATGACACTTGGTCGATAGTCTCTTATAAGCTGTACGACACTTAGTCGATAGTCTCTTCAGGCTGTATGACACTTGGTCGATAGTCTCTTATAATCTGTATGACACTTGGCCGATAGTCTTTTATAATCTGTATGACACTTGGTCGATAGTCTCCTATAATATATATGACACTTGGTCGATAGTCTCTTATAATCTATATGACACTTGGTCGATAGTCTCTTATAATATATATGACACTTTGTCGATAGTCTCTTATAATCTATATGACACTTGGACGATAGTCTCCTATAATCTATATGACACTTGGTCGATAGTCTCTTATAATATGTATGACACTTGGCCGATAGTCTCCTATAATCTATATGACACTTGGACGATAGTCTCCTATAATCTATATGACACTTAGTCGATAGTCTCTTATAAGCTGTATGACACTTAGTCGATAGTCTCTTCAGGCTGTATGACACTTGGTCGATAGTCTCTTATAATCTGTATGACACTTGGCCGATAGTCTCCTATAATCTGTATGACACTTGGTCGATAGTCTCCTATAATCTATATGGCACTTGGTCGATAGTCTCTTATAATCTATATGACACTTGGTCGATAGTCTCTTATAATATGTATGACACTTGGTCGATAGTCTCTTATAATCTATTATGACACTTAGTCGATAGTCTCTTATAAGCTGTATGACACTTGGTCGATAGTCTCTTATAATCTGTATGACACTTAGTCGATAGTCTCTTATAAGCTGTATGACACTTGGCCGATAGTCTCTTTATAATCTATATGACACTTAGTCGATAGTCTCTTATAAGCTGTATGACACTTGGCCGATAGTCTCTTATAAGCTGTATGACACTTGGCCGATAGTCTCCTATAATCTATATGACACTTGGACGATATTCTCCTATAATCTATATGACACTTAGTCGATAGTCTCTTATAAGCTGTATGACACTTAGTCGATAGTCTCTTCAGGCTGTATGACACTTGGTCGATAGTCTCTTATAATCTGTATGACACTTGGTCGATAGTCTCCTATAACCTGTATGACACTTGGTCGATTGTCTCTTCAAGCTGTATGACACTTGGTCGATAGTCTCTTCAAACTGTATGACACTTGGTCGATTGTCTCTTCAAGCTGTATGACACTTGGTCGATTGTCTCTTCAAGATGTATGACACTTGGTCGATAGTCTCTTATAAGCTGTATGACACTTGGTCGATAGTCTCTAATTACTATTCATGAAGTCATTATTTCTGACTTGAATATTCATGAGTAAACGGTTGATATATAATATATATAATATGCATGCAAACAAGTTTCTATGACTTACACTTCTGTATGAATTAAAAACATGAGTGTCTTTAAATGGTGTTTTATCATCACAAAACGAAATTAAGTCCTTGCACGACATTTAAGAAGACAATCCTTCTTTTGCAATACGTTTGGATTCAGATGGGTGTAAATCGACTTCTCATCAGAATGTTTATTTTTAAACAATTAGAGAAAAGTCTACTTATATTTCTGAAACTTAAGTCTGCTAAACAATGATCTGTTGCAAGTTTTACTTCGTGTTTGAAAGCATTTGAGAAACTATAGACCGAGTGTCAAACAGCTTGGACTCAGATGAGATCACATGGATCCAAGTTTGTTTGCAGTCAGGTACTTAGTGAGCAAAAAAATACGACAGTAGGCGTGCGCACAAACTCCATGGATATTCATGGATACACATGTGCACACACTCCATGAATATTCATGAATACACATGTGCACAAACTCCATTGATATTCATGGATACACATGTGCACACACACTCCATGGATATTCATGAATACACATGCACACAAACTCCATGGATATTCATGAATACACATGCACACAAACTCCATGGATATTCATGGATACACATGCACACAAAGTCCATGGATATTCATGGATAAACATGTGCACACACGCCATGAATATTCATGAATACACATGTGCACAAACTCCATGGATATTCATGGATACACATGTGCACACAAACTCCATGGATATTCATGGATACACATGCACACAAACTCCATGGATATTCATGAATACACATGCACACAAACTCCATGGATATTCATGGATGCACATGCACACAAACTCCATGGATATTCATGAATACACATGCACACAAACTCCATGGATATTCATGGATGCACATGCACACAAACTCCATGGATATTCATGAAAGAATTAACGGCTGTATGAACATAAATAAGCTTGTTTTTATAATGGTATATAAACACATGGTTTTCTGGCTATGGCAGAATCAGATTATTTTTGATAGGTCCACGTATGTTTGCCCATTGATGTGTTTAGCTTCTACCTGATAGATCTACCGTTCTGTGTTGTGGAAAAAGTCTTCTCTGTTTGCTTATACGTGTATACAGTAAAGTCACGCTAATGCGACCACGTTGTTTATTATCACAGAAGTCTATATACGGTAATCCCTCTCTATAACGACCACTAAATTGTGTTAATTAATTGTATTTTGGGCAGGTGGTTGCTTAAAGCAAGGTGAAAGTAAAACAGAACGCTCCTATAGGAGCGTTCTGTTTTACTTTCAACTTGCTTTAAGCAGCCACCTGCCTTTAGCACAAAATACTTGATGTAATTTAGTGGTCGTTATAGAGAGGTTTTACTGTATGTAGGTGGTTGTTTAATGCAGGACAAAAGTAATGCCTATAGGAGCTTTCTGCACTGCTTTTGACTTGCATTAAGCTACTACCTGCTTTAAAAATCCACATTTATACTTCTTTTGAGTGGTCACATTAGTGAGACTTTACTAAATATTACACATCTGAATGCTTGCCATGGCAATACATTTCCTTATTTTATATTTTTTACTATTATTAATCTAGTTGATATTCACATTGTTTTCATGGATATTCATAAAAGATTAACGTTGTTGTTGTTGCCTTCCATTGCTTTAGAACAAATGATTTGATTCGATTCTCTGTGTTGTAGCGCCATCACGTGACCTAAGAGAGCAGTTCTCGCAAATCCTCCACGTATGGTAACACTATAAAGGACCCCTCACTCTCCAAGTACAGCTAAAGTAATTACATCAATATCATTTTATTTAATAAACAATTTGCCAAAATATGAGTTATATGTCATTTTTTCATTTTCCTGTGTTCTTGATGGGTCAATAATGTTATACCCAAAGGTTTATAATAAAATACCAGCCTCCCTCCAGGGACCAGGCCAGTTTAACTTCAAAGATTGCCGTTCCCCGACTTCCAGCCGAAATTGGACGCCGACATGCAAAGAAACAATAATATTTAAAGGAATTTGTGAAAACGGGAGATAATAATCAGGAATACTCAATTTAGAAGGAGAGGAAAGTTAACGTTTCTTTGTAAACTACATTATGTTATCTCTTTCTTGTCAAATACAAGAAAATGTTTTGTAAATCATGTATCGTTTATATTACGGTAAGGTCAGAAAGAAACTTTGTAGCATTCTTCAATCGAGCAGCCTGCTTAAATTGTTTAATTGCCCGCCACCTTCAATTCCCGACCTTGTGTTTTCGCTGCGATGCTTGAAATTCAATTGAATTAATCATCGAACTGCAGATCAGATCTGATTGACATTTTAAACAGTTTTGATCCAGATGAGACGCTAAGAAACCCAGCATCTGGCCAGGATCCACACTGTCTGCTGATAGCTCAATGATTACATACAAACATAAGCGAATCTATATAATAGAAAATGCAGTAGATATATACTAGCTTCCAAGCAGTTGACATTCTTAGAGCATGGCAAGGGCTCAGACTTTGTTACGCCTGCATATTTGTGATGTTTACAACGGTTTACAACAATAACTCGACTGCTGACGGTGGATTTATGGTTAATGGAGCTAGTGTCTTATTGTTCACGTTCTTTGTAAACTATTTTGTTTGGCAGTTTGCGACATTTTTTGGTATAATTTTACCTCTTTTGCCATACAGTGAAGTCTCACTTATATGACCACTCAAAAGAAGTATTACTCTGGGTTTTTAAAGCAGGTGGTAGCTTAATACAGGAAAAAAGTTATGCAGAAAGACCCTATAGGAGCTTTCTGAATTACCTTTGCCCTGCATTACGCAACAAACTGTCTTTACAGATATCTATGTTAATAAATAATCGGGTCGCACTAGCGAGACTTTACTGCATTGGCTTGTCATATAAGATCGTGTCAATCAGCTCACAGAGATTTGGATATGGGAGTAACCTTTGACTTCATAAATACATCTTTTAATAACGCATTAGCAAACAGAGTAGACCTAGATAACAATTAATCTAATTGATTTCCATGATGTTATTATTTCTTATATACATATTCATGGAGTAAAGGGTTAAATATATATATATAATGTAAAAATACATGCATTTCAAAATAGTACTATATGTGCAGTACTTAGAAATGTAAAACAAAACATTACGATGGAATTCCTTTAAGGGTATGTATTGTTGTAATGAATTCATAATAACTTATAACTGTAACACGGACCATTGTACTCTTGCTCTTTTTAGTGAGTCTTATTGTTGCCCATTCTGTGGAAAAAAACCCTTTATTTTGAGGATGTGTTGGAAATGTCAGAGTATCGGACTGAACATCTATATGAATTGGAGTGACTTTAGATTCTGCCCTTCTATACAAACATCTATAGGTTTTGTGATGATATTAGATTATGCCAATCTATATAAACGTTTGTAAATCTTGGTGTGACACTAAGCCCTTCTAAACAAACATCTGAAGGGCTTGGAGTGACATTAACCCTTTCCCTATTCTGTGTTTATTACAAATTTCAAAACCTACTGAATATTCATGGACAAAATAGTTATAATTAAATATGTGAGGTGAAACATTGTAGCCATTTTGTTAACTAAAGACGCAGCTATATAAAATTCCATCAGCGAACAGAGCAGATCCTGATCAAACGGCTCCTATAGAAGCCGTCTGATCTTGGTTTACTCTGTTTGCAAATGTATGAATTTGCGTTTATATGAGGGAACGGGTTAAATTATGTCATTCTATACAAACCTTTATTGGGGTTGGCTGACACTAAATTATATCCTTCTATACAAACATAAATTGGGATAGGGTGACATTAGATTATGCCCTTCTGTAGAATCATCTATAGGGATTGAAATTGTATTATTTTGGATCCTTTTATATAAACATGTACGTGTATTGAGCTTGTGTGCCATTAGATTATACCCTTCTATACAGTAATTTATAGGGTTTAGAGTGACATAACAATACGTATCTTCTTCTATACGAGCATCTATCGTGCTTGATCTAGTATTAGAGTATGCCCTTCTACACAATGAGCTATAGGGCTAAATTAACATTAGATTATGTCTCTCTATACAAATATCTATAGGGATTGGAGTGACATTAGACTACGCCCGTCTTTACAATCATCTATAGATCTGAATTTTTACAGTTCTGTCAAAGCGAACAATCCTTGTGTTCATATGTAATTACAAAAACATCATCAAATTGATAGTCATGATGCCATTGTTTCTAATATGAAATTCATTGGATGATATTGGCTATTGTCTTCATTGTCACTGAGCCTACGACAATCGTTAACACCTTTTTTGGCATTAAATATGCATACACATATACTGAACACATTTGCTAATTGGCCATCCGTTAAATATTTTTAAAAACTAATTAATATATTTTTCTTAAACTCTGCATACAAGTTGACATACACATGCCGTTTCGATTATTACTCTTTTGCAATGAACTGTTCTTCCTTTTAGGTATTTTGCATTTGTATACAACCGTCTGGTTTTCATATTTTGGTCAAACTATCATATGACCAACTAGAAGCTTTGCTGAGCTTTATGTAAACGAAAGTTCGCTAAGTAGTTTGTTTTATCAAGGATCAACATATGATCTATATTCCTGCAAATTACCCGTCATTAAGGCGTATTGTTTCAGTGATCAGACACGATAGAGATCTTCGTATACCACACCTGGCAACAGCTATAATTAGCTAGAATCGAATTTAACCCTTTCGCCGCCAAATAAATTTCGCCTGCCACAATATCGGCTGCTTCAGGTTTCAAACTCAAGATGTTTCAATTTCTTTTTAAAATCATAATCAGAGTGTCAAACAGTTTGGATCCAGATGAGACGCCGGGTTACTCGGCGTCTCATCTGGATCCAAACTGTTTGCAAAAGTAATCACTGGTGAAATACAACAGCTAGTCGTCGTTTTTTGTTGTTGTTGGAATTTGGCGTCTAACTTTATTAGTATTATCAAAGACCTATCATAACATAGGTATTTGGTATTATGCACTATAACCATACTTTATATAAGCTCTGTATCCTAGATTTGTTCAATACAACCTGTTTCTGTCGGGTTCTATTGACCCAAATCTGTTCTATGTTTTCTACCTTGATTGGTATCCGGCGGCCCGTGTTTGTTGATACCCGACCGTGATAATGTACGATAGAGGCAGTGAGGCAGACAAACCAATTTTAATCTGGCTAAATCCAATTTCTTCTGTAAGAATATTGGCTCTATTAATTTCTTAATCTTAAGCGTGCTGAACAACATTTGGTCGATAGAGCATGTCTTCAGATTTCGGGTCAGGCTTTCTTCATTTGTTTTTCAAAGACATAATTATGCAGAGTGTCAAACATGTTGGATCCTGATCATACACTGAAATACTCGGCTCACCTGGATATCAAGTGTTTGCAAAGGGAATTACGAATTTGCCGTTCTCGTGCTAAAGGTTAATTTCTTAATCAATAATGGAACAGAAGGCATCCTCATTGTCAGGGTATCAGTCCATCTCCCGCTATGTATGACAACCTTCAGCACGCGCTGTAGCTGTCGTTTGCTGTAACTATCGTTGCGTCGTCTGCTGTAACTGTCGTCTGCTGAAAGTGTCGTCTGTTGTAAATGTAGTATGTTGTAACTGTCTCCTGCTGTAACTGTCGTCGACTGCATCTCGTTTGTATTTACTGTCATCTGCTGCTGTAACAGACGTTGTCATCTGCTGCTGTAACAGAAGTATGTTGTAACTGTCGTCTGCTGCCGTAACTGCCCTCTGCAGAAACTGACGTCAGCTGAAACTAGCGTCTGCTATAAATTTCATCTGCTGTAACTGCCGTTGTTGCTGTAACTGCCGTTGTTGTAACTGCCGTTGCTGTAACTGCCGTTTGCTGGAATCTGCTGTAAATGCCATCTGCTGTAAATGTCGCATGCTGTAACTGCCGTTGCTGTAACTGCCGTTTGCTGAAACTGTCATCTGCTGTAACTGTCGTATGCTGAAAATATTGTCTGTTGTAACTGTCGTCTGTTTAATTGCTGTCTGCTGTTAC
Organism: Azorinus chamasolen; assembly: GCA_963576725.1. Classification (NCBI taxonomy): domain Eukaryota; kingdom Metazoa; phylum Mollusca; class Bivalvia; order Cardiida; family Solecurtidae; genus Azorinus; species Azorinus chamasolen. The sequence continues at coordinate 96,820,394 of OY755237.1, forward strand.
TAGCGTTTGTTGTAACGGTCAGCTGTCTGATGCAACTGTCTTATCTGAATCTGTCGTCTGCCGAAATCGTCCTTCAGATAATCTCACGTTAAGAATCTTTTCCATAATTAGTCTATATTCACTTTACGTTTGTTTTTTATACCACAGAAACAAACTCTCACATACAGTTGAACTTCGATATCTCGAACTCGGATAACTCGAACTTTGATATATCTCGAACTAAAAAGTTTGGTCCTTCCAAAATTTACAACATATAATTGTTCTAAAATGTATCACTATGCATATCTAGAGACACATATGGCAGCTTGATGCAGGTCGAAAGTAATGCTGAAAGCTCCTGCAGGAGCTTTCAGCATTACTTTCGACCTGCATCAAGTTGTGAACTTGAGAAATTGGATAACTCGAACCTCTGTTATCTCGAAATAATATGTATGGTCCGTAAGTTCGAGGTATCGAAGTTCAACTTATTTGTTTTAGTTGAGTAAAAAGAATAGTAATGCAATATAAGATTATTGAAAAAAAACCACCGCTTGTTGGACACTATTTAAAGGTTTTCTCTTTCAACATTATGAAAGAAAAAACAACGAATAATAATAATGCTTATTCTGCCTGCAAAGGCGTGGAGGAAAAGGCATTTTGAAGGAAAGGGTTAACCGGTTAAGTAAAATATATTGTAGATCTGAGGTGAGATTAAACACTATTTCCAGCCAACACGTTTCTTACAAGCAGAAGCCATTATCTGATTACTTTATTAATGTTAATTAGCAGGGTTGTTTTTATAATGGTATTATTAACAAGGGATATTTTGACAATGGCAGAAACTATAGAATAAGATATATTATGTTATAAATAGAATCTTGCATTCGTGTTCGTAAAGCTCGTTTTGTATCGTTTTAAAAAGACGGACTTATTATCAAGAACACTCATGTAAGATCCTCTATTTATTTCATGTGCAAACTGAACAGACCCTGATCAGACAGCTACTGTAGATTTACTGTGGGTCTAATCTTTTTTACAAATGCATTAAAATTCGTCTCTATCGTGTAAAGAGTTCGTGAATATATTGAGCAATGGTTTTTATGTGCCGCTATGTAGCCTAACTAGAAATTGAACAAAATTTAGTTTTGTAAAAAATATTTTCTGAAATTATTATTATTATTATTATTATTATTATACCACATTTATATAGCGCTATTTTCACACAGGATATGTGCGTTCAAAAGCGCTTGACATAGATACATTTTATATACAAAACAGGGTATATTCAATGTGTAATTATAGAACATTTAAAATAAAATATATTTAATACTTATATATAGATAGGATAATAAAAAAAGAATTTATCTATAACATAGGTAAACCAATTTCATCCCTTCCGTAAGTTTATCTGTCTGTGTTCAAGCTCTATTATATTGTGTCAACGCACTCACGTCATAAAAAACAAAATTTGAATGTAACATTCTATGCACAGTGCCAGTACGTCACACAGTTTTGACCCAGACCCAACATAATTGGGTACATTTTTGGCATACAACACTACACATAAAATATCGCTGGAAAATTGGGTAACAGAACAGATCAGTTTGAAGTTCATGCATATAAACTAAGTAATACAAATAAACAACTGTAATATACGCGCAATATGCAACCCCCCCCCCCCCCCCCCCCCCCCCTAGTCAAATACTATTCGACCCGCCATGGCAATGAGGGAGCACACAAGGTATAACCCGTATATTAACGGAGTTGTAATAGGGTATATCCGAAATTTAATTACAGAGTAAAATGTCCTATTATGGGAACCCGAAAAGCCCAGCAAAAGTAAAACTAAAGAATGTATCCCGTATACTGTTCCTACAACATATCCCACCGGCTGCAATGGCAAGGAATCATATCAAAATGTGTCCCTCTCGTGCAAATCAATGTAAAATAAGACCGATACCACACTAAACGTATACCACTTGTCAGTAAACTCTTTCCCTTTTGAATACTTATGTATGAAATAATTACGTCATGAATATTTATTAGCTGATTTTATGTAATGGCATAACTGTATACAATGGAATTTATTGGTATTGGTAGAAACTGTAGATTCAGATTAATCCATTTGCTCCCAGCGGATTCTTCCATGTTTATATACTGGATAAGTCCATTTTTTATCTAAGGGGTGCCTGGCCTAAATTTTCAATTTCGTTTTGTTTTATATTGAAATTCATATCAGCAAACAGTGTAGACTCTGATCAGACGCCGCATTATGCGGCGTCTGATCAGAGCCTACACTGTTTGCCTACGTCCCATATTTGGGATCGTGGGAGCAAATGGGTTAATGCTATTCCATAAGCATAACGAGAGCAGACCCTGATTATACGGACCCTTTAGTAGCCGTCCGATCTGGGTTTACTCTGTATGCAAAGGTGTGGGAATGTGTGTTTATATGAGGGAAAGGATTAGTAAATGCTGGTATATGTTTGTTATATCAGTACACCCAGCAGTGTTTACAAGTAGTTGTGCTATATCATCTATATTGAATCTATACTGATGTATAGATAATTACGCACCTGTCTTAAAATAACGAATTGAACATTGCATTTGGTTTTAATTTACTGGCGGATTGGATTTCTTTTGGTAGCAATGACTCATTTTGACCCACACAGAAAAAAAATCGTCCAAGTGCAAACCAATTAATCTAATTAAGTAAATTAGGCTAGCCTTCTGGCTCATCCGCGGTATTGCAGTGCGCAAAATACACTGTAGGACTAGCTAAATCATTTGAAGCATTCTTAGATGAGTCGAATGTTTGTTTTTCTGGCTGATTGATTTATAGCCCGTCCAGCTTCAGTGATATTTCTAACAGTGATTGATTATCGGTCGCGTCTCACTCCGGATGGCCATGTTTTGTGCAGTTCAATAACAATTGTAATTTCATTAGCCATAGGAAGTTGCGAACATGGTGAAAAAATGCCCCGTGCCATTGTTGCCCAATGAATCTGTGACTGCCAATACTAGAATTTGTTACGGTTCATAAAAAGGGTAATATTGAATGTGTCATGCGGAGCAAATCATGAATGGGTTTATGATTCAGTTGAGCGTGTGTACGATTCACCGTAAGGGTTACAGGTTAGGTGCAATAAAACTGACAGCTAGTGCCGGGAAACAGGCTATGAGGTACATAAACTGACAGCTAGTGCCGGGAAACAGGCTATGAGGTACATGCTCCGGAATGACAACAACTGTGACAAGGGAACTGGAGGTCAGAAAAATATGTAGGGAACTTGCTCTAGAATTGCAAAGCGGGTGCAGTGACATGAACTGCAACAAGGAAACATATAGCCAGAACATAAGAATGGTTATGAATAATGCCCTGGAATGGCAATATGCAGGAACTGCAATAGTAGTAACTGTAATAAAGAAACATGCAAACAGAACTAGGTTAATGGGTAAATACTGTCAGGAACATGCTCCGGATGACGAAAGGGCCTTTAATGGAAAGAACATTAACATGGAAATACATCGAAATATGATTCAAGACTGTGAGAAACCTGCTTCACAATGGAAATGGGGACTCAATCCATTTGTTCCCACGATCCCATATATGGGGTGTAGGCAAATAGTGTAGACTCTGATCAGACACCGCATGATGCGGCGTCCAATCAGAGTCTACACTGTTTGCTGATAGGAATTTCAATATAAAACAAAGCGAAAATGAAAGTTTAGGTCAGTCTCCCCTTAGATACAAACTGGACTAATCCAATATATAAACATGGTAGAATCCACTGGGAGCAAATAGGTTAATGCTTTATAAATACGTATGTTAACGCATTTGTAAAGCGATTAGACCCAGATCATATGGCTCCTTTAGGACATGTCTGATCCGGATCTGATTTGCTTGCTTGTGACATTATATAAATCTTCAGTTTCAGTTTCTTGCCAAATATCCTCGTGTTCATTTGCCATTATATAATATCAGCAAGATACAAAATGGAATAATCATGGTGGCATTATTTCTTGCCTGAATATTTTAATGGCAGGAACTGTCACAAGGAAACATGCAGTAAGAGTTAAACTAAAACAATAATTGAGGAACATGTATAGGAATGGCAAAAGGGAATGCAATGGCTAAACCGACCAGAAAGAAACATGCAGCCAGATACTGGGAAAAGACAAGATATAAAAGCAGTAGATAGATAGATAGATATATTTATATCGGTAAAAACTGTAAATTGCATTGCAATAACAACAATGAGCATCAAACAAAATGCCATGACAAGAACTATCTTTAAAAGATGTGAGAGAACGTCTCCGAGGGACTACTCTGGAACGACATCAGGGAATGTAATTACAAGAATGTCCTCAAAGAAACGTCTGGAATGGGGAAAAGAAGATACATTTATGTATATACTCCATAATGGCAAAAAGGGGATGTAAAGGCAAGAAGTGATACAATAAACAAAGAGTCGGATATGAACAAATGACTGTTAGGAATATACCACGAAATTGAAAATAAAGCTATAGGAAAGACGACTTAATGCAATATAAAATCAATGAAACATGAAAGTTTCATTTTTGAATTGTATAGCATCTATACGTGCCTCTCCTCCATCTCGTGTATACGCGGTCGACTATGGTTACACTTAAACATAATAAAAATGCAATCCTAAGCCCAATAATTCCGCCCTTCGCGTGAAAGGGATCTTCAATACCAGGCCTGTATTAGATAATTGAGTTCTTAAAGTTGTCATTAGTATGACTAATATGAATAATTGGCATAAATGAAACAGAAGTTCTTCGCATCGTATTATTGAGATAAACATTTTAGCATAAATGCACCCAATAGGGTTAGAAACTATTGGCCAAACATAAACTACCTAGCTAGGACCATTGGCCTTCAATGTGAGTATTAAGTCCTTCTGATCGTCTTATGGAGATAAAGAGTTTAGCACTGTTTCATTGAAACACTTATGTGGTTTCGGAGATATGGAGCAGACACCAAATATATATATATGTAGCTCCGAAATTTGATAGGACCATATTACTTGGACCTTTAGTTGACACAGATGGAAACATATGTTCTCTGCATTGTCTTACTTAAGGAGATACACATGTTAGGAAAGTTTTATAAAAAACAAAAACCGTTGGATTTAGTAGATAATACTAGATACTGATCGGACAAGAACTATAGGGTTCTTATTGTTTAGCTGATGTGCACATCGTCTTATTAAGATAAACAGTTTCCTAGTTTTATGAAATTATTTCTAGGACGTTTGTAAACGTGATATGGAGCGGACAGGAAATATAAGGTTGACATTGATCTAACATGGCAACGTTGATCTTGAACCGGTACACTCGAAACATTGGTTCTGCAACTCTTCTTCAAAGAAAGAGTATAGCAAATATTTATGAACATATCAGGTCGTTGGGTTTAGCGGCTATGGAGCAGGCACGAACGGATCGACACACATACGGGTGCATAAACACACGAATGCCATTCCTGTTTCCCCTACACGCCATCGCACTGGGAATAAAAATATTTCTTAGTATTTTCACTACGTACGAGTATATAAACTTCATATTTATAGTGTTGCAGTGTGGCAGATAATTATTAAATTGTCCAGGTGCAGGAAATGGACAGTATTATTTATTTTAACGCCATGCATGACGGTTATTCAATCAAAACTCCATCCATTGTGCATATTAGCTAAATTAATTATTGTATCTAAAATACGAAACAACAAAACGCATTGCCATGGCAAACAGCGGGGATTCAAACGTAGAAAATACAAGCAAATAGAACAGACCCTGCGAGACCTGGGTCTGCTCTGTTTACAATTGTGTAATTTTAATTGCGAAATTTTATGTAAAGTTTTATATAAAAAAAGCCCTTAACACCAAATCAACTAAAGAAATAAGACAAAGTTAAACATATTTACCATTACATTGCTTTAGGAATAAGCTTCGCGATTAAATAAAAGTTGGTGGCCTTTTTTGTTGTTTTATTTCTTGTTCGTTTTGTTTATTAGTAAGTGATGTGTGGTCATTATTATGTGACGACTAGTAAATGCTGTTTGGTTTCTAGTACGTGTCGACTGTGACGTTTGGTTACTATTGCGTGTCGGATAGTAAAAATGGTTTGGTTACTACATGTAGCACGTATCGACTAATAAGTTATGTTTGGTTACTAGTACGTGTCAACTAGTAAATGATGGTTTGGTTATTAGTACGTATCAACTAATAAATGATGGTTTTGTTACTAGTACGTATCGACTAGTAAGTTATGTTTTGTTACTAGCACGTGACGACTAGTAAGTTATGTTTTGTTACTAGCACGTGTCGGCTAGTAAGTTATGTTTGGTTACTAGTACGTATAAACTTATAAACGATGGTTTGGTTACTAGTACGCGTGGACTAGTAAGTTATGTTTGGTTACTAGTACGCGTCGAAAAGTAAGTTATGTTTGGTTACTAGTACGTATCATCTAGTAAGTTACGTTTGGTTACTAGTACGTATCAACTAGTAAGTTACGTTTGGTTACTAGTATGTATCAACTAATGAATGATGGTTTGGTTACTAGTACGCGTGGACTAGTAAGTTATTTTTGGTTACTAGTACGTGTTGACTAGTAAATTATGTGTGGTTACTAGTACGTGTGGACTAGTAAATTATGTTTTGTTACTAGCACGTTTGGACTAGTAAGTTATGTTTGGTTACTAGTACGTATCGACTAGTAAACGATGTTTGTTATCTATAATATATTTATTCTTTATTTGCGTCTCTTCATGGTAACAATCGTACAAAGTCACCATAATGTCTACAAATAAACCAGGCCATTCATATTTGAAATACAATAGACTATACATATACATATATAGTACGTATCATCTAGTAAGTTACGTTTGGTTACTAGTACGTATCAACTAATGAATGATGGTTTGGTTACTAGTTTATATCTTTATTTCCTCCAAATGTTGAAGAGTTAAACATACAAACAAGAAATTTAAATACATACAATTATGACAAACTATATATACAATACAAGGCAAAGTAATATGATATGAATTTAAACAAGGATCCTAATATTTATAATTATCATCCATATCATCATTGATATATGGTACACACATGTGTATATATTCATAATGAGCACATTTAAGATAGCACCGATACAATAGTTTTCTAAGCGTTACGATAATCTTCAAACACAGACGGGCCCACAATGCAGCACGATATCACAGCTGCGACCTTCATCACGAGTCTTCAGCAATACCACCATGCTGCATTAAGCAATCACTTGTACAAAGTGCCATATTTATACAAGTAATCGAACAAGTCGCATTAGCAGTGCTTTATAGTATCACAGTCCACTGATAGTGGTGTAAACAAGGATCAGTACGATCTACATCTTACATTTATAATGAAAAGTTTATATTCTTTTAGCTACATTAAATGAAGAATATATAAGTTTGTGTTGCATTCACCCATCTAGTGAAATAAAGAACACCACATTTTACTAACATGTATAACCCCTGCTTTAAGAAATTGAATATACTTGTCATTCAACAGAATGTAGAGTGCATCGTCCTGAGAACCAAGAAGAACTCCAATGTAAACATCATTATGAAGATTGTTCAAGTACTCTAATACAGACAAACCAAATGCATGCCCTAGATAACTCTTAAAACGAGTACGTACGCATTCTAGATACTCACATCTAAATAGACAGTGTTCTACATCATTAGTAAATATTGAACCACATTTATGACACAGTTTGTCATATTCATAAGAGTTGATACGAGATACTAGCCCTATGACGTTTTGACAATGTTGAGTACATGATGGGTCATATTTACAAAGTGACCAAATAATGCTCTCTCGATATACAGGGTGTATACACTTGAATAGTGTGAATATTTCTTCAGATAACTGTAAATACCACATATATTCCTCCCGGTGCTTAACCGACGTTTTACAGATGCGTTTCCATGTGTGTTTACCGGGAAAACGTCATCACATGCATACTTATACAGATAACTTTCTATACTGTAATCTGACAGAATATCAAATATATCACTAAAATAACCCATTTGATTACCACTGGTATTTAAGAATGACGACATACGCATGAGAAACACATCTTTAACACGTGATTCAGAACCAAGGTTGCATAGCTGACCAAAGAGAGTCAACTTCTTTAAGTCAATTTCTGCTTTAATCGAGAATAACCCTAGCAGACCTAAAGCTATAACAGTCCTCGTTCTTGTACCTATACATTGCATAAGCTTACAACAAAAACGATGGCTCCGTTCAAGTAGCAATAGATCAGATTATGTTTGGTTACTAGTACGCGTGGACTAGTAAGTTATGTTTGGTTACTAGTACGTGTCGACTAGTAAACGATGTTTGTTATCTATAATATATTTATTCTTTATTTGCGTCTCTTCATGGTAACAATCATACAAAGTCACCATAATGTCTACAAATAAACCAGGCCATTCATATTTGAACTACAATAGACTATACATATATGTCACATTATCATTCTATACTTATTTCACTATATCTATACAAAAATTAAAAGAAGAGTACCGCGTACGGTACATGATCATTACGCCCACTTGCAAACTTTCTCTAATTCAATATGCCTTATAAGTTTTGACATTTTCTAAGTTGTGCTTCATATCTTGATCTCCATATTAAGGAAATGAAATGAATATCTTATGAAATAAAAAAGTTATGGCCATCCTCTTCATTGCAGTTATCGTAAAGTACATGGGCCATAACACTGCAACGACATATTGAATGAACCTCAAAATCAACTCAGCTTCCGATTTCGTTGCATAAAACATTTGTGTGAAGTTTCATTAATATCCTATTAATAGCCCCCCCCCCCCCCCCCCCAGAAAACAACAGACAAACTAAAAGTTGACCGACAAACAAAGCAACGAACACACAAAGTTCAAGGGCCATAACTTTAAAATTAAATGACATAAAAAAAACCCGCAATATATGTGAAAATCCATATTAAGGTAATATCATATAAAAAATGAAGTCAATATCATTTAAGATGAAAAAAGTTACGGCCATCCTCATATTTGCATATATTTGCATTATTTTTAAGTGCAAGGGCCATAACTCCGAAACGACAAATCAATTGAACTTCAGAATCGACTCAGCTTCAGATCTTGATGCATTAAACATTTGCACAATTATGAGTACATGCGTCTGTTTGTTTAACCCTTTCACCGCCAGTGTCGCAAAACCTGCACCCCGACAAATAGTGCAGTCCCAAATCTGACGCCGCATTTTCAAGGCGGCGTCTAATCAGGGACTTCACCTTTTGTCTCAAACTCTTTTTTTCTGTATTTGTGCTTAGTTCCTTTGAAATTTGAATTAATTTATCTTAATTCCTTATTTTACCGAATGGTTTAACAAAATTGGTTTGCAGACAACAATTAGAAATTTGGCACCGAAAGGGTTAAACACTATTTAAATTAGAAAGCACATAAAGCTGATGACAGAAAAATGACCAAACAAGCCATATTACAAAAAAAACCCTGATTATTACCTCAAATCAGATTTGAGAAAAACTGCTTAACAGAGACTTTATACATTAAATAAACAGCAAAGACTTAAACATTTGTTATAGGCATCACTTACAATAAAATAGATCCGATACTTTAATACCTGTGCCTAGTTTCATAATAAAATAAAATCAAGGATTGTGGTCAACCAATAGTTAATTATATGCATAGTGCTTAACCTATACTAAGTTTACGATGTATATGAGTTTCTTTCATGTTAATATATAATCTGTTAATATTGCACCTAGCCATTCTATACAGAATTGGAAAAACTATTTCAGGTGAGGCACAAACATGTAACAGATACTATGCACCAAATGCAATGCTTTGCAATTTCATGTTCACACCTACATGTATTTAAGATATTAAGAGAATATGAACATAAAATAAAGAAGAACATATACATTAGATAAATACAGGATTTATATAGTGCGTGTTGAATAGTAAATTACTACGCATTCATAAAATTACAATCTGCAAAGTTATGCTTTATATCTCATGTTGACCCTCTTCGTTCACGATCTCTAAACCGACCAATGTGCCAAACGGTTTACAGTAAGCCTCTCTCTATTACGGGCCACTAAATTGTGGTATGTTTTGGTATTTAGGACAGGTGACTGCTTAAAGCAATGTGAAAGTAAAACAGAACGCTCCTATAGGAGCGTTGTTTTACATGTAGTACCTCGTTACATATACAGATATTCAATACAGCCGCCTGCCTTTAACACAAAATACTTGATGTAATTTAGTTCCCATTATAGAGAGATTTTACTGTACAATCAAACCGGATGCTTAGGCAATCATGATTACATCCATAGTATACCTACATTTTCCTAATGTTAATGACCCTTATAAACAGTTTTGATCCAGATGAAACGTCGAATAAGTCGGCACTTTATCAGGATCCAAACTGTTTGACACCCTGATATTGTATTTTCGGAATTAATTGGAAGAAAAGAAGTTATTTCAGCGTTGAATCCGGGAAGTTTGTCACACGAAGGTTACTTGGAGATAAAGGATGAAACACGGTTATCTTGCCATATCCTAATAGCTAATCCAGCACTAAGAAGTTTTATGTCAATAACTTCGCCTTTCTGATCTTTTGAGAATTAATTACTATTATTTGATTGAGATATTTATATCTTCGAACGGTGACGGAAAGAAGAAAACGACGAAAATGTCCTTTGGCGAAATGGGCAGTTGACAATTATTACAGGGATAATTTACTTGATTTAATTCATCGATGTGCTGATATGGTATCGGCACGTGCCGAGTGGGCCTCCGGGTAGAGGTTAGCGTCAGTGCTTTTTCATGCTTGACTTCACATGGTCAGGTGAAAACACCTGTCCCTTACTTCCTCGTCTTTTGTGTGCTGCGGGTGGCGAATTTTCGATTGCTTTTTCAATCAGGTTGGATCCTGATAAAACGCCGAATATCCCAGAGTCTTATTATCAAGACCAAAACTATTTAACATCCAAATTTCATTTAAGCGCAGACTGAGGATATATATTCGATATGTATTTAGAAATGAAGCAGACGACTCTATGTTCATCAAAACGCTCAGCACTCTAAAAAATTGTCGTCTGCCCACAATAGATATTTTCTTACAATTCTTGTCAGAAATATTACCAATGTGTTTAACAGTTTGGGTCATGATGATACATCGTGTTACTCGGCGTCTCATCTGGATCCAAACTGTTTGTAAAGGTTGTCACGAATTTGCCATTGGAGTGCCGAGATGCACCTGTGGGTGTTTATCCTGTTAGTACATGTAAGTATAGCGATTGTTGGCATCTCCTCTTATCCCTGGCCTCACCTCAAAACAATTGATCTTTTCATCCTTAGCTCAACTTCGTGTGTGCAATAATGAATATTTCTTATAACTTACCACAATTCCCAAACACTTCACCCTTTGCCTGATGAACAGTCGTGTAAGAAAGAATGAACAGAACAGAACAGAACATATTTTTATTCAGACTTGTACATAGTACATCGTCTATTATACATGTATTTTTAACTTCAGTTTAATGACAGTATTATTATTACCTAACCTAATTTTAACAACATTTTTAACCCTTTCGGCTTCAAATTTCTAATTGTCGTCAAAGGTGCCCGACGCATGTTTGGACTCACCAATGGACCCCCCCCAAAAAAAAAAAAGAAAAAAAAAAGAATGATCGAAGTATGTAAACTAGCCTAAAACTATCTATTTGAACCTTAAACCACTCCGAAAAAACAAGAAAAACACGATCCGGAAAAATATTCCTATCGGGTCTATATATCAATACATATATAGACCCGGTAGGAAATTTTTTCGGATCGTGTTTTTCTTGCTTTTCGGGGTGGTTTAAGGTTCAAATAGATACTTTTAGGCTAGTTTTACATACTTCGATCACATTTTCTCTTTTTTTTTCTTTTTTTTTTTTTTTTTTTTTGGGGGAGGGGGGGGGGGGTCCGTGGGTGAGTCCAAGCATGCGTCGGGCACCTTTGATTGTCGTCTGCAATCCAAGTTTATTAAATCATCAGTAAAATAAGGAAATGAGATAAATAAATGCAAATTTCAAAGGAATAAAGCACATATATAGAAATAGAGATTGAGACAAATAGTGAAGTCCCTGATCAGACGCCGCCTTTTCAAGGCGGCGTCTGATCTGGGACTGCACTATTTGTCGTGGTGCATTTATACGACTGCAGCGGTGAAAGGGTTAACAAATGGTGACAGAAAACCTGTAGAATCAGTTCTGTTTTATTTTAATTATTGAATTATTTATTGAAAGGGGTTATTTAGCAGTTTAAAGGATGGTTTTGTACTGGGGTTTTACGCCGTTTATTTCAGTTCTATCAAAAATATGAAATTATTCAAAAATATAATGCATTTTACATGTTCTTTCTTTTTTTTCACATTTTCAGTGACGTTCAATGATTTACCCAATCGTTGTTGTTATTGAATTTCATCGTTTCATTATAATGTCGTCATTAGCGCTATATGACATATTTAGTGTCGCAGTGCCGTAAAACCCAACTCACTCATTCACTCACTTCGCAGCTTCCTGTTAAATGCAGATGGATGAGGAGCCCGCAGGTCTTTTCGCACATGGAACAAATCACGTTATTTCGTGCACAGAAGAACACCCGGGTAGAACAACCGACCTACCGCAAGCAAGTTGGAGGGGTTTTTTTCTAAGGAAAAATCCAAGACCATAAGACCATGGGATGCAGAACTAAACGGTTGTCAGTCTAAGACCATAAGACCATAACTTCAGTCTAAGACCATAACTTCTCGATCATGGAGGCCCATATTGGAGGGTTAGTAAAATAAACAAGATAGTGGTTTGCATGGAAACATATAATGAATTTCACTGATTAGTTACACAAACACCACTAATATGATTCTGATTAAGTGCTATTGGACATATTGTTTGTAAAAATAAACAAACACTACAAGTTACAGGCATGTTTGTTTCCCACTGGGTACAAAGCCTTATTTGGTGAGACAATTTGAATTGAAAATTACCTACTTGGCAGACAAAAGCTGTTCGTATGCGTATCTTCGGCCCCTCAATTAGGACGTAATCCCTGCCAATGCGGGAAACAGGTCACTAATGTCCTGTGCAACCGTGTACACCCAGATGAGAGTGCTCATAGAGGGACTCACTCACCAGGGTATGCGCTTTGTCATGTTACACTTTTCTTTAAAAAATCCCCGAATATTCACAGAAAACTTGACCTGTTGAATTTTGGAATAGTCCATTTGAAAATTTAGCATTGAATGGATAAATTCTAGTAGAATGATAACTGATCTGTTGAAATTCCTGTACTTTTCAAAATATACTTTTTCAGCAGAACAGCTTGCTTATTCTACGTCGTTTGCTTATCATTCATGGCAGGGTCAATGCAGATCAGTCGGAACCCTACGAAATAGGCGAACTGTAGTCAGGATTCGTCCGATGATACTCGGATAAAACTTACGATGGGTAGTATAGCTGTATAGATGTACAATGTAACTGAACAGACTATGCATGTATGTATACCAGCTACTGTGCTAAAACATGGCCTCTGACTAGGCCCCGAGCTTATAAAACCCCTGAGTATGAGTACGAGTTCATTCTGAGTACGAGTTTGAGTTCATTCTGAGTATTAGTACGAGTTCATTCAGAGTATGAGTACAAGTTCAATCTGAGTACGAGTCTGAGTTCATTCTGAGTACGAGTCTGAGTTCATTCTAAGTATGAGTTCATTCTGAGTACGAGTCTGAGTTCATTCTGAGTATGAGTACGAGTTCATTATGAGTACGAGTTCATTATGAGTACGTACGAGTTCATTATGAGTACGAGTTCATTCTGAGTACGAGGCTGAGTTCATTCTGAGTATGAGACTGAGTTCATTCTGAGTTAATTCTCAAGTATCTGATTGGTCTGATTTTGAGTGAAACTGAAAACCTGAATCATCAAAAATCAAATGCTTAAGAACTAACTCAGACTAAAACAAATATAAAAGGTATATACATATATATTGAGCCTGAGTCTTTATTGTTATCAATGATGATTTAAATAACAACTGTGCAGACTCGGGTGGTATTCTAAGCGGGGTTTTTAATGGACCGAATGTCATTGTTCAGCGCTGTTCGCATATATGACTTAAGTCTTTCTTAGTGGTACTGGGGCGTGCCTGAACGGCACAAGAATGGTTTCCAATGTTCACCCTGTGTATGATTGTAAGAAGCGACTAATAAGAGTTTACGTACACTTTCAGTGTCTGCATCTCTGATATCCCCCCCCCCCCCCCCCCCAGGTGTTAAGTTTCTGGATGCAGTCCCGATATTTTTCATCTCCATGTAAATGAGATGTGGGGATTTTCTCTTGTTTCAGCAATTGTTCTCCTGTTTCGGCGCAATATAGCCTATATAGTGTTGCGGTGCAGTAACACCCCACCCACTCTCTAAGAGTCATAGATAAAAGTGCGTATCTCAAACATTCTCCACCAGCCGTATGTTGTCATCACCCTTTACAATCGTCACGAAGTCAGATAGTGAAATAAAGTACAGTAAAACCTCTCTATAACGGCCACTAAAGTACATCAATTATTTTGTATTAAAGGCAGGTGGCTGTTTAAAGCCAGGTGAAAATAAAACAGAACGCTCCTATAGGAGCGTTCTGTTCTACTTTCACCTGTCTTTAAGCAGCCACCTGCCCTAAATACCAACTAATTGACAACGTTTAGTGGCCGTTATAGAGAGGTTTTACTGTATATACAGTATGACCTGTCCTAAGCGGTCATTCATTTATTGAATGTAGCAGATGGTTGCTAATGCAGGGTAAAAGTAATGCATAAAGCTCCTATAGGAGCGTTTTGTATTACTTTTAACCTTCATTAAGCTTCCACCTGCATTATAGACCCATATTTGGAGTTCTCTTTTATGATCGCTTAAGACAGGTTCTGCTGTATTCGTATTGAACTATCTGAGACGATGTTCATAAAGTACAGTCTAATTAACATTAAGCCTGTTGTTGGCAGATCTATGAGAACCTTAGCAAACAGCTTGCGACCATATGAGATGCCGAGTAACTCGGCGTCCAATCAGGATCCTAACTGTTTGATAATCTGACCGTGTTGTTGAAAAGATATGCAAGATAAATCAATCAACTATGATAACTGATGTCGATGGCAATGTTCGCTGAGCGTGCTAAAGGTTAATACTGTACTAGGTGTCCACTTCATATAGCTATGTTCACCCACGCCCATGGATGTATACAGTAAAAACTGGATACTACATACATTAAAATATGTACCATTATTGATCTTTAACATAGGTGGCAGCTTAATGCAGGGTGAAAGTCATGCAGAAAGCTCCCCTAGGAGCTTTCTGCGTGACTTTCATCCTGCATTAACCAGTCACCTGCCTACAAAGACACATAGTCTTCATTATTAGAAATTCGTAGCATAGATTTTTTCTGTATTTCAGCTCCTGTACGATGTACATGTAGTTTGGTCTCTGGCCTATAATGTAAAATTAAAGAAAGCCCAGCGGTAATTTAGCAATAACACAAACAATGAATGAGAATCATTTAATGTCTGAAAACGAGAGGTGACTGCAATTTTTGCGAAAACATATGCCTTTAAGAATGCATTACTTCCATAGTTTACACAGATTCTCGGGAAAAAATAAAACACCAAATAGAATCACCATTGTCTGTTGATTGGAAAAAATAAATTAATTCTGTTTGAAGTGGATAATTGGAATAGATTCAATATGCATAATTAATGGAACATATGCTTTAGTTATCGAGAAGTGTGACTAGTTAGCCCAGGGCAACCCAACTATAGAACCAATACTGAAATAAAACTGATGTTTCTCTTGATTACAGTTGTATTGAAGTGGTGATGAAAGGTCGTTTTAGACCAGTAGCAACAACACCCAGGTGGCAAAATCAAGTTTAGTGAGGCCAAATTACGACATTACCCTATGCGTTATTGACCTTGAAAATAGCACATGTGAGATACATGTACATGAAAAGAGAACGATAGACAGAGAGACAGATAGAGAATGAGAGAGGAGAGAGCGAACGAAGACAAACCTAGAGACATCTACCTACCCATCTATCAATCTACCCATCTATCGACCTCTATTTATCTATCTATATATCTATCTATCTATCTATCTATTTATATCCGTCTGTCTATCTATCTCTATCTGTCTGTCTATCTATTGATCGATCGATTGATCGAACGGCATTTTTATATATTAAATCGGACATATTTTTAAACCCGCTCGTCGTGGAACATTTCTGTCCGGTTTGATTTTAAGGTATTTTGCCTGCGCCTTGTAACAGAAGCATAATCATATCGGAGTCCTTGTTTAAAATATTTCAGGCTGTTGAGGCGACTTTTAATTATCCTGTTATGACCATGAATGCTTAATGCCTTACAGATATATTGGCATTGCACAGCTCTTCTATAAAAGAAATTATGTCAAATAAAACATTGATCTATGTAAAACTATTCGAACTGTCGGTTCCACTAAAATACACACAGTACGATGAATTGAGCGTTAAAGTTAATTGTAAAACCCGAAAGGGAAGGAAGGTATGAGTCGTTTGAAAATAATTGGGAACGTATGAAATTCATTTTTAGTGTATAATATATATATATGGGCCGTGCGATGGGAAGTGAATCAATACTCTAATAACGGTGGAATGTCCGGGGTTTGTTACAGCGGGAATGCTGGAATGTCAGGAGTTTGTTATAGCGGGAATGTTAGAAAATCCGGGGTTTGATACAGCGGGAATGCTGGAATGAACGGGGCTTGATACAGCGGGAAAGCTGGAATGTCCGGGGTTTGTTACAACGGAAACGCGGAATGTCCGGGATTTGTTACAGCGGGAATGCTAGAATGTCCGGGAATTGTTACAGCGGGAATGCTAGAATGTCACAGCGGGAATGCTAGAATGTCACAGCGGGAATGCTAGAATGTCCGGGAATTGTTACGGCGAGAATTCTGGAATGTCCGTGGTTAGTTACAGCGGGAATGTTAGAATGTCCATGGTTTCTTGCAGCGGGAATGTTTGAATTTCCGGGGATTGTTACAGCGGGAATGCTGGAATGTCCGGAGTTTGTTACAGTTGGAATGTTGTAATGTCCGGGGTTTGTTACGGCGGGAATGCTCGAATGTCCGGTGTTTGATTCAGCAGGAATGCTGGATTTTCCGGGGATTGTTACAGCGGGAATACTAGAATGTCCGGGGATTGTTACAGTGGGAATGTTGGAATGTCCGTGGTTGTTACAGCGGGAATGTTGGAATGTCCGTGGTTTGTTACTGCGGGAACGCTGGAATGTCCGTGTTTGATTCAACGGGAACGCTAGAATATGAGAGATATTTCAGAGAAGCTTAAAAGTCTGATCTAAAACATTTAGCACTTCCCACGTCCGTCATATTTATTCATGAATTATGTCTGCCCCATTTATGGGGAGTTGTCTGTCTGTCCGTCTGTCACAAACTTGTGTCGCGCGTATCTCTGAAACCACTAGGGCAAGAGTCACCAAACTTCACAGGCATGAGTTGTTGTGCACCTGGGATCTTTGAATTGTTTCCCATTGATAACTTTTGGAGTTATTGCCCCTGATTAAAATTAGAGAAACTTTGTATCGCTCATATCTCTGAAACCGCTAGGGATATAGTCACCAAACTTCACAGGAATGTGCACCTGTTTTTTTAATCCCCCCCCCCCGATAATTGATGAGTTATTGCTCCTGATACGATAACTTAAAAATAGAGAAACTTTGTGTCGCACGTATCTCTGAAACCGTTAGGGCTAGAGTCACCAAACTTGACAGGAATGTTCACCGGCATGAGTTGCTGTGCATCTGGGGAGTTTGGGTCACCTGCCCTGATAATTGTCGAGTTATTGCCCCTGATATGATAACTTAAAATTAGAGTCGCGCGTATCTCTGATACCAGTAGGGCTAGACTCGTCGAACTTCACAGGAATGTTGACCAGTATGAGTTTTTGTGCACCTGTTGTTTTTAATTGTCTCCTCCTGATAACTTTGGACTTAAAATTAGACAAAATTTACTTTGTGTCGCGTGTATCTCTGAAACCGCTAGGGTAAGAGTTACCAGTCTTCACAGGAATGCTGACCAGTATGAGTTGTTGTGCACCTGCGTTTTTGGAATTGTCTCCCCTGATAATTGTTGAGTTATTGCTCTTGATATGGTATCTTCAAATTAGAAAAACTTTGTGTCGCACGTATCTCTGAAACTGCTAGGGCTAGAGACACCAAACCTCACAGGCATGTTGATCAGCATGGGTTGTTGTGTTTTTTTGAATTGTCTCCCCAATGATAATTGTGGTGTTATTGCACCTGATATAACTTAAAATTAGAGAAAATTTGTGTCATGCATACATATCTCTGAAACCGATAGGGCTAGAGTTGCCAAACTTCACAGGTATTTTGACCAGCATGAGTTGTTATGTCCCTGGTTTTTTTTTTAATTATCTCCCCTGATAACTTTGCAGTTATGTTTACCTCTGCTGACTTGCATTTAGACAAAACTTGTGTTGCACATATCTCTGAAACCGCTTGGGCTAGAGTCGCCAAACTTCACAGGAATGTTGACCAGCATCAGTTGTTGTGTACCTGTTATTTTAATTATCTCCCCCTGATAACGTTGGAGTTACAGACACTACAGACATTACAGACATTACATTTTTGCATAGGAAGGAGGATGAATGGGGGAGACATCTGTTTTTGTGACAAAAACAAATCTCTAGTTTGATGGGGTGGGAGATGAATGGGGGAGGTGAATGGGGAGACATCTGTTTTTGTGTCAAAAACAAACCTCTAGTTTCTAGTCAACGGTTTCAACAACTTTGGGGAGGACCACTATCAGGTCATGTTTACTAAGTTTTATTGAAATTGGGCCATACGTTTTAGACAGGATAAACGTGAAAGTTTGTCTTAAGTTGTTGTTATATGCAGCAGATTTTTAACATATTGCCTTGATGGCTTATTTACAGAGATATTACATGTACATGAATCCAGAGACGCTGACCTAACTATATTGAAATTTCTCGGTTAGCTCAATAGGTAGAATCGGCTTCCGGAGTGGCAGATCGCCGGTATTATCTAAATGTACCCTTACATAAGACATTATAGATGGATACAATGACTTACTTTAGCATTAGACATTTTACTTCTCACTCCTATGTCCATCAAACGTTTCCATAATATATCTCTATTAATTGTGTCATATGCCTATTTATAATATTATTTTTACTAATATGCATTGTTCCTAAATCTACTTCAGTACTGTTGGAAAATGAATAAAATGACTGTTTGTTATTTATTACCATTAGATATGTTTATAAAGCAAATTATACCATATTCATTTATAGATTAACTTCTTAACCCTAGGCGAACAAATGATACAAATTGCAGACATATTGACTCCAGATGAGATGCCTAATTACTCGGCGTCTCATCAGGATACAAACTATTTGATACTTTGATATGTTCTGATGAAAAGAAATAAATTCCTGAAGTAAATGAACATCTTAGAAGACAAATTCATTTGGCGGCGAAAGGGTTGAAATGGTTTAAACAACATCAATAGGTGTTCACCAGCATATCACGTCTACTAGCTAATGTTCACCACCATATCACGCCAACTAGTTATGTTCACCATCATATCATGTCTACTAGTTAATGCTCACCGCCATCATATCATGTCTACTAGTTAATGCTCACCATCATAGCATGTCTACTAGTTAATGTTCACCAGCATACCATGTCTACTAGTTAATGTTCACCATCATATCATGTCTACTAGTTAATGTTCACCATCATACCATGTCAACTAGTTAATGTTCACCATCATATCATGTCAACTAGTTAATGTTCACCATCATATCATGGCAACTTGTAAATGTTCACCATCATATCATGTCTACTAGTTAATGTTCACCATCATATCATGTCTACTAGTTAATGTTCACCATCATATCATGTCAACTAGTTAATGTTCACCATCATATCATGTCTACTAGTTAATGTTCACCATCATATCATGTCTACTAGTTAATGTTCACCATCATACCATGTCTACTAGTTAATGTTCACCATCATATCATGTCTACTAGTTAATGTTCACCATCATATCATGTCTACTAGTTAATGTTCACCATCATATCATGTCTACTAGTTAATGTTCACCATCATATCATGTCTACTAGTTAATGTTCACCATCATATCATGTCTACTAGTTAATGTTCACCATCATATCATGTCTACTAGTTAATGTTCACCATCATATCATGTCTACTAGTTAATGTTCACCATCATATCATGTCTACTAGTTAATGTTCACCATCATATCATGTCTACTAGTTAATGTTCACCATCATATCATGTCTACTAGTTAATGTTCACCATCATATCATGTCAACTAGTTAATGTTCACCATCATACCATGTCAACTAGTTAATGTTCACCATCATATCATGTCAACTAGTTAATGTTCACCATCATATCATGTCTACTAGTTAATGTTCACCATCATATCATGTCAACTAGTTAATGTTCACCATCATATCATGGCAACTTGTAAATGTTCACCATCATATCATGTCAACTAGTAAATGTTCACCATCATATCATGTCTACTAGTTAATGTTCACCATCATATCATGTCTACTAGTTAATGTTCACCATCATATCATGGCAACTTGTAAATGTTCACCATCATATCATGTCAACTAGTAAATGTTCACCATCATATCATGTCTACTAGTTAATGTTCACCATCATATCATGTCTACTAGTTAATGTTCACCATCATATCATGTCTACTAGTTAATGTTCACCACCATATCATGTCTACTAGTTAATGTTCACCATCATATCATGTCAATTAGTAAATGTTCACCATCATATCATGTCTACTAGTTAATGTTCACCATCATATCATGTCTACTAGTTAATGTTCACCATCATATCATGTCAACTAGTTAATGTTCACCATCATATCATGTCAACTAGTAAATGTTCACCATCATATCATGTCTACTAGTTAATGTTCACCATCATATCATGTCTACTAGTTAATGTTCACCATCATATCATGTCAACTAGTAAATGTTCACCATCATATCATGTCTACTAGTTAATGTTCACCATCATATCATGTCTACTAGTTAATGTTCACCATCATATCATGTCAACTAGTTAATGTTCACCACCATATCATGTCTACTAGTTAATGTTCACCATCATATCATGTCAATTAGTAAATGTTCA
Source organism: Azorinus chamasolen (assembly GCA_963576725.1). Lineage (NCBI taxonomy): Eukaryota > Metazoa > Mollusca > Bivalvia > Cardiida > Solecurtidae > Azorinus > Azorinus chamasolen. Next base: position 96,841,760 of record OY755237.1, read on the forward strand.
CCATCATATCATGTTTACTAGTTATATACGTTTTTGTTATTGATTACCATTACACATGCTTATCAACTAAGTTAAAAAAAGATGATAGGTAGGTAGGTAGGTGGATAGGTAGGTATGTAGGTAGGTAGGTAGATAGATAGATAGATAGAAAGACAGACAGACAGACAGGCAGACAGACTGATAGATAGATAGATAGATAGATTTATTTCAGTATAAAGTGTACATCACATGGCAATAACAACAAGGAGCATTAAACAAAAAGCCACGAAATGCACACTAATACCAAGGATAACACGAAAAAGGAAAACAAACGTTTTCCTTTAAATATACATCGCGGTCCTTGATAATAGTGGCATGACAGAGAGATTCACGAAATGCCATCACAGAATGCTTATCACAGACATTACGACTGAATTCACATGAGTGTAACAATGTGGGTATCTAAAATGAGCTATGTGTACAACTTTCCCAGCTAAATATATGTATTTTAATTATTCGTAATTGATTTTAAAGGATGCCGATATTAATTGTAACCCTTTACTCCACAAATATGTCTTATAATGCATTTGCAAACAAAGTAGACTCAGATCAGAGGCTCATCTAGGAGTCGCTTGATTAGGGTCTGCTTGCTTTGCTTCTGGAATAATATATAGATCTGATTCTATACTATATGTCATGGCCAAACTTCCCTGTGTTCGTGTACCATTATAATAATTAATCCAATTAATATCCATGGTGTCACGATTTCTTACATGAATATTTATGAGTAATGGGTTAAGGACCATTTTAAATCATAACAGAATCCTAATGAATGTGTCCGTGTTAAACAACTTCCTTATTACGCTCTGAACGATGTTTGTTTACCGCGGTGCTAAACTAGTTGCTGAATTCTAAATGCATTCTAGCAGTGACTTTTATACCCACTGAAAACAGTTTGGATCCAGGTGAACCTATGTGTGTTGCATCTCATCTGGATTGGAAAAAATGACAAGTGCCTGATGTTTAAATTATACAAGAACATATATAACAGAGCAACAGATAAAGGTGTGTACTCAAATGCTAAAATCGTCATTTCTACACGAAACCCTATGTTGTGACCACTCTTTAGAAGTTATTCTTGAAAATGTTATAATTTACGCATCTTATCTGGACCTCTGTATTTGGCGATTAGTCTAACATGTAATATATTGTGATGTTTGTTTAATTTACCAGATGACATCAACAGACATCTCTTATACGTAGAACCTCAATCATATACATTATGCCATTTTCTAGATGCTTATTAACAATACGAAGTGTCTTCAGCTTCCACTGTTCGTAAGTGACCACGTGGCCTCAACTGTTTATAAATTGGATTCATGCTTTAGTTTAGGTTATATGATATGGGTTGTATTCAGACCCAATGTAAGTTCAGCAAAGATGAGAAACAATCCAGTTCGTCTCCAGCATTTGCAAATTGGGATGTTACAGATATTAAAACATTACTAATACAAATTAATTTTGAAATTATAAGTGGAAGTGGTCCTATTTTCTGTCTAAACTGGTTGACACTCGTCAAAATTTAAAGTAGTTAATACTCTTCAACAGCCAGTTACACGTGTATGGGAAATAAATATTGATACTCATCAACAGCCAGTTACACTTGTATGGGAAATAAATATTGATACTCTTCAACAGCCAGTTACATGTGTATGGGAAATAAATATAAAACCCATAAAACCCAACTGAGTTTGAATATGGACTTTTCTTTCAAAATTATTTATACACCAGTGGAAACAGGCATTACGTTAAAAACCAAAGCGCTTCGAATGCGAGTAATCTATGTGCAGCATGTTATAAGAAACTAAAGAAACATCTTCCATATTTATTACTCCCGGGACAGAGTTATCATATGTCACCTGCATATAAGGGAGATTTTAAACCAATGTGGAAAACAGGTAAAGCAGATTTAAGCGTTCATTTCACCATGAATATTCATGTAAGAAATATAATTGTAATAACATCATGAATATAGATTAATTAATTTATTTCTTTTTATAATAACAGACGGTGACAGGAAGTTTCGGCCATGGCAATAACTGTAGAATCATATCTATATCATTTCATAAGGAAACAGAGTAGACGCTGATCAGGCCACTCCTATAGGAGCCGTCTGATCAGGCTCTACCCTGTTTGCAAAGGCGTGCAAGGCATATAAATGTATGGAGTAAATGGATAAGCGTTCAATTCCTTAAAATCATTAACTTACAAAACAGCAGCTTATTGAAATGTCAATGTACACATGACATGGTGCACGTGAATTATGTGCACTGTGACTAGTCCATTCTTCAGAACGCAATAGGAAGGAACACGTACGCTGCATGCCATTTGTGACCTTGACGTTTGCACATTGATATTTCAGAAGCATGTTTATAGGTTTATCGAATTTTAAGAGAGTTGTTTTGTGCCAAAGTATTTCTATTGTCTTAGTAATAGTTGACCATCTACGTACCATAACTAGACAATTTCTGAGTGAGAACAGCAAAGACTGTTTAACTTGGAGCCATGGTTAGTCCAATAATGCATTTCATGCCAAGAAATTATCTTTTGCAAAACAATGTCTAGTGCAATGCTGAAAGTATTTTTTATTTTTATTTGAAAATGCAGTCTAAATATCAATGTTGTGGATCAAGGTCCATGCTAATAAAACTTTTAGTTGAGTCTGAGTTCGTTCTCAAGTTTTTGATTGTCAGATTTGAGCCTTTGGCTCAAATGTGACCAATCAAAAGCCTTAGGAACTCAAATCTAACCAATCAAAAGCTTGAGAAAGAACCCAGACTCAACTAAAAAGATTTATAAGCATGGACCCTGGATATGATGTTAAGTTATTTGATGTCTCTTCTGGATAAAAAGTAACCCCACATTCCAGGTGCAGATTTAGAGGGGTGGAGCTGGTGTATGCCCCCCTAACATTGCCCAAACAAAGGAAAGAGTTGCTTTTGGTTATTACACAGAGACCAATGTTAGAAGGCACTGTTTGTTAGACCCAGTCTTATTTGTCTCCTTGTAATTTTCTCTTTTTATTTCAGTAAAATGAAAATTGACAGTAAAAAGATGTTGGAAGCCCATTTTATGCAACAGTGCACCATTTCCAAAGGTAAACTTTGTTTTGTTCAACTTGTATACTTTCCAGATAATCTGAACAATTGTATTCATACAAACTAACATAGAGAATTTGTATGTGATGAGCTCTAATAAACCTGTGTCATTGCTATTAGAATACATGTTTCAGAAAAAATTCTCTACAACGGTCACACAAAAGACCTCATATTGACGCCTCTGTAAAAGTCACTTTCTAAAACCATTGTGATAAATAGAGCATTCGCTCCATAGGAGCAAATGCTCTATTTATCACAATTGTTTCAACACTACACAGTTCTAAAACAACCTTTCCTTTAGTTAATGCTGTTTTTGGTAGATTTATTAAAAGAGGTAGGGTCTAAAAATAGCCTATGAGGGAATGGGTTAAATAAATACATACTTTTTCTGCATTAAGCAGCTGCCTGCTTTTAAAAAATACAACTTTATTAATAACATGGCCCCTGTAAAGCACTTTTACTGTATAAGTATTAGAAGTTTAGTATCAGTATAAATGTAAATTTTCTCATATTGAAATGCATATGAAAAATATCAGACCTCTGCTACATTGTCAACAGAGGTACATTTTATCAATGATTTTTATACTTGTGTCTCCTGTGCACTCTGGTAATGAATGCTCTCTCCCCTACGGTCAGGCCTGTAATGAGACCATAAATACAGGCACTTCTCTGGAGTCCCCAGGGATAGTCTAATGTAAATATGTATTAAAAAGCTGGAGGACCATAGAAAGGTCAATAATTGCCTTCAGGTAAAATTCATTTGATAGAGATCCAATCCATACTGTCCATTGATTATTTATGTTGTTAGATATGCCTTTTTTCAGTGGAATACGATGGACATATCCAAGCTATAGACAGGTTTAGTGTATGATGAATACATAAAAAGTAAATAAGTTATTGTTGTAAAAAATTGGTAAATGCAGTTCATCTTGGCCTTGACTTATATCTTGTAACCCACATTGCATTCCCAGTCCTCCTGCCAACTAACACAACCTATATATATATACTACGATTTTTTAAATATGAGATGCTTGACTTAAAAACAATTTGTAATGATCTTTAGAGAAAGTGACCTTGACCTTGTACAATGTGAGTTCCAAAATAAATACTAGATCTTTATATATGTACAAAATACGTTGCTTATAAATTTCATTTAAAACCTAATTAAAATGCTATTATTCATACATTAGTTAGAAAACTGTTATTGATTGTTTTTCAGCATTCAAAATTAACCCTTTAGGTAGGTAGTAAGTACAAACTATCTGCAGAGCAATAGATAAAGGTGTGTACTCAGATATACTTAAAAGCTTCATTTCTCCACCAAACCCTATGTTGTACTACTCTTTAGAATTGTCTCGAAGAGACTATTCTAAAGTGTGGTCACAACATAGGGTTTAATGGAGAGATACAGGAGTTATTCTTGAAAATGTTTTAATTTATGCATCTTATCTGGACCTCTGTATCTGTTTTTATAAGTTGATCGTTAAAGTTGGACCTACTTTGTAGCAATTCATAAAATACTTGAAAATCGAAATGTATATGAAAGTAGCAACTTGCTATGTTGTTTCAGAGTAGGTAGCAAATCAGGGTTTCAGGTACATGTAGCAGTTTTGCTAGTTGCCATGACTGCTATTTTTGAACATGTTTTTACATCTGATATACAAAGGCAAATTCTTCCAACTGTTTGATTTTAAGAACAGATTTTGAATAAATTTCACACCTTATCATGTTGTTGGGATTTTGTCCACAGTTCTCTTTGAGAATGAAAGAATGGTGTATTGTACAATAGTAACCATACTATGGTTTTAACTCTTCATTTGCTATTCACGTCAATATACCTGCCTGTAAATAGTGAAGACCCAGATGAGACAGCTCCTGCAGGAGCTGTCTCATCAGGGTCTGCACTATTTACAAGTTGATTGTGCAACCAGTGCACTCCACAGCAGCGATTGCACAGCGAAATACTTGTACACAGTGAAGATATATGTAATTATACAACAGGGCATGGGTAAAGAGGGAGAAATGTATTTTAAAATTCAGCAAGCGAAGGGTTAAAAATTATAATTGTATAGAATGACAGCATAATGCACAATGTCATGAAAGTGCAATAATATGCTTATGTTTTCTTCTATACAGGAAGTATGCCAAGGAAGAAGAAAGTCCCGCAATAGATATGACTATCAAGAAAAACAGGTAAAATTAACCCTTTACTCCATGATTATTGTTGTAGTGATGATTTGTATTGCAAATTGAATGAATTTCTTCTTTCACATATTGTAAATATTTTTCTACCTGTAATTTTAAAGGATGTTACAAAAGATACATGTTAGTCTAAACTAATAACATAAAACTATTAACACAGAACTATAAACTCATAGACATTAACTATGTAAATATATACAAATGTCTTATGATATCTATCATGTAATGTTCAAACTCCTAATGACATTAACTATGTAATATGCAATTTTCTAATGACAGTTACAATGTTATGTACAAATGTCCCTTAATGTCATTTATCATGGATATAATTTGTGCACATTACACATGACATTTGCCAATCGTAATGTGCAAACTGCTACCGACATTCACCATCGATACAATTGTACATATTACAAACGACATTTACTAGCCATTATGTATAAACCGCTACTGAAATTCACCATCCAATTCATCAATATAATTTGTACACATAACACATGACATTTATTAGTCATTATGTGCAAACTGCTTCCAACATTTACCATCAACATAATTTGTACACATATTACACATGAAATTTGTAAGTCGTTATGTGCAAACTCCTAATAACATTTACCATGTAAGGTGTAAAGTCCTAATTATGTTTGCCATTTTATTTGCACATGTCCTAATGACATGACTATACATTTAATATGCAATCTCCTAATGACATTTCAGTAGTGTGACTTGATCATGACTATTAAATTCTGTGTAAATCATATGTATATCATGTGTGCATTTATCATATATCATATGTTTATATATACACTGTCCATATATTGTGCATTTGTCATATACAGTTGAACTTCAAGGGGCCATACAAATTAGTTCGGGATAACAAATAATGCTGAAAGCTCCTGTAAGAGCTTTCAGCATTACTTTAGACCTGTATTAAGCTGTCACATGTGTTTCTAGATATCTGTGCGATAGATTTTAGAGCAATTCTGTATTGCAAGTTTTGGAAAGACTGAAATTTTTGTTCAAGTTATCCGAATTTCGAGTTATCCGAGTTTGAGAAATTGATGTTCAACTGTATATTGTCATATATATTGTATATCATACGATGTGTTATGATAGCAATGATATGATTCACAATGGATATATTCCTAATGACATCTACCATGTAATTTGTAATTCCTTGTGATGTTTGAAGACTGATTGATACATTTGTATACAGTAACACAGTATCCCATCTACAACTGATTTGATACATTTGTCTACAGTAACACAGTATCCCATCTACAACTCATTTGATACATTTGTATACAGTAACACAGTATCCCATCTACAACTCATTTGATACATTTGTAATTCTAAGCAAAACAGTCTCTATAATCTACAACTGATTTGATACCTTTTTTACCACAGGTAGAAACTGTGGTGTCAGGTCTATTATAATTTCATAAGCAAACAGAGCAGACCCTAATCAGACGGCTTCTACAGGGGCCATCTGATCTGCGTCTACTCTGTTTGCAAAAGTGTGAAAAAACTTTAAATTTTGTATAAGGGAAAGAGTTAACATTGAACATTTTTGTCTCAGTTTAAAAGTGCAATTTAAAAGTGCAACTGTGCATACTGTCCAGAAGGAGCCCTCTGATCTGGATCAACACTGTTCAGAAAATGCCAGTAAACTTGGGGGTGCATTTATAAAGTGTTAATCTGGTTGAGTCCATGTTGTAGTGCGATGGGAATGAAATAAAAATTGAGAATTCAAAAGACCTACTGCAAGTCCTGCCATGGATCTGCATCAGCGCTTTATCTCGGTCATTAAATCTTCATAATTTGTCAGGAAACACTGAGCACTTGGAGTTTTTTCATGATAATCTCAACATTAAATGTGGATTTTATTTCATCCAACCATATGTCCTACCTTTGTCAGATTAATTAGTCTTCAGAGAGGTAAAAAAAATTCAACAATAATCAATACACAACACATCCCGGGCCATTGGCGGAGATACGGGGAACAGAGTGGTTGTCATACCACTGTAGTGAAATAGTGACCCTCGATGAACCTATGCTGTCCTCAAGCATTTTTTTTAAGCCTTTTGAATGCAGGAAACTAGTAACTGGCATTTGCAAACCATGTAGACTGAGATGAGAGAGAGCTCATTTAGGGGCTCTGATCAGTGCACTCTAGATCAGAGAGCTCATTTAGGGGCTCTGATCAGTGCCCTCTAGATCAGAGAGCTCATTTAGGGGCTCTGATCAGTGCACTCTAGATCAGAGAGCTCATTTAGGGGCTCTGATCAGTGCCCTCTAGATCAGAGAGCTCATTTAGGGGCTCTGATCAGTGCACTCTAGATCAGAGAGCTCATTTAGGGGCTCTGATCAGTGCACTCTAGATCAGAGAGCTCATTTAGGGGCTCTGATCAGTGCACTCTAGATCAGAGAGCTCATTTAGGGGCTCTGGTCAGTGCACTCTAGATCAGAGAGCTCATTTAGGGGCTCTGATCAGTGCACTCTAGATCAGAGAGCTCATTTAGGGGCTCTGATCAGTGTCGGCACTCTTTGTCACTCAAAATTATCCAGCAAATTTAATCGTTTGTGCTAAATGGACTGTACCATTTAACAATGATAGGCTACTCCTCCTTTAACCCTTACAATGCTGAGTTTCCAAACTTCAAAAAGGTCAAGCTTATGGTAAATTTTAAGGGATTTTTCTAAAGAAAAGTGTAACATAACAAACAGTGCAGATCCTGATGAGACAGCTTCTCTAGGAGCCCTCTCATCTGGGTCTACAATGTTTGCAAAGGACATAAGTTACTCGTGTCCCGCACTGTAAAGGTTAAAAATCAGCCTTCAAAATTAATGTTGAAGTTATATAAACCCTCCCCCCCCCCACCCACACACACACCTCTAAATGTTTTTTCAAGCCTTTGCCAGTTAGACAGGAACTGTCTGATCAGGGCCTACTCTGTTTGCTTCTTAAATTATAATTTGAGGGCTTGGTGCAAAACTATTCTAACTCCTTCACAAAGTGAAGGAGTTAGAATAGTTTTGCACCAAGCCCTCGAATTGATCTGACTACAGTTTCTACCAATACCAAAATCTCATATTCATAGGGCAATATAAAAAATTAGCTAATAAATATTCATGATGTCATTATTTCTTACATGAATATTCAAAGGGAAATGGTTAACCCTTTTTTTGATCACCTGCTGCCCAAGTGTTACATATATATCAGTGTCTCATGTATTCTGATGTTCATTAGTGAGTATTGATTGACACAAGTTTACTAGGTGTTACTTGTATTCCTCATCACTCAGCCTTGTATGCCCTCCCTATAAACAACATAAAGATCTAACATAATTCACAGACTTCATATAAATGTTTTTTCACACATTACAAACAGAGTATACCCAGATCAGATGGCTCCTATAGGAGCCATCTGATCTGAGGGTCTGCTTTGTTTGCTGATGGAATTCTACACTCTATGTGACAGTCAAAAATTCTTTTGGCCCATTAATATACATGGTGTCGTTAATTCTTATATGAATAATCTACAGGGAAAGGGTTAATTGAATCAATGAATTCATTAGTACAACAGATAATTATAACTGACATCTACATGCATTAAATTAATGTGTTTTAATCTCTGGCATTGTCAACTGAAGATGTCATACATCACCCTTCCCTTCACATATAAACACCTTTTCGATCATTTGCAAACAGTAGACCCTGTAGGAGCCATCTGATCAGGGTCTGCTCTGTTTGCTAATAGAATTTGATAGATCTGTTTCTTTAGTTTCTAAAATGGCTAAAATGTTCCACCTTCCAAACTGCTTCATTATAACTATTTTGTCCATGAATATAGCGTAGGTATAGAATAAATATAGAACAGGGAAAAGGTTAATTAATAAAGTAGATTTTGAATAAATATAGAGAAGGAAAGGGTTAATTCAGATCATCTAGATCCAAACTGTTTGCAGTTGTAATCATGGAATTGCATTCAACCCTTAAAGTGAAGGGACATGAGTCACTCATGTCCTCTACATCTGGATGTAGACCCAGTTGAGAGGGCTCCTAGAGGAGCATGACTGTTTGTCATGTTACACTTTTCTTTAAAACATCCCTAAATATTCACCATAAGCTTGACCTGATTGAATTTTGGAATAGTCCATTTGAAAATCCAGCATTGTAAGAGTTAATATTTGTTGTAAATATCACTGTAAGAAAGATGTAAATCTCAAGAGTTAAAGCCTAAAGTGGGTCATAAATATCATCTGTAGTGTCTTCAAATAAAGTCATTATCATCATTATTATCATTATTATTATTATTATTATTATTATTATTATTATGTCTCCCCCCCCCCCCCCCCCAATATTTATATGGGGGATACATATTGTTTTCGTGAGAGTTGTTTGTCTGTCTGTCTGTCTGTCTGTCTGTCCGCACTCACCAATGGGTAGTTGTGTGACTTTTTCTAACTAGTCGCACAAGTAAAATCATTAACCTGGCCATCTCTTGTGACATTAACCTGGCCATTTCTTGTGACATTAACCTGGCCAGTTGTGGGACATAGGGTTAGGGTTAGGGTTAGCTTCCAGATCATTCTTTTCCAAAGTTAGAGCCAAAAATAGTTTTTCTTGTGGGACTAGTCCCACAAGAAAAGATCAAAGGAAAAAGTCACACAACTACCCATTTGTTAGCACGTCCGTCTGTCTGTCCGTCTGTCCGTCTGTCTGTCTGTCCGTCACACTTTTTGTCCGGACGATAACTTCAATATGCCTGATGCCAGTTGATTGAAACTTCATATATGGAAAGAACATAATGAGAGGAAGTGTCATGCACAAGGTCCATAACTCTGGCTTCACTAATATAGGAGTTATTGCCCCTTGTAAAAAAAATCACACTTTTTTGTCCGGACGATAACTCCTATATGGCTCATGCCATTTGATTGAAACTTCATATATGGAAAGATCATGACGAGAGGAAGTGTCATGCTCAAGGTCCATAACTCTGGCTTCACTAATATTGGAGTTATTGCCCTTTGTAAAAAATATCACAATTTTTTGTCCGGACAATAACTTCAATATGCCTGATGCCAGTTGATTGAAACTTCATATATGGAAAGAGCATAATGAGAGGAAGTGTCATGCAGAAGGTACATAACTCTGGCTTCACTAATATAGGAGTTATTGCCCTTTGTAAAAAAAATTCACACTTTTTTGTCCGGACGATAACTTCTATATGGCTCATGCCATTGGATTGAAACTTCATATATGGAAAGATCATAAAGAGAGGAAGTGTCATGCTCAAGGTCCATAACTCTGGCTTCACTAATATTGGAGTTATTGCCCTTTGTAAAAAAAATCACAATTCTTTGTCCGGATGATTACTCCTATGTGACACATGCCATTGGAGTGAAACTTCAAACATGGAACGATCATGATAAGAGAAAGTGTCATGCATAAAATCCTTAACTCGAGCTTCAATAAATTTAGAGTTATTGCCCCTTGTACATTTGTTTAATTCTTTCTTGTCCGGATGATAACTCCTACATGGCTCTTGCCATTGTATTGAAACTTCATACATGGAAAGAGCATGATGAGAGAAAGTGTCATGAACAAGGGCCATAATTCTGGCTTCAATACTTTTGGAGTTATTGCCCTTTGTTACATTTTTTGGCCGATCAATAACTCCTGTTCGACTGATGCTATTGGAATGACATTTTATTTTTGGAAAGAGCATGATGAAAGTAAGTGTCATGCACAAGGGCCATAAATCTGGTATCAGTATTTTTGGAGTTATTAGCTGTTATCATTTTCTTCTTGAAAAATGTAGTGTGGAAAGTGCATAATGAGGGGAAGTATCATTCATCAAGACCATAACATTTTTAGTGATTTCCCTTTACATATTGTTTTTATTAGAGGGGAGACATCCGTTTTTGTGACAAAAACCTCTAGTTATTATTATTATTATTAATCCTTTCCCTTTACAAACACTTTTTCATACCTTTGCAAATGAAGTAGAGCCACATCTGATGGCTCCGACTGGAGAGTGTCTGATCAGAGTCTGCTCTGTTTGCTTGTGATATTATAACACATCTGACTACCAGTTTATAACAGTACCAAAACATCCTGTGTACATAAGTATGCCATTATAAAATATCAGCTATAAATATTCAGTCGTTATTTCTTACATGAATATTCAACAGGGAAAGTAATAATCATGTCAATTAGCTTTTCTTTACTTGATATAAATGCATATTTATGCATTTGCAAACAGAGTAGGCAGATCAGACTCATCCTGTAGGAGCTGTCTCATGCAGGTCTGCTCTGTTTGCTTATGAAGAGATAAATATCGGATTCTACAATTTCTGTCATTCAGCTAAGTAATATGTATGATGGTCATCAGAGCTTTTACAGATAAAGGTGCATACCCAAATACTAAATCGTCATTTCTCCACCAAACCCTATAAACTGTAACCACTCTTTAGAATCATCTCTTCGAGATGATTCTAAAGAGTAGTTACAGTATAGAGTATGGTGTAGAAATAAAGAGGTTATTCTTGAAAATGTTTTAATTCATGCATCTTATCTGAACCTCTGCGGTCATTATTTCTTACATGTATAGCTCGAACAATTTGACCTGGACCCTCACCTTTATGCAGAATACATAATGAGAGAGATGACGCTGTATAAATAAAATTACGCCGGTAAATCGTGAAGTCCATTTTTGCTGAAATTACGGGAGAGCGATAACCCGTGCATATGTAAACCATACAATCACAAGTGTTTCCATGCAGAGTTGCTTAGCAGGACACGTACCGAGGATAAACCCGTGCAATGCAGATGATAGAAATAGAAATGTCACGATTTTTTATTTATGCAAATTAAGTTGGTCAGGGTCCAGGTCAAATTGTTCGAGCTATATATCCCTCAGCTGAAGGGTTCAGTGCACAAGTTCTGTGTCGCTTATTGTAAGCAGGGTGACATTTACATATCACTTATTTCTTGTCTGTGTTTGTCTGTCTGTTCTGCTTTTTAACCCTTTCCTTGAAGTTTATAAACTCCTTTCATTCCAAATTGTAATCAGAGTAGACCCAGGGTCTGTTCTGTGTGCTTCTGAAATTATAGTAGATATGACTTTACAGTTTCTACCAATACCTAAAATTTCAGTGTATATATATTATATTATGCAGTTATAAAACTTCTGCTACTGAATATTCATTATATCATTATTTCTGACACGAATATTTAACAGGGAACTTGAGGGATCATATGCTTTCAGCGAGCCATACACGTGTTTCATAGACGATGCTAGTTAATGCTTAAATATTCATTTTGTTCAAGATACAACAAACATGGTTTTGAATCTTTCAAATTGGAGTGAAAGATATTAATGACTTAAGTAATCAAGCCATGTGTGTTTGTTCACACATTTACTGTTGTGCGCTCCACCTTTTGCCCATGTTTGTCCCTTATTCATCTAATTGTCTCTCTTTACTGACAGTAATCATCCTAACTTTACCATGCTGTTGATGACTTAGCAGTAATAGTTCCTAACAGTCTGGATCCAGATAGGATGCTTAGTAACTCTTTGTCTCAATACCGGCACATTCAAATTGTTAAACACTACACTCGTATATTTAATAAGGAATGGAAAACTTGTACTAGAAGATCTGGTGCATTGACTGTGAGTATTGATACACATGATAATTTGCTCAGCTTGCTAAAGATTAATTTCCAACAACAAACTACAGCCAAAAAACATATTTCTTGTCTTCTTTCACTGTAAGATAATTACAGCAGATTAAAATGATTCAATGTGGCCACGTGTCTCCTCAATGCCCTGGGCTACGTGGCTGACTGTCAAACCGCCTGTTCGGGACTACTTGATTGTATCTAATTCTTTCCTGTGGAACGCCATCAGAACTGAACTTCCTTATTTTAAGCCACTTTTTATTGCTGAACAATTTCCTGAAAAAAAGAACAGCATAACCAATCAATGCCAATAAAAATTTAAATGACTCATTTATTTATTGAAGGTTTTTGTATCTTAACAATGAAAACTCCACCTTTGCTTTCAAGTTACAGTGGCAGGTGAAAGTGAGAAATCAATAACACTATTAATGTAGATCTTGTTTAGTTATTTTTGTCCGTAGTGACACAGATTTTCATATGCTTTACTATGTCAAATTTCAATTGTGATAAAAACAGTTTAATCAATTTTTAAACATAGCCCCAGGATTGACCATAATTTAAACTATCATGAATATTATATCTACAAGTGGTGATTGCAAATAGTAGCTGGCTTTCTAGGAGAACAGGCATTTAGAAATTTGCAAATAGTGTAGACCATATTTACCAAACAGTTGGACACCCAATCCCTCTTTTCTGTTTGTAAAGCGGAGTAGATCAATTCTGCAATGTCTTGATAACGTTACCCTTTCATTCACAGAATCACCTTTTCACGCCTTTACAAACAGGTAAAACCCAGATGAGATGGATCTTGTAGGAACCATTTGATCAGGGTCTGCTTTGTTTGCTTATTGAATTACCGTATGTTTATACAGTTTTTTACCAATGCCAAAACATCCTGTTTATATATGCCATTAAAAATTCAGCTAATAAAAATTCACGATGTCATTTACTTCTACATGAATATTCGAAAAGGAAAGGGTTAAATGAAAAAAAAAGGAGGAAAATCAGTAAATGTAGAACCCAAGCAAACTACTAATTGAGAAGCAGATTGATTTGGGTCTACACTATTGCCTAAGTTTGTACCACCAAACTACTAATTGAGAAGCAGATTGATTATGGTCTACACTATTTGCCTAAGTTTGTCGGTCAGAATATGGAAAATAATTAGAGTATCTACATCGTTTCAAATTATAGTACACAAAGTTCTGAAGTTGCTATAATTGAGTACCAGATGGTCCTGACCTAATCTAGACCAGGCCCCACTACCAATCAGAGACCCAGATAAGATGCATACAATAAAATATTTTCAAGAATAGCTCCTTTACTTTTCCACCAAACCCTATGTTGTGACCACTCTTTAGAATCATCATTGAGACAATTCTAAAGAGTGGTCATAACATAGAGTTTGGTGGAGAAATGACAATTTAGTATTTGAGTAAATACCTTTATCTTTTGCTCTGCTTATAATGTAGCTGATCTAGGTCTACCTCATTTACAAATGTCTAAATGCTATTTTCCCCAATGATGCATGCCAGTTATAATTAGTCAGGTGCTTAATAGAAATGTCTGAAAATAATAGAAACTCTTTACTGGATAATTAACTCTTCGCTTGCTGTTCACGTCAATATACCTGTAAATAGTGAAGACCCAGATGAGACGGCTCCAGCAGGAGCTGTCTCATCAGGGTCAGCACTATTTACAAGTTGATTGTGCAACCAGTGCACTTCACAGTAGTGATTGCACAGCGAAATACGTGTACACAGTGAAGATATATGTAATTATACAACAGGGCATGGGTAAAGAAGGAGAAATGTATTTTAAAATTCAGCAAGAGAAGGGTTAATTGTCATTTGCAAAAAAAGCAAAACTGTTGTTAGCTTAAGTCTGGTAGAGCTCCATCTGTGTTCACAAATAACATGATCAGATCATCATATCTATGTTATATCATAAGCAAACAGAGTAGACCCTGATCAGATGGCTCCTATAGGAGCCGTCTGATCTGCGTCTACTGTGTTTGCAAAGGTGTAGAAAGGCTTATTTATGGAGGAAAGGGTTAATGAAAATTCCATCACATAAGGATGGATAAACTTATGCAAGAATCTATCACTTCCTGACCATTCATTGACTGCATTTCTATACTAGCTGGTACATAATCAAAGAAACTTTTGGGCATACAGTAAAACCTCTCTATAACGGCCACTAAATTACATAAAGTATTTTGTGTTAAAGGCAGGTAGCAGCTTAAAGCAAGGCGAAATTAAAACAGAACACTCCCATAGAAGCATTCTGTTTTACTTTTGCCTCGTTTTTAGCAGCCACCTGCCCTAAATACCAACCAATTAACACATTTTAGTGGCTGTTATAGAGAGGTTTTTACTGTATTCTAGAATCTTTTTTTAATCAGTTCTGTTTATATAGTTCCATAAGCAAACAGAGCAGATCCTGATCAGATGACTCCAATATGAACCATCTGTTCAGGATCTACTCTGTTTACGAAGGTGTCAAAAGATGTTGTATAAGATAACGGGTTAAGGGTATAAAAAAAATGCCAAATTGACTCATTCAGCTTTACAAATCGGTGTTTGATCCCCTGCCAGACCAAGTCCTTCGGATGATGCTTTATAAACCAAGGTCCGATGTATCAGTGCTTTACACTGGCATCTAAAAGAACCTCTATTGATATTAAGAGTAGTGTACCATGCCCGGGTTTCTCTGTATCCTCTCCTTTCTATCTGAGGCATCCATTATCCCATAGTTGGCAGAATCAACACAACAACAACAACAACAACAAATCGGTGGAATGGGGAGACTTGGTGTTCGAATACTAAAGGCATATATGGTTATCAAATTATCTTGTCATACAGGCAGAATTTGCAGTAACTTGAAGTGTTTGTGCTCTCTTGTCTTGGTGTTCACTGTTTGAAAGAAATCTTTTACAATAAATAAATGGAAAAACGAAAACTTTTGATACTTATTCAGTTTTACTCACTACATCACTATTGTGATTCAAAATTTCCTTGTGTATGATTTTCCACAATAAAACTAATAATTAACTCTTTGCAAACTACTATTATTTTAGTGGTAACTTATTAACTCTTTGCGGACTAGTATTATTTCAGTGGTAATTTATTAACTCTTTGCGGGCTAGTATTATTTCAGTGGTAACTTATTAACTATTTTCTGACTAGTATTATTTCAGTGGTAACTTCGTTATGAACTCTTTGCGGACTAGTATTATTTCAGTGATAACTTATTTATGAACTCTTTGCGGGCTAGTATTATTTCAGTGGTAATTCATGAACTCTTCACGGACTAGTATTATTTCAGTGGTAATCTATTAGCTCTTTGTGAGCTAGTATTATTTCAGTGATAACTTATTTATGAACTCTTTGCGGGCTAGTATTATTTCAGTGGTAATTCATGAACTCTTCACGGACTAGTATTATTTCAGTGGTAATCTATTAGCTCTTTGTGGGCTAGTATTATTTCAGTGGTAACTTATTTATTAACTCTTTGTGGGCTAGTATTATTTCAGAGTTAATTTATGAACTCTTTGTGGACTAGTATTATTTCAGTAATAACTTATTACTCCTTGTGAGCTAGTATTATTTCAGTGGCAACTTATTACACTTTGCGGGCTAGTAATATTTCAGTATTATTTCAGTGGTAGTTTATTAACTATTTGCGGGTTAGTATTATTTCAGTGGTAACTTATTACTCTTTGCGGGCTAGTATTATTTCAGTGGTAACTTATTAACTATTTGCGGGTTAGTATTATTTCAGTGGTAACTTATTAACTATTTGCGGGTTAGTATTATTTCAGTGGTAACTTATTACTCTTTGCGGGTTAGTATTATTTCAGTGGTAACTTATTAACTATTTGTGGGCTAATATTATTTCAGTGGTAGCTTATTGGAACAAGATAAGATGCCATATATCAAACATATTATCAGGTTCCGAACTGTTGGGATGAAATTTTAAAAATGAGACTTGAAGCAGATGGCGTTTTTCAAAGACATCACTTATTTAGCATTTTAAGACTTATCTATAAAGATTTTGTTACCCTGGTCATTATTTTGGCTAAAAGGAGGCAAAACCACATATTTCTGCTTTTCCCAATATTTAAAGCCTTAGATTTACTGGTAGCAGTTGTTTGCCCTAAAGGCTATGCTCTCCAAAGCCTATTGTCATTGACTATTGGAGTAGTTATATGTACAATTACAGGCCAGTCTTGATCACGAGCAAAGAATATGGGTGGGACTAAGAACAGAGTGGGAGTGGCTTCCATCTAAATGCCTCATATTGGAATGAATGAGTGATGTGTCGTGTGACCATAGATCGTTGGATGTTAAGTATATGTCCCCACGTTATGGCCTCTGTAATATTCGTGCCCGACTCTGGCTCAATACTGAATTTGCGTGTTAGTACTCCTTTCTGCTGCAAATAGTTACATTAATTACCTCGGAGTGAGAAATTTTACGATTTTACAATACAGTTGTACACGATAGTTGTGTTGATATGTAGGTTATGATTACATGGAAATTCTTAATATTTTTAACGACATGCGATATTTTTAATTTTGAACCTACAATATTGACGAGCTATGAAGTTGAACCGAAGTATTGCAAACTTTGAAAGAAATTCTCAGTTTATTTCAATGTGGTGAAACCTCTGTACAGGGTACTGTATGTCTATATGTGGATTTAAAGAATTGGATATATTTTATATATGTAAGAGTTTGGATAAAATACAAACTTAATGGTGGACTCCATACTTCAGTCTAAAATGTACGCCACTAAACGGAGACGACGCACTGTAAAAAGGTAAGCATATGTGTGCAGTCATTCAGATGCATTTCAGTACCTCAAAGACATTTTTATTACAAACATTTTCTAACAAATATGAACTTTCCTGGAAAATTCCTCTGTATGAATTTTTCATGTACATGTATCTCCAAAACCTTAATGAATTATTAATATAATTGACAACATTCTTCTTCAAACTAAAACCACCTTTAAAACTTTGTACTTATCATATGTATTAAATTTTACCTCTCAAATATTGTAACATCAGTCAAATGCAGGTAAATAATCAATAGCTTATCTGATGGACAAGTGGAAACTCAGTGACCATGGTAGCGGGTGGATTCCCAAGATACTCTGTCATCCGACAGGGCAGCGACTAGCATGAAAAT
Source organism: Azorinus chamasolen (assembly GCA_963576725.1). Classification (NCBI taxonomy): domain Eukaryota; kingdom Metazoa; phylum Mollusca; class Bivalvia; order Cardiida; family Solecurtidae; genus Azorinus; species Azorinus chamasolen. Next base: position 96,859,979 of record OY755237.1, read on the forward strand.
AAAATGAAATAATAGCTATTGAGAGAATATTGAATATAGAAAATCAATACAATCATTTCATAAGATTATAACTTAATGGACATAATTGACAATGAAAACAAAAAAAGGTTGAATTTTAGGTGAGGAGCTTCTTAAGATTGTCAATGTTACAGACAAAAGATTTAATTAAAAGATATGAATGATTGAAATTGTATCCACAGAATCCCTATTCTTATGTCTTAGCAACTTGATCTGACATATTCTGTGGCTTACTTTTAAATTAATTTAAACCAAGTTACACAAAAAAGCCTCAAAAGCCCTATTGTACATAAGATTTTATTTTGCAGAAATTTAGCTTAATAATATATGTTATATTTCGGTTGTCTTTTTATATGAATACATTTTATTCTGGAACCAGTTTTATTTATTTATTATTATGAACTTAATTTGCTTCATATTTGCATTATAATATTATGAAGATAATTTGCGAATGAGAAATAAAAATAATAAATACACATAATAAAATTGAAAAACCTGAAAATTGTAAAATAGTTAAAAAAATATTGCAGCAAGAGATTAAATATATATCATTTAGAGAATGCATATAACATAGAGATAGAAACAAAACATGATTTTTTAACATACTGTTTGAAAAAGCTGCATTGTACCTGTCTTAACCCTTTTCTCCATAAATACGCCTTTCTACACCTCTGTAAAAATCACCTATTGAAACCATTGTGATAAATAGAGCATTTGCTCCTATAGGAGCAAATGCTCTATTTATCACAATGGTTTCAAACTACAAAATTCTGAAATTTTACTTTTCTCTAGTAAATGCTCCTTTTGGGTAGAGTCATTCAAAGAGGTTGGGTCTAAAAATAGTGCATGGAGGAATGGGTTAATATTAAAACACCTAGTCTCCTCTCCACCAGTTTGTAAATCTTTATATACAAGTACATTCTACACTGTTTTGATGACTTTCAATGACAGTAATTGAGTAGAAAGTATCTCTTTTATATCCCTTTCACTGTTCAATTTTCATGCAAGAAAAAAGATGACATCTAAAATATTTATTAGCAGAATTTTCAGAATATAAATTTAAAGGAATTTTTACTTTTACAAAAACTGTAGAATCAGATCTATATCATGTCAAAAGCAAACAGAGCAGACCCTGATCAGATGGCCCCTATAGGAGTAATCTGATCATGGTCTACTCTGTTTGCAAATGCATGAAAAGGTGTTTATATGAAGGGAGGGGTTAACCTATCCCTTATATTGACGACTTTTGACGACTTTTTAAAAGTCACTTTGTGAAACCATTGTGATAAATATTTATCACAATGGTATCAAACTACAAATTTCTAAAATTTTCCTTTTCTCTAGTTAATGCTCCTTTTCAGTAGATTTATTCAAAGAGGTTGTATCCAAAAATAGCCTATGAGGTAATGGGTTAAACTGGTCTTGCAGGTGCAGCTTGCTCTTGATCTGCCCTGACTTTTTTCTGACTGAATATATTGAGTAATTTTGGTGTGTATATATATACATATTGTATATGTATGTAATAAAGAGAGAATTTTATTTAAGCGTATTTTTTCATTACATGTTCATGAAAGAAACATGCACATGTATTATCAACAACATGCAAGGAAGTGTGGCATAAATTGAACTCAATATTTTGACAAACTATTATGTTGATTAACATTATTACATTTTTGTTGTAATTTGCTAAGCAATATAGTCATTAGCAAAACAAGAATTGAGAAATAACAGTATACAGTTTATACATGAAAAGGGTTAAAATTACAAATCTAACAACTGTATAAAAATAAGAAAATGAATTAATTTGCTTTGTGATAATACAGTGAAAGTTTAATAAAAATGAATAAAAGTTAAAAATGTTGTTCAGCTGTTGTAGGTTTTATAAAAACTCATTTTGACATAATATTATTATGTATTTCAGGATTCATTCACATTTAACTTTGCTAAATTTTCAGACTGGCATTTGTTAGCAAACAACCATTATTGTTTAAGATGGAATCCTTTCAGCATGAAAAAGTGTATTTTGCAAAAGGATTTGAATGATAAACAGTGAAGACCCTGAACAGGGTCTACACTGTTTGCAAATGCCAGTACACTTCATTGTCTCCCACATTTGAAGGGTTAACTTAAATGGGTATTCATTTGTTAATATTTTAAATGCAGAATGAACAATTAATAAGAAATGGAGTAACATCAAACCAAAGTAGTTTTTTATTTTGCAATCATTAAAAGAGCACAAATTTTAAAATTATTCTGAACTTCCAGTAGATATCATAATTATCAGGGACAGACATTGCACATGTTTTTGTAGTGGCAGAAGTTTGAATGAATTTAAAAAACCTTTGAATTGACAGTCATCAAGGACGATTACTGTGTGCAGTCAAGTCCGTCTTTTGTTAATGCAAAGACTGGGGCAACCCTTTTTCATACCTGAAGATGTTAAATGATAACACCTTAGACAGTTCATACCCAGATCAAATTGACCAAACTATTGTTTCAGTCCAAACAGGATGCTATTCTTGTTGAATTGCAAATGAAAGATTATTTGTTGCTTTGGCCACAGTTGAAATTTTGAAGCTTTGCTGTAGAAATATAGTACCTCAAAGGTTGAAAGGCCTCGCAATACACACAACTGGCAGGTATGGTTTCAAAGAGGCATTTAGATAAGACAATAGTCCATTATATGATCATATTAATATCAGATTATACCCATCCTTTAAGCCGAGACAATAATAGGTCCTGCAACATTCTCCAAGTTTCATAACTTTTTTTTAGATAAATTTAATTACACAGAGGAAAAAGTATTGGATCAAATATTGCATTTGGTATTGCATCTCAATGTAAAAATGCTTTTTTCCAACAACATTTGATTGTTGTTGTTTAAATTCAAATTATATCTACACATTCTCTACTGACAAGGGACAATTTTTGATACTATTAAATGAAGACATTTAGTTAAGCATGGAGCCAATTTACCCTTTACTCTATAAATACGCCTTTCTACACCTTTGCAAACAGAGTAGATCCAGATCAGGCAGCTTCTATAGGACAGTGTTACAATGTTCATGTAAAACATATGAAGATAATTTATAGTTTAGTAATACACTCTTCCAAACATTCAAAATGCTCAAGCAGCCTGTGATATGAACCCTTTCCCTCATGTAAACACATTTGCACACAGAGTAGACCTAGATCAGACAGCTCCTATGGGAGCCAAATGATCAGGGTCTGTTCTGTTCTGTTTGTTTATGAAATAGTAAAGAACTTCTTTAACTCTTTCCTCCATAGGTTTTTTTTAGATCCAACCTCTTTGGATGCATCTACCGAAAAGGAGCATTAACTAGAGAAAAGGAATTCTTTAGAATTTTGTAATTTGAAACCATTGTGATAAATAGAGCATTTGCTCCTATAGGAGCAAATGCTCTATTTATCACAATGGTTTCAACAGGTGACTTATACAGAGGCGTAGAAAGGCATATTTATTGAGGAGAGGGTTAACGTTTCTGCCATGGTAAGAATATCGCTTAATATTAATTCTGTTAAAAAATGTGGCTAATGAATATTCATACGGTCATTATTTATTACATAAATATTCAAGAGGTAAAAGTTTAAGAAATCAGATAAATCTTCTGATATTGTGAATAGTTACAGATACACACATCGATATGCAAACATTGTTTCAGAATTTTTTTGCCTGAAACACTTTTGCTCTGTGATGATGCAATATGATTTCCAACCTGAAATTACACTGAAAGTAAAACACTTTTTTTCTGCCAAATATTGTTGTCTGCCAAATATTGTCTTGTGTCTGCCAAATATTGTTGTCTGCAAATATTGTCTTGTGTCTGCCAAATATTGTTGTCTGCCAAATATTGTCTTGTGCAAAATTTGTCATCTGCTACAATTTTCTTTTGTTTATTTTTTCTGCATTTCTTTCAAAACACATTAATAAACAGTATGGATCCTGATGAGATGCTGAGTTAATTGGAGTCTCATTTGGAAAAATAAAACTGTTTGCATAGGTAATCATAGATAGATATAGAAAGAGTTAAGCAGACATAAAGCTGCACATAAAAATATACATGTATATCAGTGTTACATTTTACATCAACTCTGTATATAGCATTGTTACATTAACTCTCTATATATAGAGCATTGTTACATTTTACATCAACTCTGTATATATAATTGTTACATTAACTCTCTATATATAGAGCATTGTTACATTTTACATCAACTCTGTATATATAATTGTTACATTAACTCTATATATAGAGAGCATTGTTACATTTTACATCAACTCTGTATATAGCATTGTTACATTAACTCTCTCTATATAGAGCATTGTTACATTTTACATCAACTCTGTATATATAATTGTTATATTAACTCTCTCTATATAGAGCATTGTTACATTTTACATCAACTCTGTATATATAATTGTTACATTAACTCTCTCTATATAGAGCATTGTTACATTTTACATCAACTCTGTATATATAATTGTTACATTAACTCTCTATATATAGAGCATTGTTACATTTTACATCAACTCTGTATATATAATTGTTACATTAACTCTCTATATATAGAGCATTGTTACATTTTACATCAACTCTGTATATATAATTGTTACATTAACTCTCTATATATAGAGCATTGTTACATTTTACATCAACTCTGTATATATAATTGTTACATTAACTCTTTGCATAGTGAGCATTGTTACATTTTAGATTAACTCTATATATAGCATTGTTACATTTTACTTCAACTCTATGTAATGTATATAATCATTATTACATTTTACATCAACTCTCTATATATCATTATTACATTTTACATCAACTCTCTATATATCATTGTTACATTTTACATCAACTCTCTATATATCATTGTTACATTTTACATCAACTCTCTATATATCATTGTTACATTTTGCATCAACTCTATATACATTTGTATATATATCATTGTTACATTTTACATCATCTCTATATATATGATATCATTGTTACATTCTATATCAACTCTATATTTATATCATTGTTACATTTTACCATTTTTACATTTTACTTCAACTCTATACAATGTATATATCATTGTTACATTTTACTTCAACTCTATACAATGTATATATATCATTGTTACATTTTACTTCAACTCTATACAATATATATATCATTGTTACATTTTACTTCAACTCAACATATACCATTGTTACATTTTACATCATCTCTATATATTTGATTATCATTGTTACATTTTATATCAACTCTTTTATTGCTATTGGCAAACTTATGATTATCTATGCAAACAGTGTGGATGTCAAGGGTCCAATCTGTTTAACCTTTTACTCCAAAAATGTGCCTTTCTATGCTTTGCAAACAGAGTAGACCCAGATCAAACAACTCCTATAGGAGCTGTCTGATCAGGGTCTACTCTGTTTGATTATGGAATAATATAGATTTGATTCTGTAGTTTCTGCTTTGGTAAAACATTTCATGTGTTAATATGCTTTTTTTAAAAATCAGCTAATTACGTATAATCAGTATTCATGATGTCATTATTTCTTACAAAAGCATTCATGGAGTAAAGGGTTTATACGATGATAATTATGTTTTTGTAAATTAATAAACAGGAAGAAAATTATTTAAATTAAATTGAAATGGATGACAAATTTGGCAGATAAAAACTCTTTGCATCAGAAGAGTTAAGACCTTTAAAATATTTTTTCAAAAAAAATGCTATACAAGTACAGTAAACTTGAACTGTCGGGAAAACATGTGTTGTACACAGGCCAGTAGACGGAAGTCTAATATTCTGTCCATATATCTTTATTCAGTTCAGTCCATATACCTTTCCCTCATATAAATGCCTTTTCACACATTTGCAAACAGAGCAGACCCAGATCAGACAGCTCCTATATAGGAGCCATCTGATCAGTGTCTGCTCTCTTTGCAGATGACATAGTATAGACATAATTCTCCAGTTCTTGTTAAAGCAAACCAATTCATTGAAAAGTTTACATTATAAAAATTCAGCTAATAAATATTAATGTAGACATTATTTATTACATGAATATTGAACAGGGATAGGGTTAAAACCTCTTATTTCTCCTTACTAGAATCCCCTCTGTAATGTTGTTGTAATGAGTCACTTTAAATTGGGAAGGCTTTATTGGAGAAATAATGAAAATAAAACATATTTACTGCAAATTTGCTAAATACATGTACACCTTACAGAATCACCTCTGTGAGGTAGTTGTTATGTGTCACCTTAAATTATTAATTTTAGTGGAGAAATATGAAAATAAAACACATTTATTGTAAATTTACTAAATACATGTACACCTTATAGAATTGCCTCTGTTAGACGAGTCTGGCAGAGATTTATAAAACATTTATCACAGATTTACTAAATACATGTGCCCCTACAATTTGCTGGTATCTTGAAGTCTGGTATATATATAACAGCTTCACTTCATTTAGTTGTTGTTACTTATGTCAACAAATTTTCAACAGATTAATCCATTCTCTCATAAAAATGCTTTTTTTCCCTTGCCTGTGCTAACAGAGTAGACCAAAATCAGATTGCTCCTGTTAGAGCCATTCAATTAGACTGCTTTGTTTGCATATGAAATTATATAGATCTGGGTCTGAGGTTATATAGATTATGGGTCTGAGGTTATATAGATTATGGGTCTGAGGTTATATAGATCTGGGTCTGAGGTTATATAGATCTGGGTCTTAGGTTATATAGATCTGGGTCTGAGTTCATTCTCAAGTATCTAATTGGTCAGCTTTTGAGCAAAACGTTCTATAACCGAGGGCCTGAGCTTGCAGTTTTTGTTCCAATTGGTCAGCTTTTGAGCAAAAAGTTCTATAACCTCGGGCCTGAGCTTGAAGTTTTTGTCGCCAAAAATTCCCTTGAAAATTTTACCTTATAAAATTTAAGTTAATGCAAATAATTATTGATGAAGTGATCAATTCATGCATAAATGTGTGTGGGTGAAAGGGTTAAAATGATATATGTGATGATCTTATTTAATGTGAACTGGAACATCACATGAAAATCTGTTGATATTGGACATATAATCCAAAATGTTGATTTTAAAAATACTGTACCTAATGTGGAAGAAAGCTCTTTCAACACTGCATTTTCAGAGTTTAATAGTCCATCATTGTTTATTGGTAGAGTCTATTCAGTAAACAAAGGTAAAATTTGTGAGAGAACAGTGCAGACCCTGATCAGAGGGCTCCTTTAGGAGCCCTCTGATCTTGGTCTACACTGTTTGCAAATGACAGTGAACTTATTTTCCATATTCAAAGGGCTAATTAAGTTTTTGTGTGGACATCTTCTCAAGCCCCCAAATTAGTGTGTAATCTGATCGTTATGTACACATTTATTAGTGTGTAATCTGATCGTTATGTACACATTTATTAGTGTGTAATCTGATCGTTATGTACACATTTATTAGTGTGTAATCTGATCGTTATGTACAAATTTATTTGATATTTCATAAAACGAAGCTTATAACAGTAAAAAAGGAGGTCAGCAATTCTTTCAGCAATTCATCTTCAGCCTCTAAGAACTCTGTTTCATTTTGGCATTTCTGAATCCATTATTAATAGGTTACCAAAAACAACAACTAATGACCAAATATTTAAGTAATATCAGAGTATTGTCAGTTTGGTCAGAATTAACCCCTTACTCCATAAATATGCCTTTCTACACCTTTGCAAACAGAGTAGACCCAGATCAGATGACTCCTGTAGCAGCCGTCAGATCAGGGTCTGCTCTTTTTGCTTATGAAATAGTATAGATACGATTCTACAGTTTCTGTCGTGTCCAAACTCCTGTGTTCGATCATGTGGCATTATAAAAATTAATCTAGTTCATGAGCCATTATAAAATTAATTATGATGGTGTCATTATTTCTTGCTTTTATATTCATGCAGTAAAGAGTTAATTGACAAAACAAGTACAATAAAACTCCTCTAATCTGGAATTTTAATAAAGAAGAATTTATGTCCTTTTAGGTAGGTGGAGCAGCTTAATGCAGAGTGAAAGTGATGCAGAAGGCTCCTAGAGCTTTCTGCATGACTTTCACCCTGCATTAAGCTGCCACCTGTCTCTAAGACCGCTATTTATAGTTAATTGAATGTTTGGTTTACAGGGGTGTCACTGTACCATATTTGCAGTATAAATTGCCATGCCCAATCACCAAAGAAAAATGCCATATTTAATCCAAACATTTTGACCCCCAACAGTTGGTAAAGTTGGAACAAGTCAATTCTTTACCAGTTGGATAACTTTAATCATTTCCCTCATAAAAAAGTGTTTTCACGCATCAGCAAACAGAGTAGACCCAGATCAGACAGCTCCTATAGGAGCCGTCTGATCAGGGTCTGCTCTATTTGCTAGTGGAAATTGATAGATCTGTTTCTTTACTTTCTAAAATGGATACAATGTTCCACCTTCCATATTTCGTTTTAATTATTTTGTCCATGAATATCTTTTCAGTAGGTATTGAAATTTGCAATAAACATAGAACAGGGAAAGAGTTAAATGAGACTGACAGAGTAACAGGTCATGATCCTTCAGCAGCAATGTGATCCGAGTCTACACTGTTAGCCTCTGAATTGGTCTGTCCTCATATCTACGTCAATTTGATATAGTTTTGATAACTTTAACACTACCAACACTAAATCTTCAAATGGATTATTCCAAAATTCAAACAGGTCAAACTTATTTAGGGATATATCCAAAGAAAAAGTGTTACATGACAAACACTGCAGACCCTGATGAGACTGGGACCCTCTACAATGTTTGCAAAGGATGTTAGTGACTTGTGTACCGCACTGTAAGGGTTAGAACTGACTGCTCCCTGTCTGAATATTAATAAAACCTTAAAAATTGTATCAACATCATTCTATCATTGAAAAAATGATTTTTTATGACAAACAATGCAGCTCTTGATTAAAGCCCTTTGATCTGGGTCTTCACTATTTGCAAAAAATTTACATACTAAGTTTCAACATTCAACACTTTAAGGGATACCATTTTCAAAAAGATTAATCAGAAATGAAAGCAATACTTTGTAAAATATTTTTGTTTATTTACAACCATATGTATCAAATATCATGATTACATGTTAGCTGCACTGAAATTTACTGATATTCTAGCACACCGCTGGGGCTTAGATAAAATGCATTAACCCTTTCCTTCAAGGAAATGTGTTTTCACGCATCTACAAACACAGTAGACCTAGATCAGACGGTTACTATAGGAGCTGTCTGATCTGGGTCTACTCTGTTTGCTAATGGAATTTGAAAGATGTGTTTCTTTTACTTTCTAAAATGGTTCCACCTTCCATATTTCATTATCACTATTTTGTCCATGAATATTCAGTAGGTATCGAAATTTGAAATAAAGATAGAACAGGGAAAGGGTTAAGCAAAACCTCTCATAGAGTGGCCACAACATAAGGTTTGGTGGAAAACTGACAATTTTAGAAATTTGAATTTGTACCTTATCTATTGCTGGCACACAATGCATTGAAATTGAATTCTAAAAATAATCTTTTCAAAACAAATGATCAAAATTTGCATCTTGATGTGATACTGCATAACACAGCATAAGTAATTCATCTGGATGAGTACTGTCTCAGTCAGTTAAGATCTGAGATTCACTATTAAATCTCAAAAGTTAATATCTAATATTACATTTATGTAAATTGTTCCAGGTGAGGCCAGATTTTCCATATCATTAACTCTTCATGCTAGCGGAAGATCTCCCACCATTTATGACCTATACTAACAGTATGATCCAGGTCAAGCCACACAAAACATGGGACCTGATCTAAGGTCCAAACTGTGTCTGTCACTCAGGACTCAACTCTGGAAAAAATCAGAAATAAATTAATAGTTTTGGGAATTTTGTAGGTGACATTTGAGCAGACGACAAAATTACTAAATATGCAAAGAGTTAACTATCTCATACCTAAGTATGGAATCCCTGGTTACCTGTACAGATAGTTGAACCTCCGTATGAGGTACCAGAATCCAAACTCCAAATCAATTAACCCTTTCCCTGTTCTATATTTATTACAAATGTCAATACCTATTGAATATTAATTAACAAAATAGTTATAAAGAAATATGGAAGGTGGAACATTGTAGACATTTTAGAAAGTAAAGAAACAAATCTATCAAATTCTATTAGCAAACAGAGCAGACCCTGATCAGACGGCTCCTCTAGTAAAATCCCTTGAATGCGACCACCAACGGTCTAATTCTGAGATATGACAGAGGCAGATGGTGGCTTAATGCAGGATGAAAGTTATGCAGAGCTTTCTGCATTGTAACTTTCAACCTGCAATAAGCAGTTACCCAGGGTTACAGATAAGGTTTTGATGCAATTGGGTATTTACTCCTTGATTTTTTACAGAATTGGGTTTTTGCATTTTTTATTGGGTATTGACAATTTTTATAATTGGGTATTATTCATATTCTTAATAGGTATTCTAAATTTTGTTTGCTTTTTGCCATATTTATTTGCTTTCTGTTACTCATTGTTTTGAAAAACAATTGCTTTTTCCATAATTTTAATTGGGTAAATACTCCAATACTCCCCTTATCTGTAACCCTGGTTACCTACCTTTTAAAGACCCCTATGTTTGTTTTTAAAGTGGTCGCTTTAGAGGGGTTCTACTCTATGATGTCAGCTGGGCCAAGTACTTTAACCATTCGCTTGCTATTCACGTCAATATACCTACCTGTAAATAGTGTAGACCCAGATGAGACAGCTCCTGCAGAAGCTGTCTCATCAGGGTCTGCACTATTTACAAGTTGATTAGACAACCAGTGCACTCCACAGCAGTGATTGCACAGTGAAATACTTGTACACAGTGCAGATATATATAATTATACAACAGGGCATTGGTAAAGAAGGAGAAATGTATTTTAAAATTCAGCAAGCGAAGGGTTAATATTCAGAGGTCAGTGTTAACGGAGCTCTGTAATGGATTGAAAGAGTTGTTACATTTACATGAAAATGTCTTAATTAAAATTCATATTTGAAGGTTAATTATGTACATGTATCTCATTAGCTCTTTATATGCTAGTGGCAATTTCTGGGCGACCTTTTAGACTAGTTTAGATCCAGATAAGATTCTGGGTATTTCTGTATCTGATTCAGATCCAAACTTTGTGATACTTTGATCATGTGTGTTTTATTTGTTTTGTTTTTTAAAGAAAATGGAATATTAATATTTTGAGAAATAAAACTAGTGGAGAATATTGAAGACAACCAGAGTTAAGGGTGCTGCGATTCAATTTTATCCTAACAGCTGTAATAAGACATGACAATACAGTACTAATTATATGTCATTCAGTATCTAGAATGCTCTCCAGAGGAAGATTCAAAATTTTGTTGAAAATCTCTGCGCCATAGATCTGCTACAAATGAAAGCCCCAAGAATGATGAAAATTGTATCTTAGACATGACCCCACTGTTCCGATGTGTGGTTAGATTCATAGATTGTAACAATCGTGTTTGTAACTGTCACATGTTTTGAAGTAACAGCCCTCGGCTTTTCAAATTATCACACAAAAAGGAAATGAAGTTCTGGCGACACACTATTCAATTTTTACTGACAAAAATTTGTGGAAATTCTAGAAAAACGGGATTCCATTGATTTTCCATCTCGAGGAACATGAAACTTGTCTTTTTTCACTCACTATTGATTGTTTTCTATAATTAACTCTTTGCCTGTAAAATAATTGTCATCTCCTTAAAGTGTTATCTGCTTAACTTCTCAGAAAAGATATGTCTTCAATTAAATCTCAAAATATTGTGATGAGAACAATATGGATCCTGATGAGATAAATGTATTTAGTTGTTCAACATTTCATCTGGATCCAAACTGTTTGTAAAGGTCTTTAAGAATTTGCACTTAACTTGATTAAAGTTAGTGTTCCCACATTATAGTATCTGTTACATTCATTCTCATGAATGAAAAATTGTGAAATGTGCTCACTTAGAATTTCAGTAATTCGATCAACTCCTTAATTTCTTACCGAGGCTTCCAGTATCCATGACGTCATTATTTGTTTCATGAATATTCATGGAGTAAAGGGTTAATATGTACAGGTCGACGATATGTTCACAACTTCAAAAGTTAACCCTTTTCCTCTTTGAATATTCATATAAGAAATAAGGACATTATGATTATTTATTAGCTGTATTTTTATAATGGCATAATAATATGTACACAGGATATTTGGTATTACAGTAAAACCTCTCTATAACGGACACTAATTTGTGTTAATTATTTGGTATTTAGGGCAGGTGACCGCTTAAAGCAAGGTGAAAGTAGAACAGAACGCTCCTATAGGAGCGTTCTGTTTTACTTTCACCTTGCTTTAAGCAGCCACCTGCCTTTAACAGAAAATATTTGATGTAATTTGGTGGCCATTATAGAGAGGTTTTACTGTAATTTAGTGGCAGTTATAGAGAGATTTTACTGTAGAAGAAACAGTAGAAATAGAATGTATTATAATGTCATAAGCAAACAGAGCAGACCCTGATCAGACAGCTTGTACAGGAGCCATCTGATCTGGGTCTTACTCTGTTTGAAAAGGTGTGAAAAAAGCTGTTATATGAGGGAAAGAGTTAAAGAAAAAAACATAAATTGCGTGCAGCACAATTTTCAGTGTACATATTGGTGTCTGCAAAAAAATTCAATCTGCTTCAATCTTTAGTTAATTTTCTTCTGTCTCTCTTCAAATAATACAATAAAAGTGAACATGAAACAGTTTGGATCCTGATGATCAGACCCCAATATACTCTATACCTAATCTGGATCTATACTGCTTGCATAATTATATAGGTACTCATAAATTCGCCGCTAGCATGCAATGACTTAAATGCAGATAAAATCACAGAAATGAAATTGTTGGTATTTATTTTTTATCTTTATTGTTTCTTTCAAATTTAATAAAAAATTTCCCGAAATGCATATACAGTAAAACCTTGATAATCCAAACGCTCAAATAAGTATCATCATTATAGATCTGTGTGACACTGGTATCATCACTCAAATAAGTATCGTCATTATAGATCTGTGTGACACTGGTATCATCACTTAAATCAGTATCATCATTATAGATATGTGTGACACTGGTATCATCGCTCAAATCAGTATCATCATTATAGATCTGTGTGACACTGGTGGCAGCTTAATGCAGAATGAAAGTATACAGAAAGCTTCTAGAGGAGCTTTGTGCATGACTTTCACCCTGCATCAAGAAGCTGCCTGCCCAGAAGTTTCTCAATATTCTATTTTTCTTAATGTTCACAGAGCAACAGATAGGGTGCATACTCAAATACTTATATCATCATTTCTCCACCAAACCCTGGGTACTCAAATACTTATATCATCATTTCTCCACCAAACCCTATGTTGTGACCACTCTTTAGGATAATCTTGAAGAGACAAGATCACAACATTGGATTTTGAGGAAAAATAAAGGAGTTGTTCTTGAAATTCATGCATTTTATTGGGACCTCTGAGGTTCCGATTAGCAAGGTTTGGCTGTACATGCATTGATAAAAATATTTTAAAATATCTCTGTTGCACTCAAGCCTCAAATGCCTAAATTCATATGAAATATTCATTTACTATCAAAAGTCAAGTAAAATTCTTTCATAAACATTGAATTGTTACAAATTCACCGTATATAAATATTTTGTAGAATGTTTTGTGAATTTATAACACATAATAGGCGGGTGTCACGCAACACAATGCATAGGTATCTGTGAGGGAGTGGTAGGCCTTGACACTCACATGCTATGTGTTTGTGATCACTTTAACCCTTTACTCCATAAATACGCCTTTCTACACCTTTGCTAACAGAGTAAACCCAGATCAGGTGGTTTATATGGGAGCCATCTAATCAGGGTCTGCTCAGTTTGCTTATGAAATAATATAGATATGATCAAACAGTTTTGACTTTGGCTGGCAAAAACTTCATGTGTTTATATATGCCATTTTAAGAATTAATATTCATGATGTCATCATTTCTAACATGAATATTCATGGAGTTAAGGGTTAAACAAACTATTGGGATCCATATGAGATTCCAAATAACTTGATTTGATACAGATCATTGTCTTTTAACCACTCTACTGGTAACTTTGTAAAAACCTTTGCAAACAGTCTGGATCCAGATGAGACACTGAGTAACTCGGCATTTCATCAGGATCCAAACTGTATGACTCTCTGATGTGTTTGTTTGAAAAGAAATGAAAGAAAATGTATTTTTATAATTGCAGCAGATGACAATATTTGCAGACGGCAATTGTTCTGAGTGCATATAATCCTTGGACTGCTGAATATTCAAAATAAAATGTCTGTAAGTCTTTGCTCCATAAATATGCCTTTCTACGCCTTTGCAAACTGAGTAGACCCAGATCAGACGGCTCCTGTAGGAGCAATTTGATCAAGGTTTACTCTATTTGCTTATAGCATAATACAGTAAAACCCGCTAATGCGACCACTTAATGAATAAATATGGGTGTCTTTATAAGCAGGTGGTTGCTTAATGCAGGACAAAAGTAATGCTGAAAGTTCCTCTAGGAGCTTTCTGCAATTCTTTTGTCCTGCATTAAGCTACCACCTGCATCTAGCACCCATAATTATACCTCTTTTAGGTGGTCGCATTAGCGGGGTTTTACTGCATATGTCTGAATGTACAGTTTCTGTCATGATAAACTAATCCTTATTCATATTGGCTTTATAAAAAATCAGTTAATTAATATGTATGATGTCGTTATAATTTCTTACATGAATATTCATGGAGTAAAGGGATACCTGTATACAGTCCACTTCAGTATGACAGGGTGTAATTTGCTGGTACATTTTGAATGACAAACAGTGCAGACCTAGTCAGATTGCTCCGCTAGGACACTTGTGAACTGGGTCTACACTGTTTTAAATGCCAGCACACTTGTTTTTTGCATTCTAACATTTAAGAAAAATAATTGTACTCAGCCATATGGCATAATCTTCATTCACCAACCATTTCTTGGCATGTGAAATACATGGCTTAATGTCCAATTGCTACACTTGATATTTTTGATATTGCATTGTCACTTTTGACCCTGGGATCAGCAACTATCTGACCCATTGCTTATCGAAACACCTCATTAAAAATTTGACGCATCATAGCCATTATTTACCAGTAGTAACATGTAATATGTATGGAGCTCTTCCGTAAAATTACCGGATACTATAGCCTGTAATTATAGGGGGTGGACGTACTTCTATTCCCTTATTATTTACACCAAATTTCAGACGTAGTTTGAAAAGCATTTTTCTTCATTTAGTTGAGGTTTTTTTCAAGGGTATACCACAATGAGATTGTTATTAAGTTACAGCTTTGGCGACAACGAAGCTGTTGACCAAGTCATCGTACACAGTATATGTTACTTAACACCACAAGTCACCACGTAAATCCAAACTTTTTTAGAGCCGTGCCTTCATGATGCTAACTTTCTCATAATTTAAATACCTTCAAACATCATACAGTATGAATATAGTATCATGTGGGATTTGTTGACTGTTACGGAGAATGTGAGCTAAGTGTTAGGCAGTACAGATCGGTAGCTCAGATTTCAATTTTTTGTTGCAAATCTAATCTCCGTCTTTTACTCTTTCCGCTTTATCTGCAAAGTTATTTTGAAAGATAATTAACCCTTTACTCCATGAAATACGCCTTTCTACATCTTTGCAAGAAGAGAAGACCAAGATCAGAGGCGTCCTTGAAGAAGCCATCTAATCAAGGTCTGCTCTGTTTGCTTATGAAATGATATAAATAGTACTCTACAGTATCTATTATGACCCATGTGCCATTATAAAAATTAATTCAATTAATAGTTATGATGTCATTAGTTCTTACATGAATATTCATGGAGTGAAGGGTTAACCCTTACAATGCTGAATGGACTATTCGAAAATTCAAACCGGCCAATCTTATGGTGAATATATTAGGGATTTTCCTAAAGAAAAGTGTAACATGACAAACAGTGCAGACCCTGATGAGAGGGCTCCTCTAGGAGCCCTTTCATCTGGGTCTACACTGTTTGCAAAGGACATTAGTGACTCGTGTCCCACACTGTAAGGGTTAAATCTCGCAATATTATTTATTTGTATAAACACCCAGGGGGAACTAAGCTGTAACTTTAGGAATATCTTGAATACAAAGTAAGCTGCATTGGATTTCACCATCAGCATCATTTCTTAACCTTTTACTCCATGAATATTCATGAAAGAAATAATGACATCATGAATATTGATTAAATTAATTATTATTTCTGATGGCACATGAACACATTGATTTTTGGCTATGACAAAAACTCTATAGACTTTTTTAGATCCATCCATTTTGATTAAATCTACCGAAAATGAGTATTAACTAGAGAAAGGAAAATTTTAGAATTCTGTAGTTTGAAACCATTGTGATAAATAGAACATTTGCTCCTATAGGAGCAAATGCTCTATTTATCACAATGGTTTCATAAAGTGACTTTTACAGAGGCGTAGAAATGCGTATTTATGGAGGAAAGGGTTAAACCTTTCGCTGATGAATATTCATTTAAGAAATAATGACATGCTGAATACTTATTAACTGACGGTTTATAATGGCGTATCTACACAGGAGGTTTTGGTATTGGTAGAAACTGTACAGATCTATTATAATGTCATAAGCAAACAGAGCAGACTCTGATCAGATGGCTCCTATAGGAGCTGTCACAGATCTGGGTCTATAGGAGCTGTCACAGACCTGGGTCTGTAGGAGCTGTCACAGATCTGGGTCTACTCTATTTGCAAAGGTGTGAAAAAGCATTTATGTGAGGGAAAGGCTTAAAGGAGTTTCCAAACACTGTTAGGCAGAGAAATGTAGGACAAACCACTGTTAGTTTGTGTATGCTTTTTTTTTTAAATATGATTATTTTCAAATAATTTAGAAGATTTATTGACATGAATTTTAAGTTTCAAGAGCCTTGAATATATAAAAAAGATAATGTAAGGCTTAAACCCTTTACTCCATAAATGTGTCTTTCTATGCCTGTGCAAACAGAGCCGACCCAGATCAGATGACTCCTGTGGGAGCAATCTGATTGTGGACTGCTCTATTTGCTTACGATATAATATAGATATGATTCTTCAGTGTCTGCCATGACCTTTCATGTGTCCATGTGCTATTAAAACAATTAATCTAATTAATATTCATGATAACACTATTTCTTACATGAATATTCATGGCATAAAGGGTGAATGGCCTGAAACAGCTGAACAGTATGACTCTTAACCCTTTCCCGGATGAATATTCATTTAACCCTTTCCTGCATAAGCTATATTTAGATCCAACCACTTTGAATAAATATACCGAAAAGGAGCATCAACTAGAGAAAAGGAAAAATTTAGAATTTTGTAGTTTGAAACCATTGAGATAAATAGAACATTTGCTCCTATAGGAGCAAATGCTCTATTTATCACAATGGTTTTCAACAGGTGATTTTTACAGAGGTGTAGGAAGGCGTATTTATGGAGGAAAGGGTTAAGAAATAATGACATGATGAATAATCATTAGCTGAATTTTTATGATGACATAATGTACGCCTGAGGTTTTGGTATTGGTAGAAACTGTACAGTCAAGATTTATTATATTTTTTAAGCAAACAGAGCAGACCCTGATCAAACAGTTCTTACAGGAAACATCTGATCTATGTCTACTCTGTTTGCAAAGGTGTGGCGACAAAGCATTTATATCTGGGAAAGGGTTGACTTATGGTATTATCTTATAACCTTTTACAAGTGCATTTTTACAAACAGCTGAAAAAAATAAGTTTAGAAACTAAATTGAAATTCAAGCTGACTTGTCCTGATCGGATAGATTACATACGAGGTATGCATGAACACTTAAAGACAGACAAATCATATTAGAAGAAAATTACTTTTTTCGAAACCCTGGTCAAAGTTCTAGTCTAAATAGAACTCATGTGACCTTATGACTTACAAATAATACGCCTCGTAAATCTGTCACTTTGCATATCTATTATATAATGTATTCATACCAATAACCTGTGAAAGGTTTATGTTTTTCTGCAATGATTAAAATGAAAAGAGACACTTACCATGGCATGATTTTCAATAAGTACAGAACAAATAACTGCAATTGGCCCAACACCTTGGTAGATAGGGGCTTGTCAGGGTCATAAATAGAGATATCTCATGTCATATTAAATCAGCTGTACTGTTCCAATCAACTCTAAAGCTTAAAGTAATTATTATGTATGTAAAATGAATTGCTTACTTCATGTCATCAAATTATTTTAAAACTTTATCAGAATGTCAAACAGTTTGGATGCTGATGATACCTAGAGTGCTAAATCCATGTTTAGCATCAGTATGACATAGTGCTGATGTAATGTTATATACATCTGGTATAGCACTCATGTTATGTTAACATACTTGTAAGGCTTGTCATGCAAAGTACATAGTTTTGGTGCTATATTTAACATACTATTGTCATACATCTGGAAAAGTGCTAGTGCCATGTTTAATAGCAAACTTGATCATACAACTGTCATAATGCTAAGGCTGTGTTTAACTTCACACTTTATCATACAGCTAGCATAGAGTTAGTGTCACATTGACACCACACTTTATCATACAGCTAGCATAGAGTTAGTGTCACATTGACACCACTCTTTATCATACAGCTAGCATAGAGTTAGTGTCACATTGACACCACACTTTATCATACAGCTAGCATAGAGTTAGTGTCACATTGACACCACACTTTATCATACAGCTAGCATAGAGCTAGTACCACATTGACATCACACTTTATCATACAGCTAGCATAGAGTTAGTGTCACATTGACACCACACTTTATCATACAGCTAGCATAGAGCTAGTACCACATTGACACCACACTTTATCATACAGCTAGCATAGAGTTAGTGTCACATTGACACCACACTTTATCATACAGCTAGCATAGAGTTAGTGTCACATTGACACCACACTTTATCATACAGCTAGCATAGAGTTAGTGCCACATTGACATCATACTTTATCATACAGCTAGCATAGAGTTAGTGTCACATTGACACCACACTTTATCATACAGCTAGCATAGAGTTAGTGTCACATTGACATCACACTTTATCATACAGCTAGCATAGAGCTACTTTATCATACAGCTAGCATAGAGTTAGTGTCACATTGACACCACACTTTATCATACAGCTAGCATAGAGTTAGTGTCACATTGACATCACACTTTATCATACAGCTAGCATAGAGTTAGTGTCACATTGACACCACACTTTATCATACAGCTAGCATAGAGTTAGTGTCACATTGACACCACACTTTATCATACAGCTAGCATAGAGTTAGTGTCACATTGACACCACACTTTATCATACACCTAGCATAGAGTTAGTGTCACATTGACATCACACTGGCATAGTGCAAGTACCATGTTTGATATCTAACACTTTATTATACAGCTGACATAGTGCTAGTGCCATGTTTTACATCACACTTTATCATACAGCTGACTTAGTGCTAATGCCATGTTTGACATCACACTTTATCATACAAGTGGCACAGTGCTAGTGTCATGTTTTATATCACACTTTATCATACAAGTTCTAGTGTCATGTTTTATATCACACTTTATCATACAAGTGGCATAGTGCTAGTGTCATGTTGGATATCACACTTTACCATACAGCTGACATAGTGCTAGTGCCATTTTAACATCAAATTTCATCAACTTCAAAAGTACAAAAACTGGTGAATTCAAACTTTTTACATAGGTTGATCTTAACATGGAATAGTGCAGTGCATAAGAACCATAACTCTGTAAATGTGCAGTGCATTTATTGCCCCTTCACTGTTTTTCATATAGTGTACGTTGTTGTTTTTTCTTGTCAAGGCTATTATAAGTAACTACTGATTGAAAAGCATCATTAATAGTATATGAGCACAACTTTGTAATGGCATTAAGGTTGGATGAGTTTCAGAGAATTATACATATGATTTATTCGGTGAAACTTTATGGTAAGCTGTATAATCAATTGGAGATGTGCATATTACAATGACATTCTGTATGAGTGATTTTCATAGAGTTCTTGCCCCTTTATATTTTTGATTATATAATATTTGTTGTTTTTCCCTTGTACATGCTATTTTGATTATACAATATTTGTTGTTTTTCCCTTGTACATGCTATTTCTCAGCATGGACTGCTGACTGGATGTATATAAATAAAGCCTTATGGGAAGAAGCATCATCAGTAGGAGATGCACATATCATAATGGCATTTCGGATATCCTTATGACATACCAGTTGAATGATTCAACTTGGTGTTTTTTATACAGTTGGACTATTTTGGTGGGTTTTCTTGACAATACATATAGCTAACAGCCTGTTTTCTTCTGTGTGCTATTTCATCTATCATCTACAAATTATGTTTCAAATTATTTCCCATCTACTGTCAAATATCACATGATGACCAATGCTTGTATGGGAATAATAATCACATTTAGTGATAGTTCTAGCTAACATCGCACACTATCGTACAACTAGCATAGTGTTAGTTCTATATTTAATATCACATCTTATCATTATAAACGACATGTGTGTTGTGCCGTGTTTAACATCACACTTTATCATACAACTGGCATAGTGTTAGTGTCATGTTTAATATCACACCTGACCATACAAATGGCATATTAATTTGTTAGTGTCATGTTTAATATCACTTCTGATCATTACAACTGCCGTGTGTTGTGCAGTGTTTAATATCACACCCAACCATACAATTGACATAGTGCTTGTGCCACGTTTAATATCACACCTGACCATACAACTTGTATAGTGCTTGTGCCACGTTTAACCCATTCCCTGATATTGACGACTTTTGACGACTCTGTAAAAGTCACTTTGTGAAACCATTGTGATAAATAGAGCATTTGCTCCTGTAGGAGCAAATGCTCTATTTATCACAATGGTTTCAAACTACAAAATTAAAATTATCCTTTTCTCTAGTTAATGCTCTTTTTCGGTAGATTTATACAAAGAGGTTGTATCTAAAAATAGCCTATGAGGTAATGGGTTAATATCACACCTGATCATACAATTGACATAGTGCTTATGCCATGTTCAATATCACACCTGACCATACAACTTGCATAGTGCTTATTAATTAATATTAAGTAAGTAGTTATTTCTTGCATGTATTTGAAAAGGAAAGGGTTTAAAACTGAAAACCGTTGAGTCTTAGTACAATGGCTATTTGTGTCTGAGTTTTGGTCTACTTATACATGTTACTAATTGTCTTTCAATTTTATGTATATTTCTGTGATACTAAGATTAATGTGCTCCATTTCTTCATCATATAGTATACATGTAATTAATTATCTGAATTAATCATCTACTATGACTTTATTCGATCAAATACAATTATCATAGAAGGGGAACCTTTACCCATCAGCTAAGACAATAGTGGTCCCTAACCCTCCACCTTGGCAAAGAACTGGGGCTAGATTTGATGAGAACATAAGATAATTTTGCTGACAAATGTTGACAAGTGACAAACAATGGCTACTGTCCATCCTGAAATATGGCACACGCTGACCAGCTGCAATCTGCTTAGCCTGGTCAATCAGTATCCCCTATCTGCAGTATCCATCACTGTACTGACCAAAGGCTGCCTTCAGGCCACTGACGCTGAGTCCATTGAGCAGCGATAATGTAATGAACACCTAATTAATACCATCAGAGCCAGGGTCAAAGTACAGGACAATGGTTGACAATATTGTATTGTACCTTTTAATTTGTGCCTCGTCAATGGTGCAGTGTGGTCTATATTTATTTGAAGAATTGTCAGCATTTCAGCGTGTACAATATGTCAAGATTTAATTTTCAGCCTGAACCCTTTGAACGAATGTATTAAGTTACATGTATTTCCATTTGCAAACAGTACAGAACGAGATTAGTACAGGTAAAGGTTCTGTACTACTCTACTAGCACATTATTTCTTTCATGCTAATTACGGTAGACCATTAAACAATGATGGATCATTCCACTTTGAAAATTCACCCTTTACTCCATAATGCTGCATTTTACTACTTTCAAACAAAGAAGGGTAACTCCTACTGGAGCTGTTTAACCCTTACTATGCTGAAATTTCAAATGGACTATTCCAAAATTCAAACAGGTCAAGCTTACCATGAAAATTCAGGGATCGTATAAAGAAAACTGTAACATGACAAACAGTGCAGATCCTGATGAGAGGACTCCTCTGGGAGCCCTCTAGGAGGAGCCCTCTCATCTGGGTTTACACTGTTTGCAGAGTAATTATTAGTGACTCGTTTCCTGCACTGAAAGGGTTAAACTTCCTAATTGCAGAATATTATCAGTAATGCTGCATAAATAAGCAATAAATTGACCTGTTTTATACATACTGTATAATTATGTAATATCATCAATGCTGATGTCCATGTGCACAAAATTACAACAAAAAGATGCTTTGTAAATTTTAGACCAAATGCAGCTAATAAATAAGAAGTAAATAATTGTAAAAGGAGGTAACACTTTATATTCAAACAAAAGTAGAAATTGTCCGTTTCTGCTCACAGTATGGGCTAATTGGATGCCCCAGAGAGAGTGGAGTCAGGATACAGAGAAACCTGTTATTAATGATAATATTATAATTATATATGATATCATTATTATAACGGCATACATATTCATTATTATAATGGCATACATATTCATGAAATGTTTGGTATTGGTACAAGCTATAAGGTCAGATCTATTATGATTTCATAAGCAGACACTGAGCAGATCCTGTTTAGATGGCTTATACAGGAACCATCTGATCTGGGTCTACTCTGTTCGCAAAGGTGTGAAAAGGTGTTTATATGAGGGAAAAGTTTAAGTAGAAAAAGTCACATGTGAATAACTGAAAATATTATATGAGTTTGTGTTTAAAAGAAGATGACTAAATATTAAGAAAAACAGTAGTATCCTTTTTTTGTCAATTGCAAAAGTATGATTTGTTTGTGATTTTTTTAAACCTTTTTACTTTTACCTGCTAGAGACACCTTAACCCTTTCCTCCATAAACACACCTTTCTACACCTATGTAACAAATAATCACTTCTTGAAACCATTGTGATAAATAGAGCATTTGCTCCTATAGGAGCAAATGCTCTATTTATCACAATGGTTTCAAACTACAAATTTTTTACTTTTCTCTAGTAATTGCTCCTTTTAGGTAGATTCATTCAAAGAGGTTGGGTCTTAAAATAGCCTATGGAGGAATGTGTTAATTACTCATGTTCAAACAGACTGTAGAACTGTCTGATAGGGTCTACTCTATCAGCTTATGGAATGATATAGATGTGAGTTTACAATCTATCAGCTTATGGAATGATATAGATGTGAGTTTACAATCTATCAGCTAATGGAATGATATAGATGTGAGTTTACAATCTATCAGCTTATGGAATATATAGATGTGAGTTTACAATCTATCAGCTTATGGAATGATATACATGTTAGTTTACAATCTATCAGCTTATGGAATGATGTAGATGTGAGTTTACATTCTATCAGCTTATGGAATGATATACATGTACATGTGAGTTTACACTTCCTGCATTGGTCAATGTAAATGCATTTTTCTCCTATAGGAGCGGTCTGATCAGAGTCTGCTCTGTTTGCTTATGGAATTTGATCTGTTTCTTTGGTTTCTAAAATGACTTTTCGACTACAATGTTCCATCTTACATATTTGATTATAACTTTGTTGTCCATGAATGATCAGTTATTGAAATTTCAGGTATTGAAATTGGGAAAAAATATAGAACAGGGAAATGGTTAATTCCCTTGTTCATAAATGCCATTATGAGTGAACTTGTCTTAGTCTGCAGCACAGATCTCTTCCTCAACAGTAAGGATATCAGTTGCAATAAAAGGGAAGTATTTACACCCAAGTTACAAAACTGTTGGCAACAATGTGTTACTCATAGAGTGTTTGCCTGAGGATTCACAAAAGGTCTCTTTTCTTATCGGCAATGCTCATTATTACAATCTTCCAAATTACAGTGGGATTAGTTTTGACATATTGACCTGTGTGTGGAGGGAAGGTATTTGTAATGGTTTGTCATATGGTATCAGTTACAAGAAACTATAATGTATAGGCTTATGAATTTTCTATGCCTTCCATATGAGAAATGAGTTGTGATTATCTTTGTAATAAGTGCAAATCAAGATTATAATGAGTGAATGGATAACTGAATGAATAAACTCTATGTGCAAAGATATGAGAGAAAGTGTTATATTATATACAGTAAAACCCCGCTAATGCAACCACCTAAAAGAGGTATAATTCTGGGTGATAGATGCAGGTGATAGTTTAATGCATGAAAAAAGTAATGCAGAGAGCTCCTAGAAGAGCTAAAAATTCTGCATTACTTTTGTCCTGCATTAAGCAACCACCTGCTTATAAAGACACCCATGTTTATTCATTAAGTGGTCGCATTAGAGGGGTTCTACTGTACATTATGTACTTATTCACAATGACAAGGACCACAGTTGAACCCAGTTTATCATAGATGGAAACTTTAGCCTATGGATTAATTTCTAGTCATACAAATGCTACCAGCATCAAAGTCTACTTATTTTATATCTCTTCATTTTCTATACCCCTGCAAACAAAGTTTGAGAGGGGGTATATAGGAGTCAGTGTGTTGGTTGGTCTGTCTGTCTGTCTGTCTGTCTGTCTGTCTGTCTGTCTGTCTGTCTGTCTGTCTGTCTGTCTGTCTGTCTGTCTGTCTGTCTGTCTGTCTGTCTGTCCGTCTGTCCATGGCATGTCCATTTGTGGCAGCTGAGCAGGGGTATTCAATCACCTTTAGTGATAATTCTAGTTTTTTATGCCCCCGCCTTTAGGCGACAGGGGCATTAAGTTTTACTCTTGTCTGTATGTACATGTACGTCCATCCGGTCTGTAAAATTTTCATCAAAGATTTCCTGATGATTTCTTGGCTTGTATATTATGCTGGAATGATTTTATATTTGGTCTGTAGCATAATCATAGTGAGTTATACCGTGTTTCCCCTTTTCAAGTCTCTCATGCTGGGGCATCTGTGTCCCATGGACACATTTTCTTTAATTTAACCCTTTCCCTCTTATTGACGACTTTTGATGACTCTGTAAAAGTCACTTTGTGAAACCATTGTGATAAATAGAGCATTTGCTCCTATAGGAGCAAATGCTCTATTTATCACAATGGTTTCAAACTACAAAATTCTAAAATTTTCCTTTTCTCTAACTTAATGCTCCTTTTGGTAGATTAATTCATGTGGTAATGGGTTAAAAAACTAATCAACATGTCATGGCAATATTTCTCTAGATGAGACACCAAGTTAGTGTCTCATCTGGATTGATATTATATGCAAAAGTTACATAATCACCCCCATTACCTGAAGTATTTGGACAGACAAACTTTGGCTAATACGTGTAGTGCAGATCAGATCCAGACAAACTACTACTGAAAAAGAAGTTTGATCAAGGCAGACGCTATTTGCTACTTTGACATCCTATCAAAATAGTGTCATATTGAAATATTCAACTCTACAATGCAGTGGAGATGGGAGACTACTGTAGCCAGGTGTCCCGAATAGTTAGTGTACATATAGTACATATTGACCCAACTTGACTAGATATGAATATTAATTAGATGGATTTTGTAAATGATATAACATTTTTGGCCATGGCAGAAACTGTAGAATCATAATCTATTCTACTTGCAAATGCATAAATACCGTATTATCTCTGAGAAACACCAGATTGCTTAATGCAGAATGAAAGCAATGCAGAAGCCTCCTAGGGGAGCTAAATTTTTCATTTATTTTTGTCTGGATTTATTTCCAACACAGGTTGTTGCTTAACCCTCGCTCTAATATAAACGTGTTTTCATGCATTTGCAAACAGAGTAGACCCAGATCAGATGGCTCCTAGAGGAGCCATCTGATCAGGGTCTGCTCTGTTTGCTAATGAAATTTGATAGATCTGTTCCTTTACTTTCTAAAATGGCTACAATGCTCCACCTTCCATATTTCATTATAACGTTTTTTCCATGAATATTCAGTAGGTATTGAAACTTGTAATAAACACAGAACAGGGAAAGGGTTAATACAGAATGAAAGCAGTGCAGAAAGCTTATCCCAGGAGGAGAGCTTTCTGCATTGCTTTCTGTCTGCATTTTAAGTTACCACCTGTATTTTGAAAAACCTATATTTATTATTAAATGATTACTATATAGAGTTTTAGTTGTTTATTCATCATTAGGTGCACCCTAGAAGTAAGGGGGGCATTTCAGAAGTAAAGGGGCATTTATTAGAATGGTGGCATTTAATATTAAGGGTTAACGCTTTCCCTTATATAAATAAACGCCTGTTCACGCATTTGCAAACAGAGATGACACACATCAGACGGCTCCTGTAGGAGTCATCTGATCAAGGTCTGCTCTGTTTGCTAATGGAATTTGACAGTTCTTTTTCTTTACTTTCCATAATGTAACATGGTGAAAAAGTTGTGACTCGATCGACTGGGACTTGAACCCAGGGCCTCTGGCTTACCATGCCAACACTCTACCGACTGAGCTACCAAGCCACACAGTAAAGCCTATCAACTTATTTCACCACAATCTCTATCAGACTCAATTTTTTTTTATAAATATTTTGTCCATGAATATTCAGTAGATACTAATTTGGAAGGAAAAATGAGTAAAATACACTTTGAGCTATAAAACAAGCATGGTACCAATTTCTGCAGACAAAAAGTTGTTCGGTGTTCAGATGGTTAAAATTCAGTGAAATTGACAGTGCTACTTTGCACCTACGAAATGGATGAGTTGGACGGAGTGGCCTCACGGATCCAACCAGACCATTAAATCATTGTCTGCCTGTCCAGTAATTCATTCTTCAGCTTTCTACCCTTTCACCTGCGCATCCTGATTTAAGCTTTAGTCAGCTGAGTACATTTTTATCTGCTCAAGACTTGAAGTGTTGCTGAATTTCTAAAAATCTATTGTTTTTGTCTTCAAAGATACCGTCCAACTGTTTGTATACTGATGAAATATCAAGTTTCTCAGAAACTCCTCTGAATCTAAACTGTTTGCATAGTTTATTACATCTTGAATTAGCCGGTAGATTGTGCTGACTGTTAAAACAGAAACAATGCTTTTATGTAGAATATTCTGGTAACTGTATGTTTCCATGCAAGTTCCGAGTGCTGAAATAGGAAAGGGTAAATGAGAACATACTTACTAGTCTAAGTGACTGTTTTGACCCAGATGAAATGCAATTAATTCGGTATTTTAGAAGAATTCAAAATACATAGTACATTGATGTTTGTTTTTTCTGCCCATTCAGTGAATTGAAACGTACAACTTAAACAAAAATTTAATATTAGGTGCAGTGCTGTTAGATTTAACAAGGAAGTAAGACTATAGTTTACATTTTGAACTGTTTTTCTTGTGCACCAAACGCACCATTACATGTTCAATATTTATGTAAGAAACAATGACATTATAAATATTATCTGATTTAGCTCCTCTAGGGCCCATCTGGTCAGACAGCTCATCTAGGGCCCACCTGATCTGAGGCTCTAATCTGTTTGCTGAGGCATGAAAAGGTGTTTCTTTGAAGGAAAGGGTTAATGTAGAAGTAGAACTCTGTGAAACCTCCTAAAATTGCTTTGATTTTACTTATGTGTTTAAAAAATCTATGCTTTTCAATTTATGTTAGTTTGGGCAATCAAATACGATCAAAACTCAGAACATCCTTAGGTGCTCTAACACATAAACCTGGTCCTCTAACACATAAACCTAGTCCTGTCACATAAACCTAGTCCTGTAAACACATAAACCTAGTCATGCCACATAAATCTGGTACTCTAACACATAAACCTAGTCCTGTAACACTTAACCTACTCATGTAACACATAAACCTGGTACTCTAACACATAGATCTAGTCATCCAACACATAAACCTAGTACTGATACTCGAACATATAAACCTAGTCATCTAACACATAAACCTGGTACTCTAACACATTAAACCTAGTCCTCTAACACATAAACCTGGTACTCTAACACTTAACCTAGTCCTGTAACATATGCACCTGGTACTTTAAAACATAAACCTAGTCATATACCACATAAACCTGGTACTCTAACACATAAACCTAGTCTTCTTAAACATAAACCTAGTCCTCTAACATAAACCTGATCCTCTTACACATGCAATCTGAAATTTATACATAGGTTATTTCTAAAAACAACAACAGCAAATGATCAGGCTGTTTACCCTTTACCCCATGGATATTCAAGAAAGAAATAATGGCATTATGAATATCAATTTTGTTATTTTTTATAATGGCTCATGAACACAAGAAACTTTAGCCAAGGCAGAAACTATAGAATCAAATCTTTATGATGGCACATGAACACAGGAATTTGTGGCTATGGCATTCTGTACAATCATATCAGCATAATTCATTAGCAAACAGAGCAGACCTTGATCAGATGGCTTCTACAGGAGCTGTCTGATATGGGTCTATCAGGTTTGTAAAGGCTTAAAAAGACGTATCTATGGAGTAATGCATTAAGATGCATTCATATTGTGCTATCGTATATAATTATGTACATGTAGGCTATATAACGACATGTATCTACAAATCACGATTGTAAATACATTGTGCTTTGTCATCTACTGCTAGAGTCTACTGGGTGCCATTTGTATGAAAATTTATCCTTCAAATAACGGCAAATAGTAGCAAATTATAGTTGGATTATGGATTAGTTTTAAGATACCACCCTGATTTATGTGTCAGGTGCGTTGTAGATATCAGATTATATATTATAATGATCGATGTTATACCGGATTCAGTGTATTATAATTATTCAGAGCATAGTTACCAATTACTAATTACCATCCATAGAGTACCAAAAATTGCCAATAATTCGGCAACAAAATAATATTTCCCATGGGAAGTATTTTCCAGTAAGAGGCACAACTATTTTCATGTACAGTAGTTAAAAATCCAATGTAATGGTATATGAAAAAAAAACCGTTTGATACAAATACAGCATATTACTTAATTTTGTTCAAACATCTGTCAAATTCAATATAACAGAGTATTCTTATCCCTTTACTCCATAAATATGCCTTTCTATGCCTTTGCAAACAGAGTAGACCCAGATCAGGGTCTGCTGTTTGCTTATTATAAGATATGATTCTACAGTTTCTGCCATTTACAAACTTTCCTGTGTCAATGTGCTATTATTACAAATCTAATCTAATTAATATTCATGATGTCCTTATTTCTTACATAAATATTCCTCTTAACCCTTTACTCCATAAATACGCCTTTCTTAGTCTTTGCAAACAGAGTAGTCTACTATAGTAGGAGCCGTCTGATCAGGGTCTACTCTGTTTGCTTATGATATAATATAAATATGATTCTACAGTTTCTGCCATGGCAAAAAATTCATTCATCCATATCCTATCACAAAAATTAATCTTAATTAATATTCATGATGCCATTATTTATGACATGAATATTCATGGAGTATAGGGTTTACCCATTCCCACTTGAGCATTATGCAAGATTTCATGACCTTATGAATAATCATTGACAGAACTTGAGAATGAAACATGTAGAGACATATCCATCAAATACCAGTAGCAAACAGAGCAGACCCTGACCAGACTGTTCCTACAAGAGCTGTCTGATCTGGGTTTACTCTGTTTGCAAAGGCATCAAAATGCCTGTATGTGGGAATATGTTAATTAATGGCATTAAAAGGTCTTTGAATAGTGACAAATAAAATAATGTTTTTTTCAAAATCTACCACAGAATATTCATTATTTTTTAATAATAAATGTTTGATGATGTCAATGTTATAATTAACCCTTTGAATGCTGAATTTTCAAAGTGGAATGGTCCATCATCATTAAATGATTAAGCCCATTCATATTAGAGGTATAATTTGTGAGAGAATTTTAAATGACAAGTAACATGCAGACCCTCATCAGAGGGCTGACCTGTACGTTACTACTAGGAGCCTCTCCTATTGGTTACTAGGAGCTCTCTGATTTGGGTGTACACTGTTTGTGTATGTCTGTATACTTGTATCAAGTATTTAAGGGTTATATCCTATTATAATACATTGAAAGGGATGCATTTTATTTGGGATAAAAGGTGTTATATTTTTTAAATCTGAAATTGAGTAAGAGAGAATCAAATGACATATTTCTCTGGAGTTACTAATTACAGAGCCCTTTTTGCATGCATAGTGTTTTTAACTGCAGGTCTCACATAGGCGATGAGAACCTCCTTGGAGAGAATGGTGATCCCTGTTGTACACCCTAACCCATAATCATCAAATGTAAATCATACCAACACAACACATGATACTGAAAACTAGAATAGGGGAGCATCCCATCTGTCTATTGCTTGTCGCTGTATTTTAACAGGTTCTCTTTGAAATCCAAGTGAGGACGCAGCGTTTGCTCGTCTGTTCCTGCTGGTAGTAATCATCCCCCATATTTGTCACAGAAATCAAACGCCCCTCATCCAGTTAGCAAAGTGAAAGTTGAAAAAAATTATGAGACAATGGTTTGACCATTGTTTCTGTCAACTGGGCTGATTTTCTGTCAGAGAATTAATACAAAAGTCAAACACTATAAAGCCCTAAAAGTTTGCTACTAAAAACCAAATGAAGAATTATAAAGTATTTGTCATATTTGTCATGCAGAAGAGAAATGTCTGTAAACGTATCTGTTCTGGGTCTACTCTGTTTGCAAAGACATTAAAAGATGTATCTAAGGAGAGCAGTGTTAATATGGTATGTCCCAAATTTTAGAACAGCAGATATATTAACTATGAATTGAATAAATGACATCTGAACACAGAAATTCTGTCTAAAGCAGAAACTGTAGAGTTATATCTTCATAAGCAAAAAGAGCAGATTTGATCGCAGATATCTCCTACATAAGCTGTCTGGTCTTGGTTTACCCAATTTGCAAGATATAAAAATTCGTGTCTGTAAGGTAGAGGATTAACTTTACAATTTTTTTTTTAGAGAAAGGTTTGTCTAACCCTTTACTTAATAGAGACCCCTTTGCAAACAAGGAAGATGTAGATCACGTGACTTTCGTAGGAGTCATCTTATAAGGGTGACTACTCTGTTTGTTTATTGAATGATATAACTCTGATTCTACACCATCACTTCCTTGTCCACGTGCTTGTATAGTAATTCAGCTAAGTAATTATATCTCATACAAATATTCTAACCCTTTCCCTCATACGAATGCTTTTTCATGCCATTGCAAACAGAGTAGACCCAGATCAGACGGCTCCTAGAGGAGCTGTCTGATATGGGTCTGCTCTGTTTGCTAATGAAATTGTTATAGACCTGACTCTACAGTTTCAACCAATGCCAAAAAATCCTGTACAGTAAAACCCCTCTAATGCTACCACTTAATGAGCAAACATGGCTGTCTTCATAAGCAGGTGGTTGCTTAATGCAGAATGAAAGTTATGCAGAAAGCTCCTGCATAAATTTCATCCTGCATTAAGCTTCCACCTGCCTTTGCCACTGTGAATTATGCCCCTTTTTAGTGGTCGCATTAGAGGGGTTTTACACACTGTATACATTTGTATATATATATGCCATTATAAAAATTCCAGCTAAAAAATATTCATGATTCCATTATTTTTTACATGAATACTGAACAGGTGAAGGATTAAAGGAAAGCGTACTCTAATGTAAGTTCATGTTGTAGCTATATCTGAGGTAGGTCTAATATTAAACGAGTTCACTAAATAAAAGATATCATTGTAGATCTTGAGATATGTGTCTGATTTTGACTGCCTTGTACCATTCAATGTAGGAAAAAGTGGCAAATGTTGCTATTATTGCACCTCTCATATCGAGAACACTGCAATTAAATGTAATGACTGGTCCAGGTTTTATTCCTTTATATCTGCAACAATACACTCACTGTTTAGGAGTTTAAATTTTCAGAACCAATTAAGATTTCAAATCACCTTGAATTAGAGATAACACAAGGCCCATTGACCTGAGTAACGATTTGACTTGTCGTTTTAAAACCGACTGTTTATGTACTAACAACCGACAAGACTTATTCATTGTTTTAGTCAGCCTTGGTCAGAAGAAATGATTTTTAAACGTAGGTGTATTTTAACAATAACCAGATGTGGTTTTCTCTCTTGACACATTCTTCAGTAATTGGGTTTATTCACAGTTCATCAGATAATACAGTATTTTGAGCCAACGGTTTGATGTAGGGACTGATGACACAGATATGTAAAGATTTAAACCCTTCACCTGTTTGGTACTCATGCAAGACTGTCCATTATCAGTATCGATTATTTCAGCAAACAGAGCTGACCCTGATCAGACAGCTACTACAGGAGTCATCTTATCTAATTATACTATTTGCAAAGGCATGAAAAGGCATCTCTATGTGGTAAAGAGTTGAAAGATGACATCTATCTGAGATTAAGAATTAACAGATGGCATCTGTTTGAGGTAAAAAATTCAAGAAATGGCATCTCTATGAGGTAAACGGTTAGCAGATGGCATCTCTTGTGTAAAAAGTTTTACAGATGGCATCTCAATGAGTTGAAGTGTAAACAGATGGCATCTCTATGAGGTAACGGGTTAAAATATGGTAAAGTGTTTACAGATGGCATCTCTATGAGGTAAATGGTTAACAGATTGCATCTGTCTAGGTTAAAGCATGGCCTCTTTCTGAGGTAAAGGGTTACAGATGGCACTTCTATGAGGTAACGGGTTAACAGATATTACATCTATGAGGCAAAAGATTAACAGGTGGCATCTCTACAAGGTAAAGTGTTAAAAGATGGCATCTATATGAGATAAAGGGTTAACTGATGACATCTCTGTCATGTAAAAGTTTAACAGGCAATATCTCTATGAGATAAAGGGTTAACCCTTTCCCAGTTGTATGTTTATTCCAAATTTCAATTATGGACAAAATAGTTATAATGAAATATGGAAAGTGGAACATTGTAGACATTTTAGAAACTAAAGAAACAGATCTATCAAATTTCATTAGCAAACAGAGCAGACACTGACCAGACCACTCCTACAGGAGCCATCTGATCTGGATTTACCATATTTGCAAAGGCTTTTAAAGACATATCTATGGAGTAAAGGGTTAACCCATTACCTAATACAGATGCCTTTTCATGTCTTTGCAAACAAAGAAGACTCATATCAGATGGTGTTTGTAGGATTCTAGTTTCTGCCTTTGCCCAAAAGTCGTTCGATCATATGCCTTTATAAACTTCAGCTATTAAATATTCATGATATAATTATTTCTTACATGAATATTTGTCAGGTAAAGGGATAATATCATGATTCTTTTGTAATATGATCATGAAAAAATGATACAAAACATTGCAAGAAAAATGAATATTGAAAAGTCAGCTTTTTTTCTACTCCATTGATAGGACATTAAGGCATTCATAGATGGCAGGAAGTTTGGTTGTCCTAATACTGGTGTCATTTTCTCTGGAGTTAGTGAGCTGTGTCACAATTTTGTTGTGAGTGACAGGCCAAATGGGGAGCTCAGCATGTGCTGCGATCTCTGACCCGCGCCTTTTGTACAGGACGATGTTTTCAAAGAGGATATTCAGATGTAGTATTTACACAACGCAGCACGCCTTG
This sequence comes from Azorinus chamasolen, assembly GCA_963576725.1. NCBI lineage: Eukaryota > Metazoa > Mollusca > Bivalvia > Cardiida > Solecurtidae > Azorinus > Azorinus chamasolen. The sequence goes on from OY755237.1 coordinate 96,893,880, forward strand.
TCAAAACATCAATAGGGCGCTGTCATTATACCTCAATAAATGATCTGCTAATAAAGTTACTGTGTAAACTGCTGAGAAGTAACTGGTTTTTCAACCTTGTGAGTAATTTTCATCTGCATAAAATGCTGTCTGTTTTAAGTCGCAAAGTTTTTGTCTGTAGATATTGTCAGTTTTAAGTCTTAACTCTTCGCTTGCTGTTCACGTCAATATATCTACCTGTAAATAGTGAAGACCCAGATGAGACAGCTCCTGCAGGAGCTGTCTCATCAGGTTCTGCAATATTTACAAGTTGTTGATTGTGCAGCCAGTGCACTTCACAGCAGTGATTGTACAGCAAAATACTTGTACACAGTGAAGATATATGTAATTATACAACCGGACATGGGTAAAGAAGGAGAAATGTATTTTAAAATTCAGCAAGGGAAGGGTTAAATTGAATTTTCTAAATTCTATTCAATAATCTTTTCTTTATCTTGATGAGAGTGTCAAAGCTTTGCTGGCTGAAAAAATTCAATTCTCAAAATATAGGAGCTTTCTGCATCACTTTCATTCTGCATTAAGCATTCACCTGTGTACAAAACGCAAGAAGATCCTTATAAAAAATGTAATATCCCGGGAGTGTTTATTACAGATAATTTGCTACATTTTCTTTAGATTATGATCAATGTGAAATTGTGTGTATCGGACTTTGAGAAACAACTGCAACTAATTTTCAGTCTTGAAATCTAGGTCATAAGTCTTGACTGTTCGCGAAGTCTTGCACAGAGTTGTCCGCTGCTTCCCAAAGATAAATACGATAACTAAGCGTATGCTACAGTGATCAGCTTGTTCTCCTGTATTATAGCATGCGGTTTTAAAGCCCTCCTTTATTTAATGAATATTATCACAAGATTCTGCCATTATCAATATTAATTGTATTAATCCTTTTCCTGTTGACTATTGATGACTGTAACCAAGAATATTTTTAGGTGAAATTTTATAATGTCATAATCATTAATTTACACATGAAATTTGGTATTTGTAGAAATTATAGAGTCAAATCTATTATAATTTCATATGCAAGCAGAGTTGACCAAGATTAAACGACTTCTGTAGGAGCCATTTGATCAGGATCTGCCCTGTTTGCTGATTGAATTAACTAAATCTGTTTGTACAGTTTCTGCCATGGCCCAGAAATCCTCGGTTCATATACCACTTATAACAATTAACTTATTCCCTCATAGGCTATTTTTTGACCCAACCTTTTTGAATAAATCTACAGAAAAGCTAAGTGCGTTTACTATAGAGAAAAGAAACATGTTCTATTTATCACAATGGTTTCAGAAAGCGACTTCATACAGAGACGTAGAAAGGCGTATTTATGGAGGAAAGGGTTAAGCAAATACATGTAAATATTCATTATTTTGTTATTTCTTACTTTTTGAATGAAAGATGAATGTTTTTAAAGTTTGTTATGACATTTGACCAGCAAACCTTTCGGCTAAAGTGGACTCTGTAGATCAGATCTAAAACAGGAGTTGTCTGGTCTGAGTCCCTGTTTGTTAATGCATAAACTTTTACATAAAGAAATAGGTTTTGTTTTTTCAAAATACAGGTGGTAGCTTAAAGCAGACTGAAAGTAATGCCAAATTAGGTACTTCCTGCTTTCCTTTTATTCTACATTAAACAACCATCTGTTTACATAATGCCAGAAGCTCCTTTTAAAAAATTCAGCAAATATCAGTTTTGATCATTTTAAATTTCATTTGTACATCCAGTGAGAGTTATTTGGACCATGTATTTAAGCCTGAAATATTATAATTATTCGCTTAAGTATTAGACACAAAACTCAAGAGACCGTATTATCATACTGTTTTCATTTTGCTGAAATATTGAAAAATGTTCATAGAAGTTTCATGATAATTACTCAAAAATAGACAATTTCAAACTGTCAGCTTTCTCTATTTTACAAAGAGGGTAACCACTCGATGCTGTCTCATCGGGTTGATCATTTGAATAAAAAAGTAATATCTGACCTTGTTGTCAATCTCCCGTTACATTTTATGGACAAGAAGACCAGACTACTGTAAAACTGTCCGTTTATGCAAATGAGTGAAAAGCGCGTGGAGGAAGGAGCTTCCAAAATGTGACAAGAGAGAGTACCCCAGGGATTCTCTACCAGCATCATGCTCGAACCACAATATTTACTCAGTGGGCTAAAGAGAATTTTATTGTCTGCCATTGTTATTTATTCTTTCACAATTAATAGAGAGATCAGTAAAATGATTGGTTGATTTGAGCAAATGCCCCACAAGGAATTAAGTACTTGATACTGAATTCATTCAGAACGTTGTTAAAGTGTATCAAAAGGTAATTGAATTCCAAAGATAAGCACCCGGTAATTGTTGGTTTTCCCACTTAATACCCTGTGTTGGCCAGGCCATTTTCATGAAACAGATAAATAAAACATTATTTGATGTTATGGATCAAAGTGGCATGTCATTACCATAATAAAGTAACTGTACATTTCAGAACAACATTTCACAGTTGAAACAATTGCCTTCTTTAACAATGAGCTTGTTTTCTTTTACTCATTCCAAACTCAGGGTCCATGCTTATAAAACATTTAGTTGAGTCTGAGTTTGTTCTCAAGTTTTTGATTGGTCAGATTTGAGCCTTTGGCTCAAATCTGACCAATCAAAAGCTCAAATCTAACCAATCAAAAGCTTGAGAACGAACTCAGACTCAACTAAAAAGCTTTATAAGCATGGACCCAGTTAGATCAAGATAACATACCAAATTTCATCAGAACCAAAACTATTGGACATTTCTTATCATATTTTACACCCTTTCCCTGTTGAATATTTATGTAAAAAAGAAAAAAGACATTATGAATATTTATGAGCTTTTATTCTTTTATAACGGCATGTACACAGGATTTGTTTTGGTATTGGTAAAAACTGTAGTGTCAGATTATAGTTTACTAAGCAAACAGTACAGACCCTGATCTTGGTCTACTCTGCTTACAAGGGTATGACAAGTTGTTTATAACGGTATGAAGGAAAGGGTTGAAGAACATGGAACAAACATTTTTTTTTTTTAAAATTAAAGTAGATAACAAATTTTGTATTTGCTTGTTACATTTTGATGTAAATTATTGGTAATTTTAAACAAGATTAAATTTTAGCCTCAGCCCTATCTCTCTGAATGCAGGAAATGAAACATGATAATTGGTATTTGCAACTAAATAATGTTCAAAGAACTCCTTTAACCCATTCCCTCATATTGACCCCTTTTGACACTTCTGTAAAAGTCACTTTTTGAAACCATTGTGATAAATAGAGCATTTGCTCCATAGGAGCAAATGCTGTATTTATAACAATGGTTTCAAAACTACACAATTTTTAAATTTACCATTTTGCTAGTAAATGCTCCTTTTCTGTAGATTTATTCAAAGAGGTTGGATCTAAATATAGTATATGAGGTAATGGATAGAGTGCTCTCATCAGAGTTTGCGCTGTTTGTCATTCAAAATCATCTACCATATTTAACCCTTTCCGTCATATAAATGCTTTTTCATACCTTTGCAAACAGAATAGACCCATATCAGATGGCTCCTGTAAGAGCCCCTGCTTATAATACTCCAAAAAAGAGGGTTTGGCAGTATCGAGAGATAGATAGAGCTGTAGAGAGACAGATAGAGCTGTAGAGAGATAGATAGAGCTGTACATCTGTTCAGGATCTGCTCTGGTTGCTTATGGAATGTATATAGATATGATCCTACAGTTTTTTGTCTAAGCCAAAAATTGCCATAAGATTTAATGGGCTAAAATGTAGGTCCATTCCACCCTGAATTTGGTACAATTTGGTTCTTTATTTGATATAAACTTTGCAGTCTTTGAGGTTACATCATACATATTATACATGTAGTACCCATATAAGTAAACTGATTCTTAAAAATGATAAACTGTGTAGGTACATGTATTTCAGGGTTCAAATTAAGGGTAACCCTTTCCCTCATATAGTTGCCTTTTCAAGCCTTTGCAAATAGAGTACGCCCAAATCAGATGGCTCCTGCTTTGTTTGCCAATGAACCTTAAATATAGATCTGATCATACAGTTGTTGTCCAAGCCAAAAATTCCCTTGAAATTTTTACCTGATTAAATTAAGTAAAATAAATGTTCCTAAAGTCATCAATTCAATGTGCATAAATGTTCATTAGGTAAAGGGTTAACCCATTCCCTCATGGGCTATATTTAGATCCAACCACTTTGAATAAATCTACCGAAAAGGAACATTTTGAACTAGAGAACAGGAAAGTTTTAGAATTTTGTAATTTGAAACCATTGTGATAAATAGAACATTTGCTCTTACAGGAGCAAATGCTCTATTTATCACAATGGTTTCAACAGGTGACTTTTGCAGAGGCGTAGAAAGGCGTATTGATGGAGGAAAGGGTTAACTGACATGACTGACATGACTGCAATATTACATTTAAATTTGTATGGGAGTTCAGTATTCTCTGGATACTGGAAATGCCATTAGAGATTGGAATACGAAACTGCCAACATATTGTGAAATTGTTTTGAACAATTTTTCCAAATGTTGTTACGCGTATTTGTCTTATCTGTGTTGCTAGGGCCTCAGTGTTCCTCTGTTGAGGATTTCAATATTCACAATTGTGTTATTATTGAAAAAATCTTTAAACAGAGGTATAGTTATGATAAACTTCATAAAACATTCTCTAAATTCTATTATCGAAACCTCACACTCCTTAGCAAATACAAATTTGAAGTTGCTCCTGTGAAAAAGCACTTCACACCCTGAATTTATGGTGATGTGATTTACAAACTTTGTAAAATAGTTGGAAACATCCACTTTCAAAATCTTTGCAGTAAACATGTAAAAGAATTCCTGCTAAAAGAATATGATCCATGATATTGCAATGCAATGCATTGCATGTTTGGTGGTCAGTCCCTCTACAGCCGATCACCACACTTCCCTCTTTGCTTGTGCAATGACAGGAAAGACATAGTACTGTATGATCATAAACTCCCATAGTCGGAGGAGGAGGGGGTGGAGGGTGCATGTTGAATATTTGTTTGTTGTCAATTCTGTTGTATTCCTAATACTTTCAATGATTTGATTATTTGAGTTTGTTTAATGGCACTGTGTGTGACACTTTATGGTCATATAGCGCCAATGTGTCTGTGAAGGGTGGGCATGTGTGGGCACACGTACTTCATTTGTGCTTCTCATGTTGCTGTGGAATTTTATGGGGCATTTCTTGCCTGACGTATGTTCTATTTTAACTATGTCTTGGTGTTTGTCTTACTGTGACTATTTCCTACAGGAGTCATCTGATCTGGGTCTATTCTATTTGAAAAAGCATGAAAAGGCATTTATATGAAGGAACGGGATAATGCGGAAAGTTTAGGCACAAATGAATTTTCTGCATAACTTTTACCCTAGATTAAGCTGCTACCTGTTTTTATCCTTTATATATATATATATATGCATATGTATGCTTTTGCAAATAGAGAAGACTCAGATCAGAACTGATGATTCCTGTTGGAGCCGACTGATCAGAGTCTGCCCTGTTTTTTAAAATAATGTTTATAGATCAGATTCTATACTGTCTGAGATGGAAGAACTTGTCCTTTTTCATGTGCCATTCAACTAATTAATATCCATGAAGTCATTATTACTTAAACAAATATTTGTTAGAAATCTAGGTGGTGACATGTTGTCGAGAGGTTCCACTGTATTTGTTGTGGAGTAATTACAAAATAAACTTTCGAGATCATGAATTTCAGTACTTCTTGTTCTGAAAATTGAATACCGCTTAAGCCGGTGCTAGGGGGCGTGAGCAGTGTTGCACTTTCAATTACTGCTCATGAACAGACTCAATAAAACCGAGTCTGCAATTTTCCCTTTTTGTGTTGCAATTTTTGCTTTCGGGGGATCACCTCCCTTCAGAATTTATAATCTTCACAACAGCAGGTGTTAAGTGCTTGTGTGGCGGCCATAAAACGTCGCCCCGTACTTCATTCTCAGTGTTGTTATACCTTCTGATCCTTCGAGATCATGAATTTCAGAACTTCTTGTTCTGAAAATTGAATACCGCTTAAGCCGGTGCTAGGGGGCCGTGAGCAGTGTTGCACTTTCAATTACTGCTCATGAACAGACTCAATAAAACTGAATCTGCAATTTTCTCTTTTGTGTTGCAATTTTTGCTTTCAGGGGATCACCACCCTTCAGAATTTATAATCTTCACAACAGCAGGTGTTAAGTGCTTGTGTGGCGGCCATAAAACGTCGCCCCGTACTTCATTCTCAGTGTTGTTATACCTTCTGATCCTTCGAGTTCATGAATTTCAGTACTTCTTGTTCTGAAAATTGAATACCGCTTAAGCCGGTGCTAGGGGGCATGAGCAGTGTTGCACTTTCAATTACTGCTCATGAACTGACTCAATAAAACTGAGTCTGCAATTTTCTCTTTTTGTGTTGCAATTTTTGCTTTCGGGGGATCACCACCCTTCAGAATTTAACATGTTTCTCATGAGCTCTTGTATTGGCCAGGCTCTACATAGTTTGCTGCCATGCCAGGTTGCTCTTGTCCCTACCAGTATGTTATTGTAAGATTATCGACATCAATGTGCCTTTGACAAACTTCAGGAAATAATTATGTGAGGATCTGCATTGTTTGCAATACTAGAGAGAATGCAGATTAGTTCTAGTGTATTCTACACAAACAGTCTTCAGAACCTGATGAAATATGAACCTAGACTTCACACATTAGCCATAATAGGTTTATTTCTATTATAAAATCCTATTCATAATACACTGTAGGGCCGTGGCAGTCATTTATCATAAGGCCGTCTCTATCCTTTTAGAGCCAGTGTTGTTTGTATCTCGGGATTGATGGAGAGTTTGCATGTCTGGTGGCCGTTTTCTTTTGTCATAGAGGCGAGGTCTGTAGACTTCTAGAGAAGCTACAGCATATATATACAGAAGCTGAGGAATCTTCTCGCCCACAATTGTACTGAGAGATGATAAAACTCCTCCTCTATTTTACAAAAAATCACTTGCATTTTCATTTATACTACTAACATATATTTAAAAAGGTTATAAAATACTTGATGCTTAGAGTTATTGTTTTTCCTAATGAATGAAATGTCTAGAATCAAATAGCTGTCCAATGTTGTTGTAGTCAGATCTTGAAGGATAAAGTATAATTATGCCTTAGACATTACCTAGATAGAACATACTGATTTGGTTTGACTTCATCATTGGGTACGGTCCTTGATAGTTGTTTCCATGAAGCGGTGGCAAGGTACATAATGCATAATCCCACAAATATGGGGCAATCACAATGTTTCCTTAGACTGCACAGCAGAGAATGTCAAATGAGCTTCTTCATTATATAAACTTAGACAATTTATAGACTTAGGTCATAGAAATGAAAAACACATTGAAAAAAAATATGAATGCAATAATGGCAAATTTTTTTCTTCTTCAACTTTAAATAGCACCACTGACTGCACCATAAACTGTTAACTTAAGCATTTACTCCATAAATACGCCTTTCTACACCTTTGCAAACAGAGTAGACCCAGATCAGGAGGCTTCTGTAGGAGCCATCTGATCAGGGTCTGCTCGAGCCATCCGATCAGGGTCTGCTTGGTCCATCCGATCAGGGTCTGCTTGGTCCATCCGATCAGGGTCTGCTTGGTCCATCCGATCAGGGTCTGCTTGGTTCATCCGATCAGGGTCTGCTTGGTCCATCCGATCAGGGTCTGCTCGAGCCATCCAATCAGGGTCTGCTCGAGCCATCCGATCAGGGTCTGCTTGGTCCATCCGATCAGGGTCTGCTCGAGCCATCCAATCAGGGTCTGCTGGAGCCATCCGATCAGGGTCTGCTCAAGTCATCCGATCAGGGTCTGCTCTGTTTGCTCATGAAATAATGTAGATATGATTGTACAGACTGCCATGGCCACACATTTCTGTGTGTCATGTGCCATCATAAAGATTAATCTAATTAATATTCATGGTACCATAATTTCTTAAATGAATATTCATGGAGTAATGGGTTAAAGCTTGTAGGTGATTATGATTATTACTAACCTGGATGGCTCACAAAAGATAACTCAGTGCTGATGATGTTTTCTACGTAAATATGTTTTATTTGCAGTAATGCATATAGATTTTCATGAAGATGAAGTTTTGGCTAAGTTCTGCTGAATTTCTTTTGATTTGATTTTTGTGACTTGGAGAATCTCCCAGATTTTACTTGTCACTCTAAGCTGATCTGATCCTTTTTTATGCCCTCCAACGGCGGGCATATAGTAATCGCATTGTCTGTCCTTCCATCTGTCTGTTAGTCTGTCCGTATGTCCTTCCATCCGTCCGTCCATCCATCCCAAATTTCGTGTCCCTTCTGTAACTTTTTTATCTGTGAATGGATTTCAAAATAATCTGGCACAAATTTTCACAAAGACGATGTGTTGTGATCAACTCCAAGGTCCATGGGTCAAAGGTCAAGGTCATCTTTCAGGGTCAAAGGTCGGGGCATGAGTGTGTCACAAACACACTCTTGTTTAAATGAGGAACTGTTGTCATCCCCTTAGCATAATGGACATGTCATCAGTATTGACAGCAATATCAGTGTTGCGTCTCAGCCTTGCTAAGTAAAATAATTTGCCATTGGGCTAAGTTTAATATTTTCAGGCTCGGGCCTAATAAAGTTTAATATCTAAACTGGGACAGGTTTAATATTTATGCTGGGGGTAGGTTTAATTTTTATACCCATGGGGTTAGGTTTAATATTTATGCAAGGGTTAGTTTAATATTTATGCTGGGTTTTGTTTAATTTTGAAGCTGGGACTAGGTTTAATATTGAGGCTGGGACTAGTTTTAATATTGAGGCTTAGGAAAATATTTAATGTTTAGGCTGGGACTATGTTTAATATTTAGGCTGGGGTTAGTTTGAATATTAAGTCTGCTGCTGATTTTAATATTTAGGCTCCTGGCTATATGTTTGATGTTTTAAGGTTTAAAACCGAAAGTAGTGACTTTCACTGATATCAATAGCAAGCCTGTAGAGATTTTTAGAAGATTATTATTTGAAGAAATTGGTGAATACACGATATCCATTCATGCTATCAGACTGGGGCAATGCCTTATAGACCAGTTATATGGTGTTTCGACTTAAATTATAGCGCATTTCTATTTCGAACCTCAGAGTCAACATGTGTCCTAGAGAGGTTGGTTCAGGTTGTCACTTTGGCGACTCATTGTAAAAGCGTGTTAATATTCTGAAAAAAAATAGATGACTGCTCATCAAGAGTGATGATTTCTTTGATAAATAAGACACAGTTTATGGAAATCGGTGGTCAAGTAAGCTTTCAAGGACAATCGCAGTGAATGAACCCATCGATTTTTTAGCAGATTTCGGCCGGAGTTGAATACCTTTTACTTATTATATAGAGCAGGGGTGTTCGCATTTTTTTTTGTTTTTTTGGTTGGGTCAGAAAACTATATTTTTGGTATGTTTTTGATACTTATGACATGTGATTAAAAAAATGTATTTGTGATGGAGTTGTTGTTGAGACAATGTAGCATGCGAAGGGCTCCTGTGCTTCTAAACCAATGAATGGAATATGACCAAACTTCAGAAGAAGGTAGTCCTTGGGTAGTATTCTATTAAAGTATGTTGTTTTTTATTATAGATACAGACATTTAGTAACCAATAATAAGCTTGTTCTCGCATACTCCCAATCTTAAGATACATGTATTGACAGTCAGATTCTGTTCAAAAGAATTGATGGCAAGCAATGACTTTCATGATTTTCATGCTACCCCAGTATGTTTCCAGTTTTCAGTAATATCATATGTGTCTGGAAATGATAAAGCGATTTTCAGATCACCAGTTCATAGCAAACAAAGTGTTAAAGAGAATAAAATATATTGTACCCTTCTTTCTGATTTAACACTTAAAGTATGGGAACCAAGTATACAAGACAATGTAAACCCAGATCAAAGGGCTCCTTAGGGAGCCCTTTAATAAGGGTCTGCATTGTTTGTCATAAATGTGATTTTCTTCAGTGATATATCTTTTGATTAAATGTTTTTTTTTAATTGATATTCAGAAGGAGAGGAGTCAGTTTTTAAATATTCAGCAGGTTTATGGTTAAACATTCTTTTAAGCTCACTTCCTATGACCCAGCTTTGTACAAGTGTTTGACCCTCCCCCAACATCAGTAAAGTCCACGTTTTATACCATAAAATTACAGGGATCCATGTCTGAACAAGCCGAGTTACAATGACTGGTTTCTCAGGTGCACTAGGTGACTTATGAACTACCTGTGTCATTATATCCAAAAATGTAGAGTTTGTCATCCTCTGCAAAATGATGCTTGCAAAACATCACACATCTCTCCACCTGTCTGTCTCTCTGTCTGTCATTTTGGTCTACTCTGTTGGGAAAGGCATAAAATTCATTTATATGAAGGAAAGGATTAACTGTGAGAAGCTTTCTTCAGTTCAGATTCTTATTGTATGTTTCTGACTTCCCAACAGTGGAAGAATAAACAGTTTTGGTAGAATGATGAATGTGAAGTTTAAAGGAAATTATTAAGACATTTCTTGAAATCTCAAAATAATTTCCTATAATGAATAATTTGAAAATAGGAAATTGGAAATTCCCCCGCTGGTTTTACTGAGAATTCATTATCTGATTTTTTTTATCATTTTAGTCTGAATAATTATGTCACATGATTGCTCGGTGTATGCCTATTGCAACCCCTTCTGAAACCCTTTATCCATAAATACGCCTTTTAAAGACTTTGCCAAACAGAGTAGAACCAGATCAGACAGCTATTGTAGAAAACATCTGATCAGGGTCTGCTCTATTTGCTTATGAAATTATATACTAGTAGATCTGATTCTACAGTTCCTGCCATAGCCAAATGTCCCTGTGTTCATGTTCTGTTAAAAATTAATCTACAAAAATAAAAAAAGTCATTTTCTGCAGTTCTTGATGTAGATTGCATGAAGAATATTTTATAAGTAATGAACTCTTGTCATCACCTAAACTGTATTGGAACTGGCAGTAATATTGGTAAGGACATTTGACAGCCATGTTGGTATTGACAGCCATATTGATATTGACATTGGTATTGACAGTCATATTGGTATTGACAGTCATAATGGAATTGACAGCCATCGGTATGGACAGTCAACAGTATTGGCAATCATATTGGTTACTTGACAGTCAATATTGGTATTTACAGCCATATTGGTAATGACAGCCATATTGGTATAGACGAACAAATTGGTATTGACAGCCTACAATATAGACAATCATATTGGTAATGACAGCCATAATGGTAGACAACCATATTGGTATAGACAGGCATATTGATATAGACAGCCGTATTGGTATAGACCGACATATTGGTATAGACAGCCATATTGACAGCAATATTGGTAAAAGCAGCCATATTGATATTGACTGACATAATGCTATATACTGGTATTGACTGCCAAATTGGTATAGACAGCCATATTGGTACTGAGAGTCATATTGGTATTGACTGACCTAATGGTATAGACAGCAATATTGATATTGACTGACATATTGATATAGACAGCCATATTGGTATTGACTGACATATTGGTATATGGTATTGACGGCCATATTGGTACAGACAGCCAAATATTGACTCACATATTCGTATAGACAGCCATATTGGTATTGACTAACATTGGTATTGACAGCCATATTGTTATTGACAGCCATATTGTTATTGACAGCCATATTGTTATTGACAGCCATATTGGTATTGACAGCCATATTGGTATTGACTGACATATTGGTATTGACAGTCATATTGGTATTGACAGTCACATCGGCATTGGCAGCCATATTAGTGTTTACAGCCATATTCGTGCTGACAGCCATATCAGTCATATCAGTGTTGACATTGACAGCCATATTGGAATTAACAGCCATATCAGCCATATTTGGGTTGACAGCCATATCAGTATTGACAACCATATTGGTTGACATTGCATTGATAGTCATGTCAGTATTGATAGCCATATTGGTATTGACAGCCATGTTGTTTGATATTGCATTAATAGTCATGTCAGTATTGAAAGCCATATTGGTCGACGGCAATATTTGTTGGCAGCCATATTGATATTGCACATGACCCCTTTGAAATATGACATTTAGTCTGTTTTCCCTCTTTATCCAGTGAAACTATTTAAGTTTTCAACTTACAGTACAGACTATCTATGGCAGTAACTTAATAAATAACTATGTCTGTCAGCAGATCTAGAAACAAGTGACTACAGAAGGCAGTCACTAAACAGTACAGATCAGCTTCTGTGTGAGTTTTCTTTCACTTTAATTGGAGTCCTCATGTTTTTCTTGTTATTAAATATAGATCATAGTTCAGCTCTTTTGGATTGCTTGCCAACATCTAGTTGTGCCTGTTTGGGTTAAAATTAAAAGTTTAATACTTGTATATCATACTTATCAGCTCCTTATTTCTACAAGGTCTAACAGGATTTTCATAATATTAACCCTTTCTATGCTGAACATTTCATCACTGTTTAAAAGTGTTCAAAAGTTGAATTCATTCAGCATGAAAAGGCATAACTTGTGAGAGGTGTTTGAATGAAAAACGATGCATATCCTGATCAGAGGGTTCATCTGATCTGGGTCTACACTGTTTGCAAATGTCAGTACACAAAGGTTTCCCACATTCAGAGAGTTGAGGCAAATGTTCAATAGCTACAGGGGACAATATGACAATGCATGTTCCATCATTACCTCGTTAATTTTACACCATGTGATACTTGGAAACCTGTCCAAACATTCTGGATCCAGATCACACATTAAATGAATCAGCATCACTCCAGGATCCAAAATTTGTTTGACAATCTCATTGTGTTTCTTTAAAAGAGAGAAATAGATTCTCTTTCAGAGTTGAAGCAGATGATATTTTTGGTCAGTGTTTTAACCCGTTCCCTCTCATAGTCAACTTTTGGCACCTTTGCAAACAGAGTAGACTTTTGCTGCAGATCAGTCTGATCAGGGTCTGCTTTGTTTGCTTATGGTATAATATAGATCACTCCAAAATATTTCCTTGTTAATGTGTAATTATAAACATTAAGTCCATGAATATTCATGAAGTAATAAATTTACTCTTTGCACACTAAGTAAGTTTCGTCTGCAACAATTGTTGTCAGAATAGTGCTTCAGTTCTTAAAAAACGATGTTTCTCATTTCTTTACAAAATATGGTCAAAGTGTCAAACTTACAGTTTGTATCCTGACAAAACGCCACATTATGCAGTGTCTCATCTGGATCCAAACTGTTTGCATGCGTAATCACAGTTTCACTGCTAGTGCGCAAAGTGTTAATATATTTGGAACGAAGATTTAACCCTTTCCTCCATAAATACGCCTTTCTATGCCTCTGTAAAATTCACTTTTTGAAACCATTGTGATAAATAGAGCATTTGCTCCATAGGAGCAAATGCTCTATTTACCACAATGGTTTCAATGCTACACAGTTTTAAACTATTCCTTTTCTGTAGTAAATGCTCCTTTTCGGTAGATTTATTCAAAGAGGTTGGGTCTAAAAATAGCCTATGGGGGAATGGGTTAAGGTCATTTACAGTTAAAGGTTCCAGTCTTAGTACCTTGGATCTGACTAGGGCAAACATGAGTAACGTGTTTCTTGGGTACATTCTAGAACGGAGCATTCAGGTGTAAAGTGGTGGCCCTGTACTGTTGTTTCCACATTCTAACATTTTTCTCCCACTGATCTGATACCTTGCAACCTTTTTGTGTTGATGGGACATTAATTACATATTCTCTCACACTGATATCTCTGAATGTGTCATTAAAATTATATCACTTGTATCAGTTATGAGGCTGCGTTGGGATTGCATATTTCCAGTGGATGCCATGTTTGTTATTTTATTTTTGCATCTGTCTGTCAGAGACACCTTTAGCAGCTGTTTTCAATGGCATTTCATTTCCTACATTGGACACTTGTGAGGTCTCGCACTTGGTACAATTAACATGTTCAATTACAGATTGACAGTTGCATTAATAGCCCTCTCCTGAATAATTCACATTTCAGGCCTGTGATAGTAAATTCACTCAAAATCAATGGTATTGATCTCACAGCATTCTCAGTTTTACAACAATTGACCATGCTGTACTCTATGGCCATTGAAAACTCTTGAAAATATAACTGAAAAGGAGTACACAGTTTCCTGGTCTAAAAGTATTTTGAGATAACTTCATGTAGACAAATTATTTACAAATTTCTCAAATTTGTGAATGTAAATTTTACACATCAAGCTTCAACTAAAGAGACAGATGCATCTTAACCCTTCTCTTGCTGAATTTTAAAATACATTTCTCCTTCTTTACCCATGCCCTGTTGTATAATTACATATATCTTCACTGTGTATAAGTATTTCACTGTGCAATCACTGCTGTGGAGTGCACTGGTTGCACAATCGATTCGTAAATAGTGCAGATCCTGATGAGACAGCTCCTGCAGGAGCTGTCTCATCTGGGTCTTCACTATTTACAGGTAGGTATATTGACGTGAACAGCAAGCGAAGGGTTAATGCGTGGGAACTGAGCGTATACATATAAGACCTTTGCAAAGTGTAGACCCAGATCAAAGGGCTTCTGAAGGAAATGATAAAATTCGTTACATTTTTGTATAGTTAATATTCAGAAAGGGAGAAGCCAGCTTTAATTATTCAACAGATTGAAGGTTAATAAGAACATTTCACATATAGACTTTAACCCTTACAATGCTCCTATAGGAGCCATCTGATCTGGGTCTACTCTGTTTGCAATGGCGTAGAAAGGCGTATTCATGGAGGAAAGGGTTAAAATATTGTTGTAGTTATGCATGATATACTTCTTGTCAACACTCCTGTTCTTCTAAAACACATTCAGATGACTCTTTACAGTCAAATTCCACCTCTTAACCCATTCCCTCATAATGACGCCTCTGTAAAAAGCAGTGTTTGAAACCATTATGATAAATAGAGCATTTGCTCCATAGGAGCAAATGCTCTATTTATCACAATGGTTTCAATACTGCACAATTCTAACATTTTCCTTTTCTCTAGTAAATGCTCCTTTCGGGTAGATTTATTCAAAGAGGTTGAATCTAAAAATAGCCTGTGAGGGAATGGGTTAATGCCTTTTGCAAACAGGGCAAACTCAGATGAGGCAGAGCTTTCTGATCAGGCTCTTCTCTGTTTACCAATGGGGTATAGAGCTATTGTTGCAGCCATGGTATAAACAATCTTGTATTCATATACCATAATTAAAATTCGATCAGCTTATTAGTTTTCATAAGTAATCAATTCATGCGTGATTATTCATTAGGTAAAGAGTTAGCCCTTTACTTCATGTCAGAATAAATGAGGTCATGAATATTAATTCACTGATTTTTTATATCGGCAAACAAAATAATTTCTTATTGTGACAGAAACTGGAGAATCAGATTTTCATTCTATCAAATGTAAACAGAGCAGACCCTGATCAGACAGCTCCTGTAGGAGCTGTCTGATCTGGGTCTACTCTGTTTGCAAATGTGTAGAAAGGCATATTTATGGAGTAAAGGGTTAAGCCTTGATTGGCAGGACCAGGACTAAATTACTGCACCAAATGTTTAATTTGTTGTGCCCATTATCTCAGCAGAGTGACATTTACAGCTCATTCACCGCCAGCACAGTAAAGAATGATCTAATGATAACATTTTCAAATAGCTAGGTGGGAGATGAAACATCAAATAAACAGCCATCTCATCAGGATCCAAACATTTTCACATTCTTATTGCGATTTTTTAAGCGAAAGAAACAAATGAATATATTTTGCGGAGGACATTGCTCTGAGTGCTGTGAATGACATTTACTGGGCATGCACTCTTTACACGCTAATTAATTATCAACTGTAAATATTGTCGTCAGCTAAAATCCTCAAAGTTAATACTTCTTTTTTTTCTCTTCAAAGATATACATAGAGTGAGTAACAGTTTAGATCATGATAAAAGGCTGAGTTATTCCGTGTCTGATCATGATCCAAACTATTTATATATGTTGTCACAATTTTTCCACAAACATATGGGGAGTTAATAGCCTGAACCCCTCAAACCAATTCAAGTGCGGCTTGAAAATTCAAGTGTCCTTCACAGAAAAGCTGTTGTGGTACTTAACCCTTTCAACGTTGAATTCTCAGAGTGGAGTGCTATAGCCCAGTAGTGTTTAACTTAAGAGCCCACTCAGTATTAAAGGTTTAAACTTCCTAGAAGATTTTGAATGACAAACAGTGTAGATCCTGATCAGAGGGCTCCTCTAGGAGCCCTCTGATCTGGGTCTACACTGTTTGCAAATGACAGTACATGTGTGTCTTACACATTGAAAGGGTTAATTGAGATTATCTTCACCCTTAGAGTGTCAGTTATGATTTAAATCATAACACATGGTCTGTGTAACTACTAGATTTCTGATTAGGTTCCAAACTAATTCACATTCTGGTTAATTTACCCCGTTCTATATATTCCAAATTTCGATACCTTCTGAATATTCATGGACAAAATAGTTATAGTGAAATATGGAAGGTGAAAAATTGTAGATCTATCAAACTCTATTAGCAAACAGAGCAAACCCTGATCAGATGGCTCCTGTAGGAGCCATCTAATCTGGGTCTACTCTGTTTACAAATGTGTGAAAAGGTGTTTATATCAGGGTTAATGTGTGCTTTACCTATTCATGTAAAGAAGTATTGACATCATGAATATATACTGACTACTATATATTTTTTTGTAATATATATGAACACAGGATATAAAAAGTAAAATTTAATTTATATACACAGTAATTCCAAGGCAAATAGAGCAGACCATGATCAGATGCATCCTCCAGGAGCCACCTGATCTGAATCTGCTCTAGATCTGTTTACTAAGGCATTTTAAGGCATATCTATGTTGAAAAGGGGTAAGTCAAGTAAA
Organism: Azorinus chamasolen; assembly: GCA_963576725.1. Lineage (NCBI taxonomy): Eukaryota > Metazoa > Mollusca > Bivalvia > Cardiida > Solecurtidae > Azorinus > Azorinus chamasolen. The sequence goes on from OY755237.1 coordinate 96,910,924, forward strand.
ATACATACAATTTATCCAGTTTGTATAAGATTATTGTAAGTGATATTTCTTTAGATTTAGAATACAAATTGGTAGAATTGTCAGTGGGGGCATTTATTAGGAAGGGTATGGTATACATATTGATAATTCCCTGTCAAGTGTTGAGTGGGGGCATTTATTAGGAAGGGTATGGTATACATATTGATAATTCCCTGTCAAGTGTTGAGTGGGGGCATTTATTAGGAAGGGTATGTTATACATATTGATAATTCCCTGTCAAGTGTTGAGTGGGGGCATTTATTAGGAAGGGTATGGTATACATATTGATAATTCCCTGTCAAGTGTTGAGTGGGGGCATTTATTAGGAAGGGTATGGTATACATATTGATAATTCCCTGTCAAGTGTTGAGTGGGGGCATTTATTAGGAAGGGTATGGTATACATATTGATAATTCCCTGTCAAGTGTTGAGTGGGGGCATTTATTAGGAAGGGTATGGTATACATATTGATAATTCCCTGTCAAGTGTTGAGTGGGGGCATTTATTAGGAAGGGTATGGTATACATATTGATAATTCCCTGTCAAGTGTTGAGTGGGGGCATTTATTAGGAAGGGTATCATGGTATACATATTGATAATTCCCTGTCAAGTGTTGAGTGGGGGCATTTATTAGGAAGGGTATGGTATACATATTGATAATTCCCTGTCAAGTGTTGAGTGGGGGCATTTATTAGGAAGGGTATGGTATACATATTGATAATTCCCTGTCAAGTGTTGAGTGGGGGCATTTATTAGGAAGGGTATGGTATACATATTGATAATTCCCTGTCAAGTGTTGAGTGGGGGCATTTATTAGGAAGGGTATGGTATACATATTGATAATTCCCTGTCAAGTGTTGAGTGGGGGCATTTATTAGGAAGGGTATGGTATACATATTGATAATTCCCTGTCAAGTGTTGAGTGGGGGCATTTATTAGGAAGGGTATGGTATACATATTGATAATTCCCTGTCAAGTGTTGAGTGGGGGCATTTATTAGGAAGGGTATGGTATACATATTGATAATTCCCTGTCAAGTGTTGAGTGGGGGCATTTATTAGGAAGGGTATGGTATACATATTGATAATTCCCTGCAAAGTGTTGAGAGGGTTAACGTTTGAAATTTTAGAATCAACTTGACAAACCTTTCATTAAAACTGAGCAGTTTCTTCATTGATTTTAGGAAGATGAAAAAACCTAGAGCATTAAACACATTGATGGATTGGAGAAATACTGCAAAACAGAAAAAAACAGAGGTCGTGAACGCATACTGTTTTCTGAGAGCTTTCGGTTTTTAGCATGTTTGTCATGAGAGGATTTTTGTTCCATTTCTTCTAACCCTTTGATTGCAGAAACAAGTGTACTGGCATTTTGCATGAATTTTTGCCAATGGCAGAAATTGTAGAATCGTATCTATATTATATCATAAGCAAACAGAGCAGGCCCTGATCAGATGGCTCCTACAGGAGCCATCTGGTCTGGGTCTATACAGTTTGCAAAGGTGTAGAAAGGTGTATCTTTGGAGTAAATGGTTAATTATAACCCATTCCCTGGTAGACTCTTTTCCAAGCATTAGCAAACAATGTAGAGCCAGGTCAGGGCCTGACTCTGTTTGCCTGTGGAATTTGATAAATCTGATTCTCCAGTGTCTGCCATAACCAAAGCACACAGTATCCATAAAACTATTAATGGAATTGGATAGTTCTGTTCTTTACTTTTTAAAATGGCTACTATGTTAATGTTCCACCTTCCATATTTCATTATAACTATTTTGTCCATGAATATTCAGTATAGGTATTGAAACTTGCAATAAACATAGAGCAGGGACAGTGTTAAATATACAAGAGAATCTTGAATGACAAACAGCTGCTCTAGGGGCTCTGTGGTCTGGGTAATTGCTTGCAAATGCCAGTACATTCAAATGATTAAGGCTGATTAAAAAAATCTTTTAACCCTTTCCCTCATATAAATGTGTCTTCACGCATTTGCAAACAGAGTAGACCCAGATCAGACGGCTCCTAGAGGAGCCGTCTGATCAGGGTCTGCTCTGTTTGCTAATGGAATTTGACAAATTTGTTTCTTTTCTTCCTAAAATGGCTCAAATGGTCCACCTTCCATATTTCATTATAACTATTTTCTCCATGAATATTCAGTAGGTATTGAAATTTGTAATAAACATAGAACAGGGAAAGGGTTAATGGAATGAAGAAACTTATACAAGAGAATAAATCAGCTAGGTTAAACATGTTTTAAAGTGATAGTCTCTAACTTACAATGTGTTTTAAAAATGCCTAAAATTACATAAATCATTTATTTATATGCTGTAATGCTTTCATAACGAAAACCTGCTTCCGTCCCTCATCCAGACATGAGGATTTCTTCCTGTGCCTTTGTTCCCACCCATTATCCAGAAATGGGGGTTTCTCTGTGTACATTTGGTTCAATCCCTTGTCCAGACAAAAGGATTTCTCCAGCACCCTTGGTTCCGTCCCTATTCCAAGGTACTCTGAGTACTCTTGTTTTTACCATTTACATTTTCATGCAACTTTTATTACTGTTGGTACCTGTTTCTCCTTGTGATCTTGCTTCTATCCCTCATCCAAATAGAAGGGCTCTTTTTTTCTAACAACCTTACTTTAACCCTTTCCCTGATGAATATTCATGTAGGAATATTAATAAGATTATTTTTTATAATGGCATATGAACACAGGACATTTTGGCTCAGGTAGAAGCTGTAGAATCAGATCTATATTACATCATAAGCAAACAGAGCAGACCCTGATCAGACGGCTCCTATAGGAGCCATCTGATATAGGTCTACTCTGTTTGCAGATGTGTCAAAATGTGCTTACATAAGGGAAAGGGTTAATCCTTCATCCAGACATGAGGGTTTCTCTCAGTAACTCTTGCTTTCATAAGTAATAATGTTTATACAACTTATACATATGGTTGTTCCAGTTTTGTAATAATTCAATGTATAAACTTACAAATTAAATCTCATATGGTTGTACCTCACTACGGTGGCACTGAGGTGACATATGCAAGAATTTTTTTCAAGTTTGTTTTCCCGAGATAATTTTTTTTATTATCTCGAGAATACGAAAAAAAAGTTCGTTTTTACGAGATAATTTTTTTTATTATCTCGAGAAAACGAAGTAGTTCGTTTTTACGAGATAACATTTTTTATTATCTCGAGAAAACGAGACAAAGTTCGTTTTCCTGAGATAATATTTTTTATTATCTCAAGAAAACGAAGTAGTTCGTTTTGACGAGATAAATAAATTTATTATCTCGAGAAAACGAAACAAAGTTCGTTTTCCTGAGATAATATTTTTTATTATCTCAAGAAAACGAAGTAGTTCGTTTTGACGAGATAAATAAATTTATTATCTCGAGAAAACGAAAAAAGTTCGTTTTCATGAGATAATTTTTTTTATTATCTCAAGAAAACGAGGTAGTTCGTTTTAACGAGATAAAAAAAAATATTATCTCGAGAAAACGAAATAGTTCGTTTTAACGAGATAAAAAAAATTATTATCTCGAGAAAACGAAACAAAGTTCGTTTTCCTGAGATAATTTTTTAAGTCGTGCGCACGACTTAATAAGCCAATCAGAACCCTCCGTCAGAGTCAATTGTTCAACTATGGGGTTTCTCGTTTCCCGCTTAGCGAGGCTCGATAGATTTGCAAACACTTTTGACCTAGATCAGACAACAAGTAACAAGCGTCTGATCAGGATCTAAGCTGTTTGATACTCGGGCAATATAATTTTCTCAAAGTAAGCGAATCAGAAGAAGTTACGAATTTATGTGGAAGTGAATTATTTTTGCTGCGTGATTGCTGCATTTTATCACCACTTTTGCAAACAAAGTAGACCCGCATCAGACAGTTCCTATAGGAGCTACCAGATCAGGGTCTATTATGTTTCCTTAGAAAATGTCATAAATCAAGATTTTAACTTTCAACGCCAGAGTAGGCCCTGAACAGATAGCTCCTGAAGGATTTGTCTAACCAGGGTCTTCTATGTTTGCTTAGAACATATACTAAAATATAGAATATAGGCTAGATCTACTTCCTCAAAAATCTTATCAGTTTGCTCCTAAATAAATATTTATTAAATCGGTATATTCATAGTGACGGAGGCTTTCACGAATAGTCATGTAGGAGTGCATGGGTTAATATGAAGAATCGCAGTTGTGTATAAACCTTTTGAAAGCCGGGAAGGTGTATTCGACATATGGGAAACGGATGGACGCTATCCATAAACAATTTAACCCTTTCCTTCATAGTTTCTATTAAAACTTAATTTTAGGTATAGATCTAGTTAGCCTATATAGATTTACATGCATTCATAAGGGTAGAAACTCTCTTTAATATGTATGGAGGAAATGGTTAGCGTATCAACGCGACTAACATTTGCGTCTATTGAAAATTGTATAGGGGTCTCATATCTAACCAATCTGATTCACTGCTTTTGTATAGTAAACCAATTACAAGCCTTATTTAGAACTACTCAACGTCATACTACTACTACTACTACTACTACTACTACTACTACGCGTCATAGTGATGTTTGATACGTCACGGTAACGTTATTATTGGTTATGCAGTGCTTAGTGTCCCTAATATGGACTATACACTGCCAGCAAATATTTATATGGGACGAGGCGAAAATTTCAAGTACATGTATTGATACGCATGTTTGCATCATAGGTCTACGTGTATTGGCTTGCCCTAGGGAAGCAAGGGAATTACCTCCCTTTAGTAGAATTAAATAAAATATTTTGTAATTGCCTAAAATCTCGTTTATATATTTGTTTTTTTCTTTTTTATCACTGTAAAACTAATTAATTTTTATATTTCAACTCAATTAAAGCATAAATTATATGTATGCATTTTTAAAACTGTAGTGGATAAACATAAAACATTATTATAAATAACAGAAAAGCATATGGCTGTCAAATAAGGGAAGTAACTCTTGTAAAGCCATGATAAGGATTTTAGTACCCTCATAAGGAATCTATAGGGGTTTCTCGTGACCTTTATGATCAATGGAATGACAAGAATTTTGTAGGAGGTAAGATGAACGCAATTATGACGTCATATAAGTTCATCCCTTGTCTCGGCCATGTTCTCATAGGCCTCAAATACTTGCGAAAACTGTTGACTCTGATGGAGGGTTCTGATTGGCTTATTAAGTCGTGCGCACGACTTAAAAAATTATCTCAGGAAAACGAACTTTGTTTCGTTTTCTCGAGATAATAAAAAAAATTATCTCGTTAAAACGAACTATTTCGTTTTCTCGAGATAATATTTTTTTTTATCTCGTTGAAACGAACTACCTCGTTTTCTTGAGATAATAAAAAAAATTATCTCATGAAAACGAACTTTTTTCGTTTTCTCGAGATAATAAATTTATTTATCTCGTCAAAACGAACTACTTCGTTTTCTTGAGATAATAAAAAATATTATCTCAGGAAAACGAACTTTGTTTCGTTTTCTCGAGATAATAAATTTATTTATCTCGTCAAAACGAACTACTTCGTTTTCTTGAGATAATAAAAAATATTATCTCAGGAAAACGAACTTTGTTTCGTTTTCTCGAGATAATAAAAAAAATTATCTCGGGAAAACAAACTTGAAAAAAAATTCTTGCATATGTCACCTCAGTGCCACCGTACCTCACAGTTTTGTAATCACTGTAATAATTCAATGAATGAACTTTAAAAAGGTTACACCTGTATTTCCAGTGTGAAGGCTCCAATCAAAGATCCGCCCAAGAGCAATCCAAGCAAGCGGCACAGGGAACGGCTCAATGGAGAACTGGACCACCTTGCCAGCCTACTGCCATTTGAACAGAGCGTCATCTCAAAGCTAGACAAGCTCTCCATCCTACGACTTGGGGTCAGCTACCTTCGTACAAAGAGCTATTTCCATGGTAATTACTGTATAAATATTTTTGCAGAGAATTTCAGGAAAAGAAAGACAGTACAATATTCAAAACCTGTTATGGCATATGTACACAGGATGTTTTGTTTTGTGTAGAAGCTGTTAGGTCAGGTCTATTATAGTTTCATAGGCAGAGCAAACACTCATCAGATGGCTTCTACAAAACCTATCTGATCTGAGTCTACTCTGTTTGCAAAGGTGTGAAAAGTATTTTTTATTAAGGAAAGGGATAAGGAAATTGACTCAATTATAGAGATCTGAGTGCATGAAAAATAGTATCTATGATTTGCAATATTTATTTTCATCAGTTACTAATTCTTGTATAGTGGAGTAAATAAGGAGGTTCTAATAATATATGTGTATTTGTAATTATGTTAATAATAACTGTTAATTATTCAAGAAAAGATTAGGGTTCTTTTTTTTTCATTCATGCAAACTAAACTAAGAAATGTATTGCATGCAAATTTTAATGAAATTTTGCCTTCATTGACATTGATGTCTTTACAAGAAATAACAACCAACACATGTTTCGACAAAAACAAAAATGATGTTTGTTTCTGTTCTGTGTGTGTAATTTGTGTAATCTTAAACAGCTTGATTATAAAATTACTGTCATTACCATGTCTGGGGTTTCCCAAACATCCTGGACGTGTGTCATTTTTCTCGGAGCCTGAAGTTGGCAGTGTGAAGCTTTGTTGTTGTTTCCAAGTCCTTGTAAATATTTGATACTCAGGTAAATGCTGCAGCTTTGATACCTGTGGATACAAAGAGAGAATTGCTCGTGATGCACACCATTAGATGGGTCAATTATCATCTGGCATGTTACCTCAAATTCTCACCAAATTTGTCATCTTTTTCACTCGGAATTGTCTGGCTAATGCATTTCCATTGGTATATCACAGCAGGGAAGGACTTTTATAAAAAAAAATCATGGGAATTTTCGTAGGAATCACAAACAATTAACTTACACACTAAATAATATAGAAAATGTATTATTTTTCAGATTTTTGGAAACTGTATTTACCGGTAAACATTAAAACATGGTACTAAACAATTCCATTATATTTAAAATGGGTAGAGTAAAGTCAATTTAACCCTTTACCGTATAGGCTATTTTTAGATCCAACCACTTTGAATAAATCTACCGAAAATGAGCATTAACTAGAGAAAAGGATTTTTTTCTAATTTTGTAGTTTGAAACCATTGTGATAAATAGAGCATTTGCTCCTATAGGAGCAAATGCTCTATTTATCACAATGGTTTCACAAAGTGACATTTACAGACTTAGCGTCAAAAGGCGTCAATATGCGGGAATGGATTAAACATTTTTTACGAAGAAAGCAAATATTTGTCTGTTTATGAATGGATTTAACCTTATAATTCAAGTGTGTGACTCTGTCTGTAACCAAACTGAAACAACTATAATAAGCCCCATATGAGTTGGATCAAAACTGTGAGGCTTACTATATCAGACCCCTATATACATGCACAGGCAAGATGTATGCCATTTATATTTTCGACTGAGTATCCCACTCTTTAGATTTTATGTTTAACTCTTTACTTAACGAATATTAAAGCCAAACTCTCTCTTCATGAGGATAAATCATTTATTTTTTTATTAAAATAAAAGGAATTTTATGTCATGGCAACAAGGAATCAAATCTGTATTTTTAGTATTTGAGTACATCCCATTATCTATAGCGTTAGTAAAAGGTAAATTTATTGATGTCTACAACAAACGATGTGGATCCAGATAAAATGCACCATCGCATCTAGATCGAAAATGTTTTACATCTAGATCTGAAATGTTTCACATCGAGATCTGAAATGTTTTACATCTAGATCTGAAATGGTTTACATCTAGATCTGAAATGGTTTACATTCTCGTTATTGTTTTTTCATAGGAAAAGGGGGAAAAAAAGCTGACAACATTTTTAAAGATTGGAAAAGAGCTGATCTTTCAATAACACCTGAAAATGAATATGGAACAGTATGAAATTTTGACATTATGTTCTCTGTCTCCATTTATGAAATTGTTCAATTAGGTTATTGGACTTGGCAGATACAGGTATTCTTGTTATAGCGGTTAATTGGCAAAATTACTCTGTCCATATTTTAAAAGAAACCTAAATAGCCTCATAAAAACACGGCCGAACAATCGCTTATGACACAGCGGGAATCGTTCCGCGACTAAAACATCTGGTGACACGTTTGTAAGGTTGGGAAGAGTCAAAGCAGACATGTGTATATCGGCTGCATCTCTTCTCACTTGCAATGGTAACTTAATTTGTCGTCTTGTTGAAAGTTATGACAAAAGTTAACATCTTGTTTAATATGATGAAGCAAGTAAACTATTCCTCTCTATTGCATTAACAGATCTGTATTTAAAACGTAGTGTTTGATCTGTCAACATAAATTTAGAGCTGGTTTGATTAAATGATAGTGTATTGAAAGACTTGCGAATATTGATGTTTTCTCTTTATTAGATGAATTCTTTGACAAGTGGAGATAGCATCTTGTAAATGTGCATTTAAAGTCCTAATGTGTTTATATGTTAGTTATGGGTTACACCACTTGTTCTTTTCCTGATATTTCCGCTGCTGCTTAGTGCAAAATCTTGTTTAGCTTATATGTTTCTGACCTGATTAAACTTTGTTTTATTTCTCTGTGTGATAGTGGTGAATTTGTAAAGACTTGTACAAATATGGTATATTGAGTCCAGAGACCGCTACAAATATTGTACAGTAGAACCACTCTTAAGCAACTCTGAATTGTTTGAGCTCAGAAGTCTTAAAAAGCGGGTGGTTGCTTAATGCAGGGCAAAGTAATGCAGAAAGCTCCTACAGGAGCTTTCTGCATTACTTTTGACCTGCATTAAGCTACCACCTGCCCTACAGACCCTTAACTAGACCTCTTTTTTACAGTCACTTAAGACAGGTTATTTATTAACTGTCATCCTGTGTTAAGACGGCTATCTGCTTAAAACCCGATCTGTTTTTACCCACTCCTGATTCATTCAAGCTTTTGAAAAAATATTATAACAGTTGCAATCACCTTGGATCCTGATGAGAAACTGACTTACTCGGTATCTCATCTGGATCCAAACTGTTTGCAAATACCAGTCAGATCGTGCTTAGAACGGTTAAAACTAGAAATGTAAAGAACGGTTTAAACTAGAACTGTAAAGAACGGTTAAATGTAACAGTGCTGCCAGGACTTTAATGATTTCATGACAATTTCAAATGTGACAAATTCTTTTGAATTTTATTGTCAAAATCCCCATATTGTAAGGCCGATTAGAATTGTATTGTTGGTTAGACATTTTATAGGGCCCTTTGGAATTGTATTGTTGGTTAGACATTTTATAGGGCCTACTAAATTTTTCCCGCATCTAATGAATATGGAATATATGACCAACATCATTAATTAACCTGAGTCTATTAATTTACTCTGCACAGTGTCCAATACAAATATTATAATATTCGGCACACCGCCCCTCACATAGCCACGATACTTGATTACCCGACTGTCATTTTAAACAAAGAGCCCCCATTGACAAGTGTCGGTCACTGGTGGAGCGTCTCTCTGCTGACTGTAATGACGGTATTGGTTGTGAAATTGCTTCCTTTTTCTTTTAGCTTTTGTTGTAACTGATCTTTCATTTTCAAGCAGAATGGATGAAATGGCTATTATCAATTTTGCAATTTTATTTTGAAAAATCAATATTGGTACAAAGGTCATAAAAACATAGCACACTCATGTCATAAGGAAAAATTACTGGCTTGTGTTCAGTTAACCCTTTCCCTCGTATAAACATGTTTTCACGCATTTGCAAACAGAGTAGACCCAGATCAGACGGCTCCTAGAGGAGCCGTCTGATCAGGGTCTGCTCTGTTTGCTAATAGAATTAGATAGATATGTTTCTTTAGTTTCTAAAATGGCAACAATGTTCCACTTTCCATATTTCATTATAACTATTGTGTCCATGAATATTCAGTAGGTATTGAAATTTGTAACAAACATAGAACAGGGAAAGGGTTAACCATTTGAAAGTGGGAAATGAGTGTTGACCCTTGGAGCCCTCTGATCAGGGTGGGAAATGAGTGTTGACCCTAGGAGCCCTCTGATCAGGGTGGGAAATGAGTGTTGACTCTAGGAGCCCTCTGATCAGGGTGGGAAATGAGTGTTGACTCTAGGAGCCCTCTGATCAGCCGGTCTGCATTGTTAGACCTTCAAATCCTCTAGCTTACTGAATGCACATAATACTGTTACACATTAATGGACCTTTACAATTTGAATATTCAGTATTCAAAGGATTAAATTAACCCTTTCCTCCATAAATATGCCTTTACAATGCCTTTGCAAATAGAGAAGACCCAGATCAGACACCTCCTGTTAATGCCATCTGATCAGGGTCTGCTCTGTTTGCTTATGGAATCTGATTCTTTAGTTTCTGCCATCTTAAAATTGTCCTCTGTGTTAATTTGCCTGTAATAAAGATAATGCAATTGATATTCATGGTGGCATTATTTCTTACATGAATATCAATGCACTAAACAGTGAATTATGAGTACCTAACTTTAAAACTTTGAGACACACACACAGTGGAGTTAAAGCAACGGACTTGATAACTCATATGTAATTTTATAATACTTTCTGTATTTAGCGGCATTTTTTCAACAAGAAAACTGATTTTAAAAGCTTCCACTGTTTTTTGTGTTTATATCTACTTTAGAATATAAATGTGACCCAGGGGATATCTAGGACCCAGGGGATGGATATCTTTACTCTTTGTTCACATGTAATTGCAATCTGTAAAAAATGTTGTTTGCTCAATTTTTCAAAGTTGATTTTCCTTCCATATTTCTTTCCTAAACATCAGAGTAAAGAATATCTTGGCGTCTGATCTAGATTCAAGTTTTTTGGATAGGTTGAATTCAACAATTTTTAACCGTAATTAGTGTTAAAGTCCTAAAACACGCAAGTGATCATTTGTGATGCTGAACCCTCTTGAATGTTCAACGGCATTTGCTGATGGTGTACAGCCAGATCTTCTGGAGGATCTCTGTGATCAGGGTCTGCATTACCTCTCATCTCGTCCCCTAGAACATTTGATACTTTCATATTGAATCTTTATATAATGGCGGATCATTCTGCTTTGAAATTTCAGCATTGAAATGGTTGAAACAGAGATTGCATGAAAGAGACCCATTCCATGTAGTATTGAAAAATTGGCCAGAACACGAAGTTTTGTTGTAATCATTACCAAGTCACAATAGAAAGGAATTAATCAATTGGCTCCCATGTATACTTTTTCAGTGAATTATTATTTTGAAATCTTGTAATTTCTCTTGTAAAACGGGGAAATATTGATTAATGTGAAACGCAGTTTTTTTTTAACCCTTAATCCATGGATATTCATGTAGGAAATAATGACCTTATGAATATTAATTAGATTAATTTTTTATCATGGCACATGAACACAGGAATGGCAGAAAGGTTAGAATCATCCCCATTTTATTTCATAAGCGAACAGAGCAGACCCTGATAAGACAGGTCCTTAGTGACAGAAGCAATAGCATAGAAAGGCGTGTTTATGGAGTAAAGGGTTATCAAGATATAACTTTTATCAAAAGACAATATTTGTGAAAAAAATGTTGAATAATTTTGAAAAGTTTAAGTTAGAAAATAATGAAATTGTGTTTCAGATCTTATATATTTAAAGTGTTGAAGAGCGCTCTCAAATGATTGAAATATCCAATTAGTCAAGAAAGTGAAAAATTTGCAAAGGTTTGTTTTGTAATGTTATTTTTTTTTTATACCCCCTGGACCAGTGACCAACAGTTTATATATATAATGGAATCGGTGTGTTTGTGGATTTGTCTGTGTGTCATCCAGACGAGAATTTCTGCAGTATTACATTGATCAAGCTGAAACTTCATTTCTTATAACTACCCGTGGTGCAAAATTGTGATTTACAGTGTTACTTGTTTTCAATGTTTTAGCTTCATAATGGTTGAAAGCTTTACTGCATACATTTTAAGAAATAATGACATCATGAATATCAGTTAGATAAATCTTTGTAATGACATAATTTATGTTAACAGAAATGTTTTAGCCATACCAGAAAGTGTAGCATCAGGTGTACAGTGAAACCTCTCTATAGCGACCACTAAACTACATAACAAAAATTGTGTTAAAGGCAGGTGGCTGCTTAAAGCAAGGTGAAAGTAAAACAGAACGCTCCTATAGGAGCATTCTGTTTTACTTTCACCTTGCTTTAAGCAACCACCTGTCCTTAATACCAACTAATTAACACAATTTAGTGGCCGTTATAGAGAGGTTGTACTGTATATTAGTTCATAAATAACCAGAGCAGACACCGATCACACAGCTCCTACAGGAGTCGAAAATGTCTCACAGTCTGGTCTGGGTTAACTCTGTTTTCAAAGGCATAGAAAGCCATATCTATGGAGTACAGAAATAATGACATCATGAATATTAATTAAATACTGACATCATTAATATTAATTAAATAATGACATCATTAATATTAATTAATATTTTTTTATAATGACATGTGAAAATAGAATTTTTTAGCCCAGTACCATAATTTGTAGAGTCAGATTTATATCATTTCATAAGCAAACAGAGTAGACCCTGATCAGATGGCTCCTACAGAAACCTGGTCTGGGTCTACTCTCAGTTTCAAAGGCAAAACCAATTTTTTATATTGAAATCCTATTAGTCTAGGGGTTTCAGAGAAGAGTTTTGAAATTTCCACAATAGTCATATGATGCAAATTTGCTCAACCCCAGGTGGCCAAGTTTTAAACAAATCAGGATAGTTTGACATTTTTGGAAGAGTGCTACCTAATAATACTTCTTGCAAAATTATATTGAAATTTGTCCAGTGGTTTCAAAGGAGAAGAATTTTGCAACTTCCACTAAGTAAAATTAGCCCCAACCCTGGTGGCCATGTTTTTTAACAAATGATTTGAACAATAATGGTAGAGGGTCATGTTGGAATAATTCCTGCAAAATTATATTGAAATTTGCTGGAAGTTTCAAAGGAGAAATCATATAAGGAAATTAAGGCCTACCCCTGTCGGCCATGTTTTTGAATGAATCAAATGGATTGAACAAATTTTGAAGAGAGTCACCTAAGAATCATTTCTGCCAAATTACACTGAAATCGGCCCAGTGATTCCAAACAAGAAGTTTGACAAGTTATCATTCAACTTGAGTTCTGTATATCTGTATAGATTTCATTTGTTTTTAACAAGAATGAGAGAGGGCCTCAAAAGGGCTATTTCTGTGAACTTTGGTTACATTTGGCCCAGGTTTTTTTAAAGGAGATGTTTTTTCAGAAAATTATTGACATCAGACCATGGTGGATACAGCACTGTTACAAATGCTCACCTTGAGCACAGCTTTCAGAGTCCATTATAAACTGGTTGCAAAGAATACAGACTTTATACTCAGTCCCGTAAAGGACAAGTATCCTGGATGGATGAGCTCTGCTGCTCTTGGACAAAACATCGGTTTGATATGACATGTTATTGTTTTATATTGCACCTATACCTTACCACTGATCGCAATTTGATACCAAGTCTGTCAAAATTAAACCTGAAGTACTTACAGAGTCATTTATGATGACCTGTGTAAATGGTTTGGATCCTGATGGGATGCCAAGTAACTCAACCTGTTCCCTAGTTATATTCTCAACAGGACAAAAAGCTTTTGAAATCTGATTACATGTTTAAAATGAATTTGAATATAAAGTATCTTCAAGTTGTGTAGAAAATGTTGAAGACTACAATAATTACACATTGTGTGTTAAAGGTGAACATTGATATAGTAGCCTAATAATTGTACCCTTGAATGCTGAAGTTTTACAGTGGATTAGTCCATCACTGTGTTTAACCCATGATACCTCATAGGCTATTTTAGATACAGCCTCTTTGAATAAATCTACTGAAAAGGAGCATTAATTAGAGAAAAGGAAAATTTTAGAATTTTGTAGTTTGAAACCATTGTGATAAATAGAGCATTTGCTCCTATAGGAGCAAATGCTCTATTTATCACAATGGTTTCACAAAGTGACTTTTACAGACTCGTCAAAAGTCGTCATTATGAGGGAATGGGTTAAAGGTAGAGTTCGTTTAGTATGAAAGGGTATTATCTGTGAGAGGATGTTGCATGGCTAACAGTGCAGAACCTGATCAGAGGGCTCATCTAGGAGCCCTCTGATCTGGTTCTACACTGTTTGCAAATGATTATGACAGCACCCATTTTCCACATTCAAAAGGTTGAGTTTAAGGATAAGGAAATGATCTTGTTCATGAAGATGGTAGCTTTGTACAGTAACCAATCTGATCTTGTTCATGAAGATATTGACTTATAATTGACAGCTATAAAGTAACCAATCTAGAGTTTTTTCTTCTCCCTTACAATGTCAATTGAGATGTTTATCCTTGCAACAGTCACCATAATAATCCAAATTGGTTGATTTATTGACCAATATTGGGAGAAAATTTGGTCAGTTCTTTTCAAAATTCTGTAAATTGTAAAATTATAAGTTTGCTATTTACACATGAAGAATGTCATGTATGTTTGGGTATGACATGTTGGCCTTGACACTTACTTAAAGACAAACAGTGTCTGCTACATTTTACCTAGCACTACAAATAATGATGTTCTATAAATGTAAAAATTACTTCTGGACCAAAGTTCAAAATAGATATAAAACCTGATCATATTGTCATTCGATCTATTATCATAGTTTCAAACCAGATCATGTGTTATTGAGCCAGATACTTATGTCAAACCATATCATGTGTCAAACCAGATCATAGCATCAATCCAGATCATGTGTCAAACCAGATCATGTGTCAATCCAGATCATGTGTCAAACCAGATTATAGCATCAATACAGATCATGTATCAAACCAGATCATATGTCAATCCAGATCATGTGTCAAACCAGATCATAGCATCAATCCAGATCATGTGTCAATCCAGATCATGTGTCAAACCAGATCATAGCATCAATCCAGATCATGTGTCAAACCAGATCATTTGTCAATCCAGATCAAGTGTCAATCCAGACCATGTGTCAATCCAGATCATAGCATCAATCCAGATCATGTGTCAATCCAGATCATGTGTCAAACCAGATCATAGCATCAATCCAGATCATGTGTCAAACCAGATCATTTGTCAATCCAGATCAAGTCTTCAATCCAGATCATGTGTCAATCCAGATCATAGCATCAATCCAGATCATGTGTCAATCCAGATCATGTGTCAAACCAGGTCATAGTGTCAAAAGAGATGCTGATGTAACATATTTTATTAGTTAGTTGCCCATGATTGGCTGACATGGAACCATTACTACCTAACAAGAATTTTTACTTGATAAAGATGCATATTGACACATTTGCAAATGAGATAAACACAGATCAGAGAGCTCCTGTAGAAATTATCTATCAGATCAGGGCCTGTTCTGTTTCACTTATGGCATGGCATAGATCAAGTTTTGCCATGACCAAAAACTAAAAAAAAGTAAATTTATGTTGAAGCTTAATCATTTAAAATCGAAGCAGATGGGAATTTTAACAAACAACAATATTTAAAGGATAAAGATTTTTGCAACTGTGATAGGTCAAACCATTTGCCAACTGTGATAGGTCAAACCATTGCCAACTATGATAGATCAAATGGTTGCCAACTGTGATAGAACAAATGGTTGCCAACTGTGATAGATCAAATGGTTGCCAACTGTGATAGAACAAATGGTTGCCAACTGTGATAGATCAAACAGTTTCCAACTGTGATAGATCGAATGGTTGCCAACTGTGATAGAACAAACAGTTTCCAACTGTGATAGATCGAATGGTTGCCAACTGTGATAGGTCAAATGGTTGCCAACTGTGATAGAACAAACGGTTACCAAATATGATAGATCAAATGGTTGTCAACTGTGATAGAACAAACGGTTGCCAACTGTGATAGATCAAACAGTTTCCAACTGTGATAGATCAAATGGTTTCCAACTGTGGTAGATCAAATAGTTGCCAGTAAAAGCTTATTGACCCTTATTCTGCTGAACCAGTAAACCCTAGATATTAATCAAACAAAGAATTGTATCAAAACTTCTCACTGAAGAAAATGATTTTTATGTCAAACATTGCTGGTTCTAATAAAAGGTCTCTCTCAAGAGCCCTTTGATCTTGCTCTACACTTCTTGCAAATGGCTTATATACTCGGTTCCTGCAGTTTAATAGTTAACTCATTCCCTCCTAGACTATTTTTAGACCTAGCCTTTTTTAATTAATCTACCGAAAAGGAGCATTAACTAGAGAAAAGGAAAGTTTTAGAATTGTGTAGCTTTGAAACTATTGTGATAAATAGAGCATTTGCTCCTAAGGAGCAAATGCTCTATTTATCACAATAGTTTCTAAATGTGACTTTTACAGATGCGCCAAAATACGTCACTAGTAGGCAATGTGTTAGTTAAAGGGTCAACTTTCCTTCTGTTGAATCTTTATTGTTAGTTCTGCATCTCTCATAAACATGTGTCCATTACTTATTTAGTAGAAATCTGGACAATAATGAAAAATAAAATGCTAACAGTGCAGACCGTGAGTCACATTGTTTCCTTACAGATACCCATAATGTCTTGATCCATCAAATTTCAAAATTGTCTACTATACATTGTATTTCCTACAAGAAAACAGTTCACCCTTTCCCTGTTCAGTATTCATGTTAGAAATAATGACAACATAAATATTTATTAGCTCAATTTTTATAATGTAAACCTTTCAAGGGATGTTTTGGCTTTAATAAAAACTGTAGAATCAGATCTATATCATGTCAAAAGCAAACAGAGCAGACCCTGATTAGTCTATAAGGTTCCTATAGGGCTCCTAGTCAGGAGGCATCTGATCTGCGTCTACTCTGTTTGCAAATGCGTGAAAAGGTATTTATATGAAACAAAGGGCTAATTGTCTCTTATTGGAAATTACATGAAGTAGGTTTTTTTTAATTTTATGACCATTTCTAAGGGTATGGTTGTGTCAGTTGGGACAGATCTCTTGGAAACCCAACTGTTTGATCTGTCAATCATATGGAATACTTATCCACTTTCATTAATAATACAGTGCTTTTCTGGGGGTATGAACATTGATTGGCTTTCCTGCACCTTTGTAACATACAGGAAAGCATCTTTCTTCCGCTGTATATACGTAAGTGTTGCACTTTGTAATCTTCAGATTACAATGGAATAACCGATTATGCTTTTGCAGACAGTTTGGACCAAGATCAGTCATAGAATGAGTTTTCTATTTGATTTTGTTCATATCAAGTTTCAAAAGATGAATGAGAAACAAGAAATATGTGAATGGATCCACCTTGAAATGCTGCATTTGAAAGGGAATAATACATTGGTTGCCATTTTCCACACTGTCTGGCACATGTCTGAGTCTATTCCAACATGAGCATGTCATATTCTAGTAGGTAATTTTATATTTTATCATTATTTCAGTTAAGCAGCCGTTGTTTCTGTCTTGGATGGTAATGAAACCCGTTTCCATTAGACAGTACAAGATACAATGTAGATTGCAATTTTCTCTGCTGTCAAACGAAAATGGCTTATCCTGTCAGAAGGGAAAGTTGTACAGTAAAACCCCGCTAATGCGACCACCAAAAAGGGGCATAATTCTGGGTGGCAGAGGCAGGTGGTAGCTTAATGCAGGACGAAAGTTATGCAGAAAGCTCCTATAGGAGCTTTCTGCATAACTTTCGTCCTGCATTAAGCAACCACCTGCTTTAGACGACATCAGTGGCTGTTTATTAGGTGGTCGCATTAGCGGGGTTTCACTGTAATGTACAATTGGCTGATTGAACCGAGCGATTGGATTATGTGTTAATTAAAAGTTAATTTGCCAGTCGTAAGGCTTTATGAAAGGTTGAATATGACGAAATGACAGGTGCTGCGCTAATTAATTAGAAATACCTGTTAAGGAAATTAACGGTTTGTTTTGTCCCAGGAGAGCAAGGCTTGGCTGTATAGGAGACTATAAAAAGAGTTGCAGTGTTTTTCTTGGGGCAGTTGCAATCAACTATTTGCATGCTTACTTGTTGTTTTAGAACTGCTTTTTGATATGTGTGAATTGGTGTATATTGTTTAAAGGGAACTTTTTATGAATACTTTAAAATCAAACACTTACAGTGCAGTCTCCAGGAAACTTTACCTACAACAGCTCACTGAAAACATTCTTTAGTGTTTACCTGATGCAGTCAAAGAGTGGAATACAAAGTTCAAAACTACATCACCTAAAGTGCTGTTCCTCACACCAATTAGACAGCAGTCTCTGAATTATACTATCTCCTACATTACTCAGAATAAACTGTTCGGTTCCTCACCCAGTTACCTGTGCCCATATGCTGTCATAACAATCAATCTAACTAATACCGATATTCATGATGTCATTATTTCTTATATGAATATTTATATAGTAAATAGTTAAAGTATGTCCTATAATACAACCAGAAATGTTCTCCACAGCATTTAGACAGCAGTTTATGTAAAAAAACCTACAAAAAGAACTGTTTCTCTCTCCAGTTATACAGCTATCATACATAGTGTCAGGAAATGTTTATACAGCTATCATACATAGTGTCAGGAAATGTATATACAGCCATCATACATAGTGTCTGAGTTATACAGCTATCATACATAGTGTCAGGAAATGTTTATACAGCTATCATACATAGTGTCCAGTTATACAGCTATCATGCATAGTGTCAGGAAATGTTTATACAGCTTTCTTACATAGTATCCAGTTATACAGTTATCATACATAGTGTCAGGAAATATTTATACAGCTTTCTTACATAGTATCCAGTTATACAGTTATCATACATTATACTAAGTGTCAGGAAATGTTTATACAGCTGTCATACATAGTGTCCAGTTATACAGCTATCATACATAGTGTCAGGAAATGTTTATACAGCTATCATACATAGTGTCAGCAAATGTTTATACAGCTGTCATACATAGTGTCCAGTTATACAGCTATCATACATAGTGTCAGGAAATGTTTATACAGCTATCATACATAGTATCAGCAAATGTTTATACAGCTGTCATACATAGTGTCCAGTTATACAGCTATCATACATAGTGTCAGGAAATGTTTATACAGCTATCATACATAGTGTCAGCAAATGTTTATACAGCTGTCATACATAGTGTCCAGTTATACAGCTATCATACATAGTGTCAGCAAATGTTTATACAGCTGTCATACATAGTGTCTGAGTTATACAGCTATCATACATAGTGTCAGGAAATGTTTATACAGCTATCATACATAGTGTCAGCAAATGTTTCCTGCAATACCAAAAGAGAACACAAACTATGCTCTTCATTACAGGAAACACTATTCCTTTCAATTAACCCTTTACTCCATAAATATGCCATTCTACACCTTTGCAAACAGAGTAGATCAAGATCAGACAGCTACTGTAGGAGCCATCTAATCAGAGTCTGCTCTGTTTGCTTGTGAAATTTAGATACAATTCTACACTCACTGTTTCTGCCTTTGCCTAAAATTTCTGTCTTCATAATTATATTATGCTATTATAAAAAATAATCTAATTGATATTCATGATGTCATTATTTCTTAAGTTACATGAATATTCATGGAGTAAAGGGTTAAGTGGTCACAGTAAAGAGACTTTAAACCTTCCAAATGGGAACCAAGCTCCTGATGGAACCATCTGACCAGGGTCTGCACCATCTGATCTGGGTCTATTCTGTTTGCAAAGGCGTAGAAAAGCATATTTATTGAGTAAAGGATTAAGATCTCATTTTAACATTCAAAATTTTAAAGGCAAATGTTGGAAGGTACTCTCCTCGCTACATAAACTAAAACCTTTGAGCTAATTAAGCCAGTAGAGAAAATGAAAAAAGGGAAACTACATCATCAGAAGTCCCTCAGTAAAAGACTTTGGCAATTACTAGGAAAGCCAAGTCATTTACCATTCATCCTTGTGCTGGAAAGCATGTTAGTAGCAGTAATATTAGGCTGTCAGGCTCCTTCCATTACTACACGATACATGCCGTCATCAGCGAGCTCTGAAACTGCTTATTGAGCTCTGCCTTACTTAATTGCTTTTTCATTCAAAGTCTTAGCTTTTTGTTATTCATTATGTCTTGGTCCATAGTCCATAAACTGTTTTTCCTGAGGGTCGAAAAGCTATAGTGATATGCTAATTTTATCTTTTTTTTGTTGTTTAACCCTTTCCCTGTTCTGTATTTAGGCCAAATTTCAATACCTACTGAATATTCATTAACAAAATAGTTATAAAGAAATGTGGAAGGTGTAACAATGTAGACATTTTAGCAAGCAAAGAAACAGTTCTATCATATTCTATTAGCAAACAGAGTAAACCCTGATCAGACGTCTCCTCTAGGAGCCATCTGATCTGGGTCTACTCTGTTTGCAAATGCGTGAAAATGCGTTTGTATGAGGGAAAGGGTTAAGTTCTGTGTTTATATTGGTTGAATGTATTCCAGGCAGGGCAGGGGGGATTTGGCATGGTTAGTTGCCTGTTTCTTTAACCCTTTCCCTGTCCTATGTTTAATTCAAATTTAAATACCTAATGAATATTCATGGAGAAAATAGTTATAATGTAATATGGAAGGTGGAACATTGTAGCAATTTTAGAAAGAAAAGAAACAGATCTTTCAAATTCCACTAGCAAACAGAGTAGACCCTGATCAGATGGCTCCTCTAGGAGCCGTCTGATCTGGGTCTACTCTGTTTGAAAATGCGTGAAAACACGTTTATATGAGGGAAAGGATTAACCCTTTACTCCATAGAGATGCCTTTAACCTTATACTCCATAGATACGCCTTTTTACGCCTTTATAAACAGAGTAGACCCAGATCAGATGGCTTCCGTAGGAGCCATCTGATCAGGGTCTGCTATATTTGCTTATGAAGTAATACAGATATGATTCTGCAGGTTCGGCCATGGCCTAAAATTCCTGTGTTCATGTGGAATGATAAATATTAATCTGATTATTACTTTATGATGCCATTATACTCCCGCAAACAAAATTTGGGGGTATATAGGAGTCTGCTGTGTCACGGAGTAAAGGGTGAAACGCCTTTGCAAATAGAGTAGACCGAGATCATTGATAGCTCCATTTGATAAGGGTATGTTCTGTTTGCTTATGAAATCATATAGGTGTGGTTCTATAGGTTCTTCCATAGCCAATGTTTTCTGTGTTCAAATGATGAACTGGTCTGCACTGTTTGCTTGTGACATGCTGTATTAAATCGGATAGTCTACGGTTACTGTCAAAGCAAAACATTTCCTTGAAGAGTTTACACTATAAAAATCAAGCAAATAAATATTTATGATGCCATAATATTGTCATTATTTCTTTCCTGAATAATGAACAGGGAAAGGGTTAAACTGTTTGGCATATTTATTTAACCCTTTACTCCATGAATATTTATGTCAGAAAAAATGAAACCATGAATATTAATTAGATAATTTGTTTATGATAGGACATGGACACAGGAAGTTTTTGGCCATGGCAGAAACTATATGTATATTATATCATAAACAAACAGAGCATACCCTGATTAGATTGCTGTTACAGTAGCTGTATGATCTGGGTCTACTCTGTTTGAAAGGCATGGAAATGTGTATTTATAGAGTAAAGGGTTAACTCTTTGAATACTGAAAGAAAGTGGAATGTCCCATGCTTGTATGACCCTTTATTCCATAGATACATGTACTTCTTTTAACCCTTTACTCCATGAATATTCATGTCAGAAATAATTTTAGACATCATGAGCATTGATTACATATATGCTATAATAACACTTGGACACAGGAATAATTTGCCATGGCAGAAACTGTAGAATCATTTTCTATATTATATCATAAGCAAACAGAGCAGACCCTGATCAGACGGCTCCTACAGGGGCCATCTTATCTGGGTCTGCTTTGTTTGCAAAGGTGGAGAAAGGCTTACTAATGGAGTAAAGGTTTAACCCTTTCCCTCATATAAACGTGTTTTCACGCATTTGCAAACAGAGTAGACCCAGATCAGATGGCTCCTAGAGGAGCCGTCTGATCAGGGTCTGCTCTGTTTACTAAAAGAATTTGATAGATATGTTCCTTTACTTGCTAAAATGTCTACAATATTCCACCTACCATATTTCTTTCTAACTGTTTTGTTAATGAATATTCAGTAGGTATTGAAATTTGGCCTAAATATAGAACAGTGAAAGGGTTAAAACCTTTGTAAATAGGATCTATCTGATCAGGGTCTTAACCATTTCCTTCATATAAACATGTTTTCACATATTTACATACAGAGTAGACCCAGATCAGACAGCTCCTATAGGAGCTATCTGATCAGGGTCTGCTCTGTTTGCTTATGATAAGACATAAATATTATTCTACAGTTTCTGCCATGGTCAAAATTTCCTGTGTCCTTGTGCTATTATAGCAAATTAATCTATATTCATGGAGGAAAGGGTTAAATAGAGCTCTTTGATCAGGGTCTATGCTGTTTGCAAATGACAGTAAACTTTGATCACTTAGTCAAAGGATTAATATGCAAATATATATTGAAGTGGTAAAGCTTTTCTTTTAAATGCTAAGAAAACATATTCTGACTGAAAATGTACAATTTCAACTAGCTTTTTGCCAGAATGTATTCAAATTAAGAATATTTCTTATACTGATTTTGAAATAACTCTTGTTTCTGTTGCCATGTGAAAGTTTAAATGAATTAAGTTTAACTGTAACTTTAAAATTTGTTTGCAAAGACAATTAATTGGTTTTGATCTTGTTTAAAGTTTTGTTCAAATGTTTCTTATGCATTCCAATGTTACTGCAAACTCCGATGGTTCAAAAATTGATTTTTCCATTGCAGAATGTAGTGCTTTCCTTGGCACATTTATCATATAAGAGCTTTTTGTTGCCTTTGATTAGTTGAGCTATCAGGGAGATAAAACTTTTATTGCCCCTGTAAATATAGATAGCCTTTAAATCCAAACTATTATGTAATTTATTACCTTAATCCATGCACTTGAAAGCTCAGCTTACTAATTAGATTTTTTGGGGAGGGCATTTATAGTATTTAATCCTTCTTTATCCTTTAGCATCACAAGCAAAATTAATGTTGTCAGGAAATATGTCAACTTCATTTATCAGAGTAGGTTTGTCTTCCATGTTTCTTGTTAAAATATTGTCACAATGTGAAACAGTTTGGATCCTGATGCAGTGCTGAGATATTGCACATATGTTTTGTATCCAAGTTGTTTTGTAAATGATATAACAAATACAGCAGCATGTTCAAGCCTATCAGTTAATCAGAATTCCATATCAACTCAGCTTCTCCATGTTCATTTAGTAGAAACTTAACAAGACCCTTCATACACGTGTGGACTGCAAATGGTTCATCATAATTGGCCAGGTTGATTAGTACTAGTGGTAAATTTGTGATATTAACCAATACAAACTGTATAGACCCAGATGAGACATTGTCTTGTCAGCCAATCAGTGTCCAATTTATCTGACACTTGGGCTACATTTATGAAGAGAAAGGAAGCAAATATTATCTTACAGAACAACAGCAGACCGTTAGTACTAGTATATAAAGAATTAACCCTTTACATCATAAATAAATATAAATGATGACATCATGAATATTAAATGTATAAATTTGTATATTGGCATATGAATGCTGGAAACTTTGGCCATGACAGAAACTGCTTCATCTTAAGCAACTAGGATTATGCAAATGACATTTATTAAAACTACATGTACATTATTTGTATTTAGATCTTTCAAAGAATATAGAGATGACTGCTATTACTAATTAAACAATTGGTTATTATGGAAAGATACTATTTGATGTCACATAAATTTTGTTTACCCAGATCAAGTGCAGATATTCATGTACATGGCATAAGTCTAACAGTATATCACAGTTTACTCTAATGATTTTATCTTGTTTAACCCTTTCAGTGTGGGAAACAAGTCACTAATTATTCCTTTGCAAATGTTGTAGACCCAGATAAGATGTGTAGTATTGGCATACTTTTACTAAACTCTTTCCCTGTTGAATATTCATGTACGAAATAATGACATCATGAACATTCATTAGGCATAATTTAATAATTTTACATTTCTATTCCATGCCAGTCATTTATTTATTAGTAAATTTATTTTTGACCAATTGTTTTCAATATGTAAAGCTCATAATGACTGCAAAATTTGTGACAGGGCTTGTAATGAGAAAGAACATACTGACAGTGATTGTAATGAGTAAGATCATACAGACAGTGATTGTAATGAGTTATATCATACAGACAGTGCTTGTAATGAGTAAGATCATACAGACAGGGCTTGTAATGAGTTATATCATACAGACAGTGCTTGTAATGAGTAAGATCATATAGACAGTGCTTGTAATGAGTTATATCATACAGACAGTGCTTGTAATGAGTAAGATCATATAGACAGTGCTTGTAATGAGTAAGATCATATAGACAGTGCTTGAAATGAAATCATACAGAAAGTGCTTGTAATGAGTTAGATCGTATAGACAGTGCTTGTAATGAGTTAGATCGTATAGACAGTGTTTGTAATGAGTAAGATCATACAGACAGTGCTTGTAATGAGTAAGATCATACAGGCAGGGCTGGTAATGAGTAAGATCATATGGACAGGGCTTGTAATGAGTTAGATCATATGGACAGGGCTTGTAATGATTTATATCGTATAGACAGTGTTTGTAATTAGTTAGATCATCAGTTAGATCATATAGACAGAGCTTGTAATGAGTTACTAGATCATATAGACAGTGCTTGTAATGAGTTACTAGATCACATAGACAGTGAGTTAGATCATATAGACAGAGCTTGTAATGAGTTAGATCATATATAGATAGTGCTTGTAATTAGTTAGATCATACAGACAGTGTTTGTAATGAGTTACTAGATCACATAGACAGTGCTTGTAATGAGCTAGATCATGCAGACAGTGCTTGTAATGAGTTAGATCATATAGACAGTGCTATTGATGAAGGTGCATACTCAAATACTAAAATAATCATTTCTCTCCAAAGCCCTATATTGTGACCACTCTTTAGAATGGTCTCTTTGAGATTCTAAGGAGTGGTCACAACATAGGGTGTGATGGAGAAAAAAAGAAGCTAATCTGGAAAACAGTTTTATTTATTGTACAAATCTTATGTATGCCTCTGGATAATATAAAAAAGGTTTCATTTCCGTCAGCTGTATTTCATCAAGACACAAGTAATCATTCATGTGCATGACTACTGAATGGAAATTCATTTTGTGTTGTTTTTTTCATCCCTGTTTGAAGTATCACTTATTTTAATGAAATATTTCATTGTCTAATTAGAACATGAAATGTGGATAAAAGCTAAAACCAGAAGACTTTCTTTTTGTGACAACACAGTTGTAAACAAAATGCTCTAGCTAAATGTTTCACCCATTTAACTCAAATTTATATTGTTAAAATCATTATATTGAGCAAATCCAACTTTTATAAGTAGGGTAGATTCTATTAACCCTTTCCCTCATATAAACATGTTTTCACACATTTGCAAACAGAGTAGACCCAGATCAGATGGCTCCAAGAGGAGCCGTCTGATCAGGGTCTGCTCTGTTTGCTAATGGGATTTGAAAGGTCTGTTTCTTTACTTTCTAAAATGGCTATAATTTTCCATCTTCCATATTTCATTATGACTATTTTGTCCATGAATATTCAGTAGGTATTTAAAATTGGAATTAACATGAACAGTGAAAGGCTTAAGCCTTTCCTTAAGGAACATTTATGCATGAATTTGTCAACTCATAAATATTCATTGACATAATTTCTATAAAGTAAAATATGCAAGGGATTTTTGTGAAATTGAAACCTCTAGGATCTGAGATTTTTCTCCTTCAGGAGCCATCTGATCTGGGTCTCCTCTATTTGTAAAAGAGTGAAAAGTGTTTATATGAGGAAAAGGGTTAACCCTTTACTCTGTGAATATTCATGTAAGAATTAATGACATCATGAACATTAATTTGATTGATTTTTATGATAGGACAGGACACAGGAATTTTTGGCCAAAGCAGAAACTGTAGAATCATATCTATATTATATCATAAGCAAACAGAGCAGACCTTGATTAGAAGACTCCTATAGGTCTACTCTGTTTACAAAGGTGTAGAAAGGTGTATTTATGGAGTAAAGAGTTAAAGAATATTTTGCTTGAAACATTTGAAGCCCCCTGGTCTGGTTTTACACTAATATGACTCTTAATCCTTTCGCTCATATAAATGCATTTTGACGCATTTGCAAACCCAGATCAGACCGCTCCTATAGAGCTTTCTGGTTAGGGTCTGCTCTGATTGCGAAGGAAATTTGATAGATCTGTTTCTTTATTTATTAAAATGGCTACAATATTTCATTATAATTATATTGTCCATGAATATTCAGTAGGTATTGGAATATGAAATGAACAAAAAACGGGGAAAGGGTTAAGGAACAAAACGGTCAGTGATTTCTTGTTTGAGACAAATGCTGGCCATTACATATATATTAATAACAAGCAGTACTAACATCTTTTGAAAGCTCAGAGCAAAATGTTTTCTATACCAAGATTATGGTTTCTTTCAATTCACAAATAGTTCTTTATTCCACATATTTTCACATACAATATCAACATGTCAAATACCAAATATCAAAATGTCAAATACCAAATATCAAAATGTCAAATAGTAAATATCAAAATGTCAAATACAGTATAACCTCTCTATAACGGCCACTAAATTACATCAAGTAATTTGTGTTAAAGGCAGGTGGATGCTTAAAGTAAGGTGAAAGTAAAACAGAACGCTCCTATAGGAGCGTTCTGTTTTACTTTCACCTTGCTTTAAGCAATCACCTGCCAAAAATACCAACTAATTAACACAATTTAGTGGTCGTTATAGAGAGGGTTTACTGTACTAAATATTGAAATGTCAAATACTAATTTGTATCCTGATGAGACACAAAGTTAGTTTCCATCTCAGTGTTATCCAAGTATTTTTTGGCAAATGTTATTATGAATATGCCTTTTCTTGGAGGGTTATTTGTGTCATGTGATAAAAAGAATTATTAAATTCATATTCATTTACTATTGATTTTTACTAAACGAGTTGACTAAAATGATATGACACCAGGCAATCCTTGTGTCATATGATTTTAGTCAACTTGTCTTGTAAAAAACTAAAACTCAGTAGTAAATGTACACAAATGTAATATCGTGTATGTAGCACTATTCGGGACAAACCTCAGTAAAGGCAGGGAGATCAGTATCCTGTTCCTAATCACTTTTGATTATGTCACTGATATAGGTGTATAGCTGAAATTGAAAAAAGAAATACCTTTGCATTAGTCACCTGTTAATGAGACAGAAAGCTTTCAAGCAACACTTGCCACATTATGGGTGAATTTTTTATCATTGTATAATAATACACTTTGGAAAACATCCAGATGAAATGTTGAATCAAGATCCAAGCTTGACATGCTGGCACTGTTAAAAAAAGAAATGAATAACTGTATGTCAAGAATTGAAGCGCGTGATAATTTCATTAGAGGAAAGTTAATTAGGGTCCAATTTTGGGTTAATGAAACTATAGGCTGAAGTAGCTATCAAAGGAAATGATACGATTGAACTGGTATGGGATAAAAATCAAAGTCTGGTGTGGGAGAATTCAGAATTTTAAAGAATCAGGTGTGGGGGAATGAATTTCAGAATTTTAAAGAATGGGATGTATGATTTCAGAATTGTAAAGTATATGATAGAAGAGTTTCAGAATTGTAAGGTACAGTTTGAAAGAGTTTCAGAATTTGAAAGTATAGGATGGCGGAGTTTCAGAAATATTTAAGTACAGGTTAGAAGAGTTTCAGAATCTTGGTAAAAAAAAATCAGTTGTTGTTTTCTGCCTATTTTCAGTATGCAGAATCTCATCCAGAAAAAAATGCTTTTAACACAAACAATTAGACTTGTAGGAATACTTCCTGTCTGTAAACAGATCAATAGTGTAACGGCTACAAGCTTCCCCTGCCCTCCTTCTGCAGTTCTTAAATTACTACAAATTGCTCAAATATTGATATTCCCTGAGAAGAAAATGAAAATATTTTGTCATGGAAAATATTAAGTATCCCAAGGTGCACCATTACACCATACGCCATCTTGGACTGACTGCAGTTAGCACACTTTTCTGTTTGGAGCTTGGGATGATAGATGTCATTGGTAATACATTTCTGTTAGTTCGAGCCAAAATATCTTAACATCAGTTTGTCAAAGAATCTAGATACAATGCTATTGCATTTAGCTAGTGTTTGATAAATGTAAACGAAGAACTAATGGGAGGGAAGATGAAGAATGAACACCATTATACCTATTAAATTCCCTGTTACTTTGTCTCTTGTAAAATGTGATGTGTTTCCATGGATACAGGAGGAAAGGGCCAGAAAATTGATAGTATTATTAACTAGCTTATTTGGGAAATAAAGACAAAGTCAATATGTTATGTTCTCGCCAAATTACTTAGTCTCTCTCCAAAGACAAATGCCATTCTGCATTCTGCTGTATAACAGAAATACCATCTGTGAAACCGTTTCCATCGTGCATCTCCCTCATTTTGCAATCTTTAGTAACTTTCATCTGTCACATTCTTACAGTAAATCTTGAACTGTTAAACTCTTTTCCCCAACAAAACTTGACCAGAGTATCAAAATGTTTTGATCCTGGTGATCTACTCTGTGTTTTTTCTGGATGCAATGGTTTTCAAAGGTAAGCCCATTGTTGATCATAGTGTGGAAAGAGTTCCAGCCTGCAGCAGAGTGTCTGTCTGGGACATAAGCAATCCAATACATGAGACGAGCTCTGCCTAATGAACAAGGTCACACAACCCATACTTCTTGTTTGTTTCTGCCATCTATAAAATTATAAGATGCATCAGAAAAGTATTTGTATTTTAGAAGAGATTTCTACATAAAAGTATGCATTATGAAAAACAGTTTTGAATAACCTAACAGAGTTACAGATAAAGGTGCATACCCAAATACTAAAATCATCATTTCTCCACCAAACCATATGTTGCAACCACTCTTTAGGATCATCTCTTCGAGACAATTCTAAAGAGTGGTCGCAACATAGGGTTTGTTGGAGAAATAAAGAAGTTATTCTTGAAAATGTGTTAATTTACACATTTTATCTGTAGCTCTTACCTAATATAATGAACTGTTATGAGTAATCCCAAATAATAATCCAGACATTGATTAGAGCCGTAATTTTGCAATATTCTTTAATTGCAATCTAGTCCATCAAAGTTATATAAATGGTTTTAACTGACTGTATGAGTATGTCACATGAGTTAAAATGGATTTCAATGAGCAATTTCTTTAAATGGCATTAGCTCTTAAACCAAAGAATGGAATTTGACCAAACTGCATACGTATGATCCTTGGATAGTCTTTTATCAAAGTGAAATACAGCGGCCTGAACAATTTGGGTAGATGTACATAATAGATCACTTTGTCTATTAACCCATTCCCTCATATTGACGTCCTTTGACAACTCTGTGAAAGTCACTTTTTGAAACCATTGTGATCAATAGAGCATTTGCTCCATAGGAGCAAATGCTCTATTTATCACAATGGTTTCAGAACTACACAATTCTAAAACTTTCCTTTTCTCTAATAAATGCTCCTTTTTGGTAGATTTAATCAAAGAGGTTGGATCTAAAACTAGCCTGTGAGGGAATGGGTTAACAAGGTGAGTGATACAAGATCATCATGGGCCTCTTGTTAATTTTATAAATGATGTATCAGTCTCCAAGATGATTTGACATTTGCACACTTCATAATGACATAAATCTTTAATGCATGTATTCTTCCAATGTTTAAAATTTCTATTATTAGTTGTAATTCCAGGAAAGATTCAATAATTGGAACATGGAAAAGGTTTTTTTTCACTGCTGTGGAAAGTGCATAATCATATCTATAAATTTCCATAATTAAGCAAACAGAGCAGACCCTGATCAGATGGATCCTACAGGAACTGTCTGATCTGGGTCTACTCTCTTTGCAAATGCATGAAAAGGGCCGTTTATATGAGGGAAGGGTTAACCCTTTACTTGATATAAATGCCTTTTCATGCCTTTGCAAACAGAGTGTGCACAAATGCCATTATAAATATTCAGCCAATAAATATGTATGATGTTATTTTTACATGAATATTCAACACGGAAAGGATTAAGCTACCGCATTTATAATTTTAGAGAGAGTTCAATGGATTTCAAATTTCTACAATGAATTGCAGGTTTGCTGGATTTCTCAAAATGATACAAAATATATTTACAATGATAACTAGTTTAAACCGTTTCCCTATTGCATATTTATGTAAGAAATAAAGACATCATGAATATTGAATGGCTGAATTTTTATGATGGCACATGTACACATGTTTTTTTATTGGCAGAAACTGTTGAGTTAAGATCTACTGTAATTTCATAAGCAAACAGAGCAGGTCCTGATCAGATGGCTCCTACAGAAGCTGTCTGATCAGTGTCTACTCTGTGTTGAAAGATAAGCATTTGTATGAGGGAAAGGGTTAAAACAGGATGCTTTAGAATAAAGCAAAGAACAA
Source organism: Azorinus chamasolen (assembly GCA_963576725.1). Lineage (NCBI taxonomy): Eukaryota > Metazoa > Mollusca > Bivalvia > Cardiida > Solecurtidae > Azorinus > Azorinus chamasolen. The sequence continues at coordinate 96,941,648 of OY755237.1, forward strand.
GGATTTAGACTGAAAATAATATGTGTATCAAAGATAGGATTTTTATTTTTTAAAGCAATTTGCAGGTACCGGTATGCATTTTGTTTTCTCAGAAACATTCACTAAGACTTGTCAATTAGCAAATAAAGATTAAAATTTGTCAAAAATACAGTCTTAGTATAAGAAAACAAAACATGTCAGAATATGTGTAATCCGGTCACTGACAACTCGCGACATTTCTCAAGGATTATGTGGGATTACTTTGGTCAGAGATTATTTTCTAGTCAAAGCTGCGGCTGGGACACCAAATTAATTTCATAAAAAGACATTAAATTGTCAATAAATTGTCAATAAACCTAATATGGCGAATTAAATATTGGCACTGAAAAGTAGATTAAGAAACTAATGAATGTAATATGCTTTTCTTTTCAAATCAAACAGATTGTCTGTCTGACTCAATAATACTGCAGCCATCTCTTTTGAGCTTTGGCGCAAAACTGGTGAAAGGGGATTACTTTTAATTTCTGGTCAGCAAATTTCTATCTCACTTTCTGTGAACAAACAAACCAACAAACAAAGAAAATAAAAAATAGTTTAAGAACAAGAAGAGTTTAACATTTTATTCAATGAATACTCATGTAACAATGACTAACATACTAAATGTTATGTATGTGATATTTTTATGATTGTCTATTAAAAATACTTTTGTCATGGCATCCAGTGTAGAATATGATCAAGAAAACAGAGCAGACCCTGATCAGACAGCTCTTGCATTGGCTGTCTGAACTTGGTGTACTCCGTTTGCAAATATGAAGTGAAGGGTTGATGACCAGTACAAACTATGGCAAGGGTCTGAAGATGATATGGACATTTATTGACAACAACATTGTGTCCTTGTTTAATGGTAGATCCATTCAGTATGAAATAAATAAATTTACTAGAGAATCTTAAATGGCAAACAGTGCAGAATCTGATCATAAGTTTAATTTAAAAGTCCTCTAATCTGGGTCTGCGCTATTTGCTCATATCAGTTTCTAGTGATTAAATCTTAAGGTTAGCAAAAAGATTTGACCCAGTAAATATGCAAATGAATTCAGACATTTGGCACCAAAACATCCATTGGAGATAAACTCACAAATCTAATGTTGCTTCCCTGGATCTGCATCATTTAATGGTGCTATATTAACATATTTTGCATGTTATCGTTGACATTTCTCAGGTAGGTGACTTTAATACTGCACTAAATTTGACAGAGACAGAACATCAAAGAAGAAAAACTCACCCAACAGGAAATCAGAAGGAGTAACCAGCCTGTATGATTTCATCAATGTGATCCAAACTTTTAGTAAAGTTATCAGTTTGTGACATTTTTTGCCTTTTACCCTTCTGCTGTCTATGGAGACATTACATGCTTTAGCAAACACCATGGACCTAGACCAAAACCAGGCTGAATGCTACATCTAAGCAAGTCCAAGCTGTAAGACAGTTAGCTACTTGTATTTGGAAAACAAAGCAAAGTAGATAACGTTTGTAAATACTTAGCAAAGAACCAAGGGTAAAACTCAGCTCTGGCAATCTACGCCTTATCAAGTCTGACATGTGTCTTCCTAGAAAAGATAACATTATTCTTGTTTTTAAAATCAGTCCATCACTTTGATGTGGAGCAATAAATGGTTTTCACCTGTAGTAAAAGCAAATTCACTTGTGCCTCTAATGGTAGATTGTGATAAAGTGAAATTGCTTGACTAATGGGCAGCGCTGGATGCAGGAAGTGAGGTAGTCGTACCTGGTGAAGTGACGGGTCGTGGCACTTAAGTGACTTCCTGTCATTACAGTGCCATCTACGTACAACATGACAGCAAATGATAGTCTTCTTGTAATTGATGCAACAAACATGGCGTGGTTCATTGGTCAATAGACCCAGGCCAACATGGCCGCATTTTAACCTTTAAAATTGATGTTTGCTCAAACTCTGATCTGTGCAATTGTTTAACTAATACAACAGAACCTGTCTTAACCCATTCCCGCATATTGACGCCGTTTGACGCTTCTGTAAAAGTCACTTTATGAACTGTTGCGATAAATAGAGCATTTGCTCCACAGGAGCAAATGCTCTATTTTTCACAATGGTTTCAAAACTACACAATTCAGAAAATGTCCTTTTCTCTAGTTAATGCTCCTTTTTGGTAGATTTAATCAAAAGTTATTAGGTCTAAAAATAGTCTAAGTGGGAATGGTTTAAGTGACCATTAAAAAGAGGCTTAATTAAGGGTCTGTAAGGCAGGCGGTAGCTTAATGCTTGTCAAAAGTAATGCAGAAAGCTTCTATAGGAGCTTTCTGCATTACCTTTGCCTTGCATTAAGCAACCACCTGCTTTTTAAGATTCCTGTGTCCATTCGATATAAGGTCACTTAAGACAGAATCTACTGTATTTAATTCATTCAAGCTTTTTAGAAACTGCTGACCAATTAATTAGAAATAGGTTGTATAAGATACTGAGTAACTGAACTTCTCATCTAGATCCTGGCTATTTGCAGAAGCTAGTTGGGTGACTACAATCAGTATATGGGTTAATGGAGGAAGTGTCCAAACTGGAATCGCAGATTATAGAAATAGTAAAACAGTGGTTATCCCTTTAAAATGTGGCACTAATGAGTTTACTGTCATTTGCACATAGAGGAGCTCTCTGATCAGGGTCTGCATTGCTTGTTGTTCTAAATTTACCTGTTTATCCTGTTTGGACACTGCCAATATGCAATGACACTATTCCACTCTATTTATTCAGTGTTGAAAAGAGTTAATCATTTTATATAGAGAGCAAGAGTGTTATGAAGATGCATAATGCACATATAAATTTTAAATTGATTTATAATATACATGTACTTAAGTAATAAAGGTCAGAACCCTTAGAATGTTAAAACCCTTTTCTTCATATAAACACTTTTTCATGCATTTGCAAACAGAGGAGACCCAGCTTAGATGGCTCCTATAAGAGCCATCTGATCTGGGTCTGTTCTGTTTGCTAGTGGAATTTAATTGACATGCATGTTTCTTTAGTTTCTAAAATGGCTACAATGTTCCACCTTCCAAACTTCATTATAACTATTTTGTCTATGAATATTCAGTAGTATTGAAATTTGGAATAAATATTGAACAGGGAAAGGGTTAATAAATAAACAGAGAACAGGGAAAGGGTTAATAAATAAACATATAGAACAGGGAAAGGGTTAATAAATAAACATAGAACAGGGAAAGAATTAATGTGAAATGACCCATCACTGTTTAACCCTTTCCCTGTTCTCTATTCAGGTATTGAGAAATCAGGACACCATGAATATTTATTAGCTGATTTTTTTATAATGTGAACTTTTCAAGGAAACCTTTTGCTTTGACAAAATTTTAATACTGTAGAGTCAGATCTATATCATGTCAATTGCAAACAGAACAGACCCTGATCACCCAGCTCCTATAGTAGTCATCCGATCTGGGTCTACTCTGTTTGCAAATGCGTAAAAAGGAGTTTATATGAAGGAAGGTGTTAAAAGGAAAGTGTTAATGATACAGTCCATTCAGTATGATAGCTTTAATATTCTACAGGAATTTAAATGACAAACAGTGCAGACCCTGGTCGGTTAGAGGACTCCTACAGGAGTTTGTAAATTTTAGTGACACTTTCCCACACTCAAAGGTTTAAAACAACTACAATCACATAATTGACACAAATCCTCATTGCCCTGTCATAGTCCTCATGATTCACCCGCACTTTCAAACTTCACAAATGAGAATCTTATCTTTTGCATGATGGAAAGTTTAATTTAAAAAATTGTTGGATGCAGTTTAGAGTCTAAATAACTTACTGCCTGATCAGAATTCAAAGTGTGAGCTTGGATTAATAACTGCTGAATTATTGGATTTGATATAATCCAGAGATTAACTAATAATATCACATTTAATCTTAGATCAAACTGATGTGCAGCTTAACACATGCACAGTAACGAAAGAAAAAAAACTCTTTGCACGCTAAGTAATTAGTCATCTGCAACAATTGTCATCTGCTTCAGTTATTAATTAAAAATTCTCTCATTTCTTTGCAAACATCGGTCAAAGTGTCAAACAGTTTGAGACGCCACACGATTCGGCGTTTCATCAGGATCCGCGATGTTTTCATATGTAATCATGGTTTGGCCACCAGCATACAAACACTTATATCAGAGTGTTTAGGAGACGCTTGATTGGGATTTTGTTGTGCACTAATGGCAGGTAAAACATATTAACTCATTGAATTCAGGAAACAATTGTTTTGTGATTTACAAGCAGTATAGACACAGATCAGAGGACTACTAGAGTAGTCAAGGTCTGCACTGGTTGTCATTCAACATCCTTTCATAAATTTAAGCATTTCGTACTGAATGGACTCTATCAGTAAACACAGATGGACTGGTCTATTTTGGAAAGTTCAGCATTGAAATTGTTAAGGGCAAATGTCATAATAGATATAAACTTAAGGTATGCCAAATGGACTAGGTGGTCCACTGGGAGAAGAAAGGCAGTTTTGTTATGTGTAAATCTGTCACTACCTTGGCCATGTAATTTGATGCTGAAATATACTTTCTGATCAGTTTCTGTGACAGGGTTTGTATTCATGCTTAACTTGGTTCAGGGGATGCACATTGTGCGTTCACTTGCTAATCAAGACAAAACTGCACTTTGCAAATAGCTTGCATCCAGATCAGTCACTAAAGTTTTTTACATCTAATGAAAGAGTTTGTGGCTTAGTCAATAATTTAAAACGAAACTAAACCAACAGTATACTGTAGATAAAGTTTTGAGTTGTTACAATATATTGTAAGCACGGGAAGTTTTATTGAAGTGACCTGTAGCAATTATAGGGATACTTGATACACTGTGACGGTCCCCAGACTCCTGTGTGCCAATGCACGGTCTCTTGTCTTGAATAGGACTTATTGGAGGGAAAGGATATTTGAGGCTGAGGTAATAGGTAAGGAATGTCTAACTGGCTCTGGTCAGGTGCACTAATAGAGATGTCAAACTTGAGCTGCCCAACTGACTAACTATATGAAACAAACTGTAGTAATAGGCTTTCGCGCGCTCACGAATGATATACAGCAAAGTCTTACCAATATATCCACTCAAAAGAAGTATAATTCTTTGTTTAACCCTTTCCCTCATATAAACGTGTTTTCACGCATTTGCAAACAGAGAAGACCCAGATCAGACGGCTCCTAGAGGAGCCGTCTGATCAGGGTCTGCTCTGTTTGCTAGTGGAATTTGAAAGATCTGATTCTTTACTTTCTAAAATAGTTACAATGTACCATATTCCATATTTCATTATAACTATTTTGTCCATGAATATTCAGTAGGTATTGAAATTTTGAATAACTATAGAACAGGGAAAGGGTTAATGCAGGACAAATCTTGTGCAGAAAGCTCCTTTAGGACCTTTGCATTACTTTTACCCTGCATTAACACATTACCCCCTAGTGACGCATTTTTGCGCCTCTATAAAATTCACATTGTGAAACCATTGTGATAAATAGAGCAATAGGTATTGGAATTTGGAACATAGAACAGGGAAAGGGATAATTAATGAAATTTGACATTTATCCTCAAATCCTCCTTATCATTTAGTTCATCTTGACTTAACTGTTTGCATGCTAGCAATAAAATATGAATAATGCAAACAGTTTGGATCCAGATGAAACATCTTATTAGGACCCAATTTGTTTGACACTTTGAGACCATAGTTTTGCAAAGAAATGTGAGGAATTTTATTTTTAGAATTGAAGCATACATCAATTATTGTTATAGAAGAAAATTTACTTAGTGTGCAAAGAGTGAACTGATATGACAATTGCAAATTTTAATCAACTTCTTTAATAAAACTGATAAGAAATACATGTAATACTGATGTAAGATCTTAAATGTTTTATTGTTTAACCCTTTACTCCATAAAATTAAGTCTTTCTATGCCTTTGCAAACAGAGTAGACCCAGATCAGATGGCTCCTATAGGAGCCATCTGATCAGGGTCTGCTCTGTTTACTTATGATAAAATATAGATAAGATTCTACAGTTTCTGCCCTTGTAAAACCTTCATGTGTCCATGAGCTGTTATTACAAATAATCTAAGTAATATTCATGATGTCATTATTTCTTACATGTAAATTCATGGAGTAAAGGGTTAACATTATTCTCTGCTGTTCAGCCATTAAACCCTTTACTTGATGAATATTCATCATAAATGAATAATCATCATATTCTGCAAATTATGAATAGTAATGGCGTTAATTCATGCATTATAAGTATAGAATTTATTTGTAAATCATACATGTCAATCACATTAACCCTGGTTCCCTGTTCTAAGTTTATTACAAATTTCAATACCTAATGAATATTCATTTACAAAGTAGTTATAAAGACATATGGAAGTTGTGACATTGTAGACAATTTAGAAAGCAAAGAAACAGACCTATCAAATTCTGTTAGCAAACAGAGCAGACCCTGATCAGACGGCTCCTCTAGGAGCCATCTGATCTGGGTCTACTCTGTTTGCAAATGTATGAAAACATGTTTATATGAGGGAAAGGGTTAACTACAGAGAAGCAGCTATGTAACATAGTAGTACACTGCAAACCCTGATCAGACATCTCCTACAGAAGCTGTTTGATCGAGGTCTACTCTGTTTGCAAAGAGCATCTTAATCAGGTAAACAGTGAAATCAATGTAAGGACAGGTTGCTTAGATACTGAGTTAATGTAAGGACAGGTTGCTCAAATACTGGGTTAATGTATTAAGGACCGGTTGCTCAGATACTGGGTTAATGTAAGGACAGGTTGCTCAAATACTGGGTTAATGTATTAAGGACCGGTTGCTCAGATACTGGGTTAATATAAGGACAGGTAGCTCAGATACTGAGTTAATGTAGTAAGGACAGGTTGCTCAGATACTGGGTTAAATGTATTAAGGACAGGTTGCTCAGATACTGTGTTAATGTAAGGACAGGTTGCTCAGGTACTGAGTTAATGTAAGGACAGGTTGCTCAGATACTGGGTTAATTTGTAAGGACAGGTTGCTCAGATACTGGGTTAATGTATTAAGGACAGGTTGTTCAGATACTGGGTTAATGTAAGAACAAGTTGCTCAGGTACTGAGTATCATCTTTTTCATTTCAACCCTTTCCAAAATTATACAAATGCTTTGCCATGCCTTTGCAAACAAAGTAGACCCAGATTAGAAGTTCCTGTAGGAGTCATCTGATTAGGTCCTGTTCTGTTTGCTTATCAAACTATAATAGATCTGATACTTCAGTTTCTATCAATGCTAAAAATTCATGTTAACATTATCCATTTATAAAAAATCAGCTAAAAGATGTTGATGATGTCATTATTTCTTAAATGAATATTCAGCAGGGAAAGGGTAGGTAATGTGACTCCATGTAAAACATACCCAATACATGTACATTCCAGAATCTCTTGAATATTTGGAACAAATACCTAGAATTGAAAACAATATACACCAAGATTTTAACCCTTTCCTTCATACTAATGCCTTGTCACACCTTTTCAAACAGAGTAAGACGTGTGTCAGATGACTCGACCTATAGGAGCTGTCAGATCGGGCTTAGACTGCTGTGTTTGCTTATGAAATTGGATAGATCTGACTCGACAATTTCTTCCAGTACCAAAAACATCTTGTGTACATATGCCATTATAAAAATTCAGCTTATAAATATTCATGATGTCATTATTTTTTACATGAATATTCATCAGGGAAAGGGTTAAGTAATGTGACTGCATGTAAATCATACCAAATCGAGGGCTTGGTGGAAAACTATTCTAACTCCTTCACTTTAGTGAAGGAGTTAGAATAGTTTTGCACCAAGCCCTCGAAATGCATTCCAGAATCTCGTCTATCCTTTGCATGTTTGGAACAAGTACCTGGAATATGCAAACATTAAAGACCAAGATTTTAAAAGACTCCTGGAATGATCTTGAAGACTGACCAGTCTGTGCAGTGTTTGACATTCAAAATCATCCAGCAGATTTAATCCTTTTATATTGAATGGAATTAGTGAAAAATAATGGAATAGTGCACATTAAAATTTCAGTACTTGAAGAGTTTACAAATGCAATTAGATATGTAGATAGATGTAGACATTTCTGTTATTCAAAAACAGGGGACTTTTGCTGAATATCAAATAGTCCCAGAAGACAAGAGATTGATAGGAAATGTTTGATGTTCTACAAGAAACAAAGATAGATGGATGTATTGTGAAATCAACAGTGGTCTAGAGTTACTATCAGTACACTACAGAGATTTCTGAAATGGCTCGTTCCCCATCTGACATTAGCAAAGGAAGTTTGCATATATAGTTATCAATGTTCAAATCTGTCTTTAATTTCCAGCAGGTATCTATTGTCTATTGTGCTTCAAAGAAAATTTTAAAAACTTCTTACATTTCAATTCAAATTTGGATAAATAAATGGTAGAGAAGTGGAAAGAAATACGAATAAAGTTATATTTGACGAATTCAGATAATTTTGTATGTGATCTCTGAACTCCATGGAGCAAAGTCATGATGTCCTTTGCTAAATGTTGACACTGTCAGAACTTTTTTTTTTTTTTGGGGGGGGGGGTGAATGTCATTTTCACTCTTTGCAATAAGTACTTCTTATTTGCAAAAAATCTCATTTGCTGCAATTCTGAAAGAACGTTGTTCCTTCATTTCTCCCCAGAAATACAATCAGTGTATTAAACAGTTTATATCTGTATAAAATACAATCAGTGTATTAAACAGTTTATATCTGTATGAAATCTAGACATCTGTATCCAAACTGTTTGCACAAGTAAATCACAAATTGCTGCTTGCAGACAAAGAATTAAAGCAGGTATCAATTGAAGCAGGTAGCAATTTGTTCTTAAAAAGGCCCAAGAAGGGATATCAATAAAATAGAAGCAGACAATAATTCTGATATTGTCATAAATCACCGTAATCCTTCCCCTCATATAAATGCCTTTTTCACATCTTTGCAAATAGAGTTTACCCAGATCAGATGGCTCTTATAGTAGCTATCTGATCAAGGTCTGCTGTGTTTGCTTATGAAATAATTTGGTCTGATTCTACAGTTTCTGTCATGTTTAAACTATTCCCTTGTTAAAAATTTGACTAATTGTTATTCTTCATGATGTCATTATTTCTTACATGAATATTCATGAGGTAATGGGTTAACCCTTTACTCCATAAATACACCTTTCTTCCCCTTTGCAAACAGAGTAGACCTATAGGAGCCATCTGAGCAGGGTCTACTCTGTTTGCTTTTGATATAATATAGATATGATTCTACAGTTTCTGCCATGGTCAAAATTTCATGTGTTCATGTGCTATTATAAGAAATTAATCTACCGGTAATTAATATTTATGATGTCATTATTTATTGCATGAAAATTCATGTAGGAAAGGGTTAAAAAGAATGTGGTTAGAAACGTTTTGCACCAATAATTGGAATAATAATTTCTTAATTACATATGTCAAGAATTAAAGCAGTGAAAAATTAAATATATGGCACAGCAACAGATACATGGGTGTACTCAGATTCTAAAATTGTCATTTCTCCACCAAACCCTATTTTTTGACCTACACTTTTAGAATCATCTCGAAGAGATGATTCTAAACAGTGGTCAGGACATAGGGTTTGGTGGAGAAATAAGTTATTCTTGAAAATGTATTTATTTATGCATCTTTTCTGGTCCTCTGTATACGGTACTGCTGAAGACATTGCAATGGACTACATGTGTATGGTGAAAATGTAAATGGACAGTAGCACTGGCAGCTTGACCATTGGTTAATCCTTCTTGTGCTATAAAATTACCTTAATTAATGGTAATTATGTATGGTTTTAGTTGTTATATTGATTGTGAGTGTAGCCCCAAAGTAAGGGGTCATTTATAAGAGTGGGGACATTTATTAGAGTGGGGACATTTATTAGAGTAGGGACATTTATTAGAGTGGGGGAATTTATTAGAGTGGGGGCATTTATTAGAGTGGGGTAGTATGTAGACAAAACAATATGATCAGGAAGTATGCTATATGGGTCTACACTGTTTGCTTTTATTAAGATACTTTCAGTCAGAGTGTCTGTTTGATCATCAAGTTTCTGCGACAACAACTTTTTCCAGAAGGTTAAGTACATTATTGAAACGAATCTCTAAAAATTGAGATATGACAAATGAACTTAAGTGGTAACAAGATCACTAGAGTTTTGGCTGCCAACAATGCCACATTGTTGTCACACGGATGGATCAAGTTGGTACATAATGATGAGGTTGAAGAAATTTGTAAACCACTCCAGCAGTGGTTAGCAATTGTCACGGGCAAAGACAGCTACTGAAAAACGGATATCCAGTAGTATTTTGACAGCTTTCAATCTTGATATCTTAACTCTTTCAACACTATAACCAATATTTGATGATTTCTGAATCGAGAAGATAATTTTAGTTGCTCTACAAATGAGGATTCAAACCCTAGGCTACTCTGATTACTTCTTTGTAAAGAGATGGATGTAATTCTGTTCTGAAATCTTAATAGAAGATTTTTTTCTATTGACAAATTAATTTCTTAGCATTCTAAAGGTTTATCATTCATGAATCATGATCTTGAAGCTCTAGTACTCAGAGCATCATTGTCTGCAAAACCTCGCATCTGCTTGAATTCTCAATGAAGGTTAGTTAATTTTAAGAATTATAAAAGCATGACTTGAGTCACATACTATTCTCTATCCAAATGCTCATTGTTTTGGTATTTGTTTTTAGACCCATCCTGTTTGAATAAATCTACCAAAATGGAGCATTTACTAGAGAAAAGGAAAATTGTAGAATTGTCTAGTTTTGAAACCATTGTGAAAATGATTTCAAAAGGTGACTTTTACAGAAGTTCCAAAAGGCTTCTATATGAGGGATTGGGTTCAAAGGCAGACAACAAATTTTGCAAATGACAATACATGGCAGTGAAAGAGGTAAAGACTAAAATCAATCTGACTGCCTGAGAAGTCTTTATCGTCACTTTGTTTGAACCATTAACCAGAATACAGTAAATCCCCTCTAAACTGGACGTTCAAATTAGAATCAATGTTGGTCTTTAAGACAGGTGGCAGCTTAATGCAGGGTGAAAGTTATGCAGAAAGCTCTTTTGGAAACTTTCTGCATGACTTTCACCCTGCATTAAACAGCCACCTGCCTAAAAGAATTCTAGTTTAGAGGAGTTTTACTGTATAGGCATAACTACAGTAGAACCCCTCTAATGCGATCACTTAATGAATAAACATGGTTGTCTTTAAAAGCAGGTGGTTGCTTAATGCAGTACTAGAGGAGCTTTCTGCATTACTTTTGGCCTGCATTAAGCAACCACCTGCATCTAGCACCCGGAATTATACCTCTTTTCAGTGGTCGCATTAGCGGGATTTTACTGTAATTTGTATCAAAGACATGATTTGTCATATATAAATTCTTCCAAATATCATATTTTTAAAGAATAACTTATTTATTGTTATAGTGGCAAATCATATCTTTACGAGAATGATAGTGAGAGCCATGTTTAAATGTTTCTGTGAATTACTTCTAGGAGTTCTAACATTTAAGGTTTTGTACTTTCAGCTGTGTTACCCGATCGTTACCATATAGAGAGTCACCATCTACTAGGGAGAAGTCACTTGTTCACCGATCCGGGATTTTCAGAGGGAGAGAGCATTTTGCAGGTACTTGGTCATTGTGGCTCATAGATGTGAACCCTTTCCCTGTTGAATATTCATGTCAGAAATAATGACATCATGAGTATTTGTTAGCTATTTTTTTATAATGGGATATCAACACAGGATATTTTTGGTATTTTAGTAGAAAATGTATAATCAAATCTATATATTAATTTCATAAGCAAACAGAGTGGACCCTGATCGAATGGCTCCTACAGGAGCAATCTGATCTCGATCTACTCTGTTTGTAGATGCATGAAAATGCGTTTATATGAGGGAAAGGGTTAACAGGCTGTCTAAAACTCAGTCAATAGTTTTATATAACCTTGAATAAAGGGAATTTAAGTAAAGATGCTTCAGATCAGGGTTTGAGCAGACATCAAGTTTTACAGTTATGATGATAGAGATAAACCTTTAAAAGCTGAACAGGAGTGTAAGAGCATGCCAACAGTATAGACCATGATCAGAAGGCTCTAGAAGTCCTCTAATCTTGAAGGTATGTACTGGACAGCCAACACAGTTTGGTTTTAAATGAATATTTTACAGCTTAAATTAGATTTGAAATTGTCAGGTGATAAAGAGATAGAGAGTGAGGTGTGTGGACCTACAGCGGTGTATGTGCTGGTCATTAGTAACCTGGTGCTGTGTTAGCCCACAAACCCTGCTGCAGTACCGCCAGGCTCTGGTCTATCTTGTTTCACAATGATTAATTGAAACAACTTTATCAACATTGGTTCCTTGTGTAAAGTATAAACCCTAACAAGATGTCAGTGGCCTATCAAAAAAGTTTCCCGCATGAAGGCATATGCCTGTAAGTCTTCTCTGTTGACTTGTCCAGATACTACTTTGTTGCAAAAGCTCCATTAATAATGTTATGGTACATAGAAGTACAACAAAATTTAGTGGTGTCCCTTACAACAGTATAAAAGAGCTTGTATGGCTGTCACCATAAAATATCACTGACAGTAAAATTAGCATAGTTTGTGAAAATTTGAAACCAAAATTGAATGAGGCATTTATGTTTGTATTCAAGCTTGACACTTGGATTATCAGCATCCACATTTCCTACATAAACTATAACTGTATCTACCTCTATAAATAGCAAGTTCAAGCTATAAAGCTATCAAATTTAACCCATTCCCTCATATTGATGCCTTTTGATGCCTCTATAAAAGTCACTGCTTGAAACCATTGTGATAAGTAGAGCATTTGCTATGGTTTATTTTTCACAATGGTTTCAAAAACTAAACAAATTTCTAAACTTTTCCTTATTTTCTAGTAAATGCGTCTTTTCAGTAGATTTCTTCAAAGGGGTTGGGTCTAAATATAGCCCCTATGAGAGAATGGGTGAACCAGATAATCATATTGTATGAAGGGCCTTAATGATTTGCAAATAATTATAACACCCATTTTACATAACATATGGATTGTTGATTTTAGTTACAAACCTTACTTATTGACGAGTGCTTCTAGTAAAACTTTAAAAAACAGAGCTACAGATATCAGTGCATACTCAAATTCTAAAATTGTCATTTCTCCATCAAACCCCATGTTGTGACCTTGTGCTATCTTTTGTTATCTCTATTTAAGTTTCTTACATTATTCTATATCTATTGCAATTCTTGACATTGCTGTGTTACAGCTCCTGATATCATTCTTCCATAATCTTTTTCATTTCCTAAGAAAATTGCATTATCTCTATTGTAATGATTTGCTCTCTCTCTTTCATTTATTTGTGCCACTATGTTGTTACGGTTGCAGTTTTAAGGTTTGTTTTACTCTAGCTGTTATAAATCTTGACATTGCTTTAAGACTCACATCTCTACTGCAGAATCTTATGTTGCTGTCATTTTATCAACATCTTTGTTTCAGTTCTGTGCATTCATTTGCTATCTGCAATTCTTCTGTCTGTTAGGTATTGAATTTGTTTTGATATCACTATTGCAGATATTGCCATTGCATTGCTGCAAGTATCTACGTAGTACATACATGTATATTGTTATATTACATTTACATGTATCTTCTTTGTTTTGCTATCTCTAATGCAGATATTGGCATTGCCTTGTTGCATGTATCTACTTTGCTTTGCTATCTCTGTTTGCAGAGCATTGCATTGCTATATTATTACTGTCCCATTTCTTGACATGGCCATTGTCACATTTATTATAGTCTATCTTGGTAAACATATGCTGTTTATACATTCCAGGCCCTGTATGGCTTCCTGTTTGTTGTAACATGTGATGGAGAAGTGTTCTATGCTGCCAGGACTGTTGAGCAGTATCTTGGATTTCATCAAGTGAGTTGGTGCTTTATTCAACCCTTTCCTTCATATAAATGTTTCCATGCATTTGCAAACAGAGTAGACCCATATCAGATGACTCCTCTGTTTGCGAGTGGAATATGAAAGATCTGTTTCTTTACTTTCTAAAATTGCTATAACGTTCAACCTTCCATATTTCATTATAATATTTTTTCCATTAATATTCAGTTGGTATTGAAATTTGGAATAGCATATAGAGCCGGGAAAGGCTTAACCCTCAACCGGATGAATATTCTTGTAAGAAATAATAAATACAGTAAAACCCCTCTAAACCGGAATTCTAGTAGAGAGGAATTTAGATACTTTGCGCAGGTGGCTGCTTAATGCAGGGTGAAAGTCATGCAGAAAGCTCCCAGAGGAGCTTTCTGCATGACTTTCACCATGCATTAAGCTGCCACCTGTCCCCAAGACCGATAATTTTACTAAATTTAACGTCCGGTTTAGAGGGGTTTTACTGTATTAATTTGCTGAATTTGTAAAATGGCATTATGAACCAGGGAATGTTATACAATGGCACAAACTGTACCATCACATCTACATGTAGATTATTTCATCGGCAAACAGAGCAGACCCAGATCAGAGTACTCCTACAGGAGCCATTTCATTTAGATCTAATCTTTTTGCAAAAGCATCCAATGACATTTATATCAGGTGAATGGGTAAAACAGTGCAACATATGTACAATGTATGTCTATTTCTCAACAGTAACTCTGGCTTACTGTGCACTATGTGTAAACCAGTATCAACAATAGCAAACAGTTTTGATCCACATTGAAACACATGGTAAATTTAGGTCATGATGTGTTTGACATAGTGACTGTTTTGTCATCCAGTTAACTCATCTCTTGAGCTCACTCGAAGAGCAGTCGTTTTGTGTATGTGAAAATCCAAATGTTTGTAAAATGAAATGTTTTCTGAGAAAGATCAAAGTTATTGAACTTGTCAAAATATTTACCTTTTCTTCATTAAATGGAATACCTCAAGGTACTATTGGTCTGTTTTGCCTGAATCAGTTAGCCCCAGACTACTCTTGTAATCGGAGTAGCATTTTTATTATTCATTCAACTCTTTGCATGCTATGTCATTGTCATCTATAACGATTGCAGTCCATCTCAATGCTTCTAGTATATTTTTCTTCAATTTCTGTTAAAAAGTAGGATCAGAGTGTGGACAAATATTGATCCAGATGGTGTGACAAGTTCCTCACAGTCTCAATTTCACTTAAACATATTTGTAAAAGTTATCGTAACTTAATTCATGACATGCAAAGAGATATAAAAAAAAGCTATCTTAGCCCATCACCGACATACAGTTGGAGAGATGCCGCTGATTATTTGTTAATTATTTACCGACCAAGACAGATAGTGTTCCAGGCTAGAAATAATGTTGTCCCTGGAGACGCACCTGATTTCTGTTTAATAATTTCAGTATGTTTAATTAAATAAACATCTTTACTGTGGTAGTGTTATCTATTCAGACAAAAAGTAACAGAACAAACTCAAATCACTAAGATTTATACCAGGGATTTGTGAGGCATCACTATTGATCAGTCGGAATTGATTGTATGTTTTTGTTTGATTTACAAGAAACAAACCAAAAGGATAAGATTAAGCAATTATTGTCTGCAAATAGTGTTGTCTGCTCCAATTACCTAAGTATATTATTTCTTATACCGGTATATCTTATCAGATCACAGTGACAAACATGTTGGATCCTGATGGGGGGCAGAGTTACTGAGTGTCTCATCTAGATCTACACCGTTTGCAACAGTAATGATGAATTTAGCAGTAGAGTGCTGAAGGTTATATTTAACCCTTTCCCGTATGGACTATTTTTAGATACAACCTCTTTGATTAAATCTACCCAAAAGGAGCATTAACTAGAGAAAGGGAAATTTTCAGAATTTTGTAGTTTTGAAACCATTGTGATAAATAGAGCATTTGCTCCACAGGAGCAAATGCTCTATTCATCACAATGCCGAATGGTTTCACAAAGTGACCTTTACAGAAGCGTCAAAAGGCGTCAATATATGGGAATGGGTTAACAGTTACTACTCATAAGAATTGTCTCCTTAACCCATTAATTTCTGTGATCCATACATGGGACATGGGTAAATAGTCCTGACCCAGACCAGAGGGGGTGGGGGTGGGGGGAGCTTTCTGATCTAGGCAAAGACTGCTGAACCCATGCATGTCAATGGTTTACACCAGTATATTCTTTATTTGCAATGTCTCTATCAACATGACAGATAAATGGGTTCCAAATCGAATTTGGATGAATGTAATTCTTAACATGGGACTTTATAGGTCAAGGCAATTCTAATGAGTTGTACGTTGATGGGTTTTATTGTAAACCTCATAATTATGATCTATCCCAGATGCTGGCCAGGCATTCAAAATCTGTGGGGTCCCATAAGGGAGTTATATATACAGTTAATAAAATGAGAAATATATGAGGGAATTGTATACCTTTCAAATCTCTCTGTTAATAGATTAAGACATTTTTCTCATATAAAATATAATCCTAAAACCAAAGTCTGGAAATGCCTGAATCTGTTATCAGTGTTGATATATATATATATATACGCCGCTGAAGTATCAGCAACGTCATGACAACTTTAGTTCAAAGTTGAAATTCACAATTTTTCTACCCCTTACATTTCATAAAGAAAATGGTGAAGGATATAAGTTTCCAATCTAATAACTGGTAAGAGTAAATAATATGAAAGACTCGTATTTTAGATCTAGAAAAATGTACTTTGTCTGATTTTGATATGAACTTCGGTGTGAAGCATTTATTGTGGGTGCGTTAATATAGTGTTAGTATATCTAGAAAATATAGATGTAGGCATCCATCCAGAAATCAATGTCAAATTTCAGCTGATCAGATTCGCGCATTTTGCAGGAATGCCTGCATTCATTCATCAGCATGATGAGACTGAATCGGGACCACTCCATGATGTCATTATAGTGATATGTTTGCTATTTATAAATATGTGCAAGGGTTATGCCGTAAACTTTATGTGACAGACATGCCCTATATAACAAGTACATGTATAATACAGAAAGAGATTGCACTG
This sequence comes from Azorinus chamasolen, assembly GCA_963576725.1. Lineage (NCBI taxonomy): Eukaryota > Metazoa > Mollusca > Bivalvia > Cardiida > Solecurtidae > Azorinus > Azorinus chamasolen. The sequence continues at coordinate 96,958,790 of OY755237.1, forward strand.
TCAGTATCTGCTTGTATTTCATGGAATACAGATATTGCACTGTCTGTAGCTGCTTGTATTTCATGGAATACAGAGATTGCACTGTCTGTATCTGCTTGTATTTCATGGAATACAGAGATTGCACTGTCTGTATCAGCTTGTATTTCATGGAATACAGAGATTGCACTGTCTGTATCTGCTTGTATTTCATGGAATACAGAGATTGCACTGTCAGAGTGTATCTGCTGGTATTTCATGGAATACAGAGATTGCACTGTCAGAGTGTATCTGCTTGTATTTCATGGAATACGGAGATTGCACTGTCAGAGTGTATCTGCTTGTATTTCATGGAATACAGAGATTGCACTGTCAGAGTGTATCTGCTTGTATTTCACGGAATTCATATATAGGTACAGTACAACCCCTCTAAAGTGACCACTTAATGAATAGACATTGGTGTCTTTAAAGCAGGTGGTTGCTCAATGCAGAATGAAAGTAATGCAAAAAGCTCCTGTAGGAGCTTTAGACAATACAAAAAGCTCCTGTAGGAGCTTTAGACAATACTTACATCCTGCATTAAGCAACCGCCTGTCTAACAGAGCCAGAATTAGACCTCTTTTTTGGTGTTCACATGAAAGGGATTGACTGTATATGCTGAGATTAAATGTCAGTGAGACAGATCAAAGCTAACACCAACATCAGTATCCATTGTGTAGCTTTTCAATTACCATCAGAATTTACTGCAGGACAGCCCATAAAAAATGACGGGACTTTGCCTGCTCGAGCCACCCTGGAATTACCTCTATTTACAAAATAGCTCCCCACACTACAACACCAGTTAACCTTCTACGCACATGATGTTCAACTTTCTATTAATCTTAAAAGCCTCAGATTTAAGAAGATAGAATTTCATGTAAAAAAGACTGAAAACCATCATTAAACGTATGGCAACATTCAATTTTCCTTTTATTCTGCCATTTTATTGCAGTTTCATATAGTTCAATTATTGGTTATAAGTTTGAGGAACCCCCTAAAATGATAATGGCTATGGTAATGGTATGAGAAAATGGAGAAAACCTTCTTCCTTTATTGAAACTCTCCTACATGAGGGGAACAAGTAATGGTTTTAAATTTGAAATAAATTCACTTTTATTGAAAGAGTATTATGCTAGTTGGTATTTTAGCCAGCTAACCGGCTATTACTGTGGAAGACCTGTTGTTTTGATGCAGGATTCCAAAATTTTGCACAGTTTTATTTTAAGAAAATCGAGGGGAAGGGGAAATTGCCTATTGATTTTGGAGCAAGATTTTCATTTAATCTCTGGCTTTGAAATAGAATTGGGAGAAGTTTTAACAACTTTTGACTTTTCACCAATATTGGTTTTGTCTACTTCATAAAATTCAAAAGTCAGAAATGGACTCATCTTTTCCAAGTCTGATTTTTTCTATGTTGATCTTGCTATAAAACAGTGATTATCTGAGGAAACTCCAGGAGAACCATGTCAGAAATTCGACTTCTTACAATTGAGCTGTACTGATTTATTTGTGCATTAAAGTGTTCTGATCAGATTTAACCTTTAAACCTCATCTTGCTGATAAAATTAATGTCCCCCTAAAAGTTTGGGGCTCATTTTGTATGACTGAAATTCTTTTAAGTTCTAATGTATGCCGATCACAGCTAGAAGTTGGGATTGTCATATAGAAGAACTTATGATAATTTCTGGTCCCAAGTTCGCTGGAGCAATGTTTACTTCTGATTCATCTTTGAGAAACCAAAAATCATACAATGCTTGCAGTCAGCTCAACATTATAAGTCACCATAATGTTTACACACTTCTGAATGAATCTTTTGAGAAACCAAAAACTAAACAATGCTTGCAGTCAGCTTGACATACTAGTAGTCACCATAATGTTGGTTAATCCTAAATTTCCCTGTTAATATTCATGTTAGAAATAATGACAGCATGAATATTTATTAGCTGAAGTTTTATAATGGCATATCTACACAGGTATTTTGGTATTGGTAGAAACTGTAGAAACAGATATATATTATTCCATAAGCAAGCAGAGCAGACAGCTCCTACAGGATGTGTGATAAACAATGTAGAACAAGATTTAGACACTGCATTTTAACCCATGTAAGAAAGCATGACATAATATAATTTTTTAAAGGGAAAGTTTTGCTTGGATGAAAACTATAGATTAAGATCTATACCATGTCAAAAGCAAACAGAGCAGACCCTCTGCAGATGGCTCCTATAGGAAGTGTCTGATCTTGGTTACTCTGTTTGCAAAGTCGTGAACAGGTGAGTATATGAGGGAAAGGATTAAATGTGATTGCTTATCTGATTCAACACTGTTTGCAAAGTCTAAAAGTTGATTTAGGACTTATTGAATAAAATGATTTTATTTGTCTTTGTAGTCTGACATTATTCACCAGAGTGTGATGGAGCTGATTCACTCTGAGGACAGGGATGAGTTTAAGCGCCAGCTGACCTGGAACTCCATGCTTCCATCAGAAAAATCCAACTTGACGCTTCATGAAGTTATGATGCCAGGTATCAAGTGTTCTCTAACTACACTAATAAATCCATCCCCCTCCCCACAAAGCCGACGCCCCCTTCACACAAAAAAGAATTAAAAAAATTACAATTTCCACTCAAATGAAAAAATTCAGTCATTGAAGGTTTGGTACCATATTCCTAAAAAAACTCTAAAAATGTTAGATATAATATTTTAGTAATTTGTTTTAATGCCCACCATGGCAAAATGTAATGTCCTGAATTTGATTTTAGGTAAATAAATGCCAGACAACTCACCTACAATAAACCTCTCTGTAGTAACAAAGTTAACACACACCCCACTCCATGAATATTCATGTAAGACATAATTGATGTATGAATATTAATTAGCTGAATTTTCACAATGTCATCATGAACAAGGGAATGTTTACCATAGCAGAAAGTGTAGAAATAGATCTATGTCATTCATAAGTAGGATCATTCTGATCTGGGTCTACACTGTTTGCAATGGAATAATGGGGTAAAGGGTTAATGCAGGAAGAAAATAATGCTGTTTGCATTGGTTTGCCTTGCATGAAGCAACCGCCTGCTTTAAAGACATTGTTTATTCACCATGTAAATTAAGGAGGTTTTGTGGTATATTTTTTCTGCCCCAAGGGGGCATATTGTTTGTTGCTGAGACTGTCAAACAACTATTGATCAAACAACTCAAACCCTGTATAATAACTATTAAATAAACAACATTGTTTTCAAATACAGGTGGTAGCTTAATGCAGAATTAAAGCAATTGAGAGCTTTCTGAATTGCTTTCTGTCTGCATGAAGCAATCATTTGTGAACAAATTGCAAGAAGCTGTTTTCCAAAAATTTAACGCCCCAGGGAGCATTTATTAGAGACAATACTTTAAGTCATATTTGGTTACTTTCCTTTAATATATGACGTTGAATACCGCAACAGCATGTAGTTAGATTTGACCTTCACTTTTTACAGAGTTTTTATATTATTTTACTAAATTGTTTGCAGAAAACTACCATTATCTTCACCGGTCTTTCACAGTGAGATTTCGCTGCCTGTTGGATAACACGTCAGGCTTCATTGTAAGTATCCAACTATTTTCCAATTGTAAATTGTGATTTTAGAAAACTGTTCTTTATAGCTCCATTATAACAAGAAACATTAGAAGTTGATTGATAAGACCAGTTTGTAAGATATTTTGTCTCAATCCCATTGTACTTTGAAGAAATATCTAACTAGTTAAATTTGCCAGATTCTTTTGTAAAAAAGTATACCAAACAGGCAAGCTGATCCTGAACAATTTGTATAGCTAAATTTACATTTAAATTTTATCCAGTTATTTATACACATACATTAAGTTTGATCAAGTTAGTTTATGATTAAACAATTGACAATTGACTTTACAGTTACGGCTATTATCTTAACAGTACAAATGATTAACTTTATGGTAAAACAATTGACTCAGTAGTTACACAATTGACTTTAAAGTAATTTACTGAACCTTGTTATTTAACAAAACAAGTTCCATTATTCTGTATGTGCCATTTTTTAAAAAAAATAATTTGTCTAGAGATTCTGCCTGTTTCTTATTTTGATACTTTACCCTCAGACCTTGGAAATCAGTGGTTGGATTCGGGTGATGCATGGTCAGAACAACCGCAGTGATGAACCTCAGATGGCCCTTTTTGCCACCTGCTGCCCTTTTGGACCCCTGTCTCTACTAGATCTTCCATCACGAGAGCTGACTTTCAAATCAAAACACAAAATGGATTTTGCTCCACTTTCAATGGATAACAGGTCAGAACCTACCTAAATATAACATCATATGTCCATACAGGTCAGAATGTTCTTAAATATATGATTAATATCATATGACCATATTAACCCTTTCCCTGATGAATATTCATATAAGTGATAATGACATCATGAATATTTATTAGATTATTTTTTTTTATAATGGTATTGTACATATAATTGTTTGGTATAGGTAAAAGCTGTAGAGTCAGTTCTGTTATAAGTTCATAAGCAAACAGAGGAAACACTGATCAGACGGCTCCTGTAGGTGGTGACTGATCTGGGTCTACTCTGTAGGTGGTGTCTGATCTGGGTCTACTCTGTAGGTGGTGTCTGATCTGGGTCTACTCTGTTTGCAAAAGGCATGGACAAGTATTCATATCGAGGGCTTGGTGCAAAACTATTCTAACTCCTTCACAGAGTGAAGGAGTTAGAATAGTTTTGCACCAAGCCCTTGATATAATAAGGGAAAAGGTTGCCATGCTGAGAATGACCTGGCAAACATTTGCAAACAGCTTGGATCAGGATGAGATGTCAAGTAACCTGGAATTTTCATCAGGATCCAAGCTTTTTGACATTTATTTCTGTTGAACTTGTGGATATATTAATTTTAATGCAGTGAGGTACTTAGCTGTTTGACACTCAGTCAATAGTTTCTCAAAAACTTGATCAAATTGAAAGTAGTCAAATTGCACCAGATCCAAATTTGAGCAGACAATATTTTTCCACAGTGGGTTAAGGTTTAAAAAATAATGTAATAAGAAATCCCTACAGAGAAATATCTTGCATGTCAAACATTGCTTAGTTGCCACATCATTTTGTCTTGTTCCTTGACAGTCTATTATAAAATGTCACCCTACATTATATCTACAAAGTCAGTATAGCACTAGCAACTTTATTGCACAATGTGATATTTACCTGAAACACAAATGCAAGGTGTATTTATGGAGTAATGGTTTAATAATCATAATAATGAGCTAGATATATGTTAATGTTGCACATCTGTTGATAATTTGCCATTTGCTTTGTTTTGTAATTAGCTAAAACGTATCATGAACGTTTCATTAAATTTACCTCTATCTATTTTTGTCTATTAAATGCTGAATTCATGACAGCAGACTTTATTAACCCTTTACCTGATAAAAACAACGCATTTTCACACCTTTGCAAACAAAGTAGACCTCGATCAGATGGCTCCTTTAGGAGCCATCTGACCACATTCTGCTCTGTTTGCTTATGGAATTATATAGATCAGATTCTACAGTCTCTGCCATGGCAACAAACCCTGTGTTTATAGACCACCATTTTAAAACTTCTGTGTTTATAGACCACCATTTTTAAAACTTCTGTGTTTATAGACCACCATTTTAAAACTTCAGCTTATAAATGTTCATGGTGTCATTATTTCTTGCATAATTGTTCATGATTGAGAGGGCTAATTTTACACACAAATGCATATATTTCATATGGCAAGTAGGGGGGTCTGTACGGCACCTGTTTGAACACCTTGAGAGTTACCATACTGTCTCTAATAAACACTCCCAAGCATTGCTTTCAGTCTGCATTAAGCTGTCACCTGTATTTTGAAAAACCTACACTTCTGTATTATATGATTAAAATATAGTATTTTAATTGTTTTATTAATCATTAGTCCACCCCCACCCTTGAAGTAAGGGGGCATTTATTAGAGTGGGGACTTTCATCAGGGAGAATATGGTATTATCATTATTGTAGTGAGCAAAAGTTAATCATTCAAAGATAATTGCTGGGTACAGTCAGATGTAAACTGAAAGGTCAAAGCCCCTTTCTTCCATGACAGGGGACCTTTTATTGATCCGTATGGCAGGGCTGGTGATCCCATGACAGCGGGCCTTTTGTTTAGTGCAACAGTAAAGTTATACAATACCTGCAAAACTACTGGATCAGTTCGTCCTCCGAAGTGTTGTTATGTGTCGACCGGTGTCAGCGGTACACTTCAGGATTTTCGCTTCACAAGTTTTTGATATGATTTTAATTTGACAAATTAGATTTTTTGTTTAAAAGTTAAAGATCAGACCCCTCACATTTGATGCTTTGCATGCCAGTGGTGAATGTGTTATAGCATATACCTACAGTTTGGATCAAGATGAGAACAAGAATAACATGGCTTCTCATCTGGGTAGAAACTTGTTCAAACTTTTACTACATTTTTAAAGAGAAAATTAACAAAAAATAAAATTCAGTACTATTGAAGACTACTTTTCGCAGAATGTTTTCTGCAGACAATTATGTGGTGTGCAAAGAATTAAATGTAACATTAGGGAAACTGATGTGTAAGTTGATAGCACAAGTTTGAATTACATAATGATCATTTGTTAAAGAATGCACAGTATTGTGACCAGGTAGGCAAAGTGTGGGTTGACTTGAATTCAGGGCCTGTAACTGATGTGTGGAATACATAAAAGTTAAAAGTTACAAGCAATAAAAACTTGTTTCTCTATTTTAAATTGATGGGTCGGTCTACTCAATATGCAAGAAAGTTACAGTAAGATGTTTCTTTTATAATTGCAATTGATAGTTCTGCCTGCATTGGGTAAAATATACCTCTTTGTTGTACTGTTTCAGAGATGTGCATTTAAGTTGTAAAATGTGACGTTTCAAATGGATGAGTTTGTAGATGAATACTAGAATTATGGGGCAATTAGTAGACTGGGTATATAATATGCTTATGGAGCGTAAGAGAATATTGAAACTTTGTCGGTGTATGATGAATGAGAGATATCATACATCCAGTGTAATATGCCCAATTCAAAAGTTTAATCATTTCTGAAAAGGGTTTTTGACAAGTAAATAATGTTTTCTTTTTCTAATAATTGTATATATAACTTTGCTCTTTAAACCTTTCAGTGTGGGCAACAAGTCACTAATGTCCTTTGTAAATTCAGATGAGTGGGCTCTTAGTGTAGCCCCCCTCATCAAGGTCTGCATTGTTTGTCATGCTACACTTTTCTTTAAAAAATCTCTGAATATTCACAGTAAGCTTGAATTGTTTGAATTTGGGAATACAGTAAAACCTCTCTATAGCGACCACTAAACTACATCAATTATTTTGTGTTAAAGGCAGGTGGCTGCTTAAAGCAAGGTGAAAGTAAAACAGAACGCTCCTATAGGAGCGTTCTGTTTTACTTTCACATTGCTTTAAGCAGTCACCTGCCCTAAATGCCAGCTAATTAACACAATTTAGTGGTCGTTATAGAGAGGTTTTACTATAGTCTATTTGAAAATTCAGTATTGATAGAGTAAACTTTGGATACTGTTGTATCTCAAATCATTATCTTTGATTTTATCTACAATAGTTCAGATATGTGCTACTAGTCAGATTTTATACACAATATGTTTAGCATTTTGATTCTTTTTTCTGTTGACAAAAACTGCTAGATAGATACTCTTTTAACCCTATTTACACTTAAGTAACCATATTTGGTAAACTTGTTATTCTTTAATTTTAAAAGATTTGTTTTCTTTTTCAAAACACATTCAGCATGCTTTTCTCCAGTTACACTCCCATTTTGGTACTCATTAAGATTTCCTCTCTGAAATGATTTTAATAAATACCAATAATATAAGGTTTGACTGATAAAGAGACAACTGTTTTAGCTGGAATGACAAAAAGTGCCTAGGTGAGCTACTGGGATTGCCCTGTGTCAGTTGTCGTCTGCTATGCAACATCCGTTGTCAACAATTTTTTTAACCCTTTACCTGTCCAATGTTCATGTAAGAGACAATGACATGTTGAATATGTATTAGATTTTCATCAAATGTTTGAAGAATGATCAGTAAGTTACTGTCTATGAGATATTTATAAAAATGTTCTGGTCTGTTGTGTAAAGAGGGCACAGGAGCTAAATATATGTTTTATTCACATTTCTTTAAACAACATGCCTAAAGACTACAAGTGAAGAAAATTTATACAAATAAAAATGTGGTAATGTTTGATATTTGCTATATAAAATAATATATAACTGTCTGCTAATAGCCCTAAACATTTGGACAACCAATCTCCACCATTGATTTGTAAAAGTGAATAATTTAATTTGGCTGAATTTTGATAGCTTACAATACAGTACAATACAGTACAATACAATACAATACAATACAAGGTCTACACTATTTGCCTAAGTGTACGTGTCAGTCTGAATACTGTGGGTAATTAGAGAGTATTATTATTGTCTACTTCAGAGGGAAGATGATGTTTGGATACAGTGACAGGGACCTTGCTGCTAAGACAGGATATGACCTTATTCATCCGGATGATCTCAACTATTTTGCCTCAGCTCACCAAGAATGTAAGTATTTAAATCTTGATGTTCATCTATTACCAGTACTCAATTACAGACTCAGAGGCTCAGATAAGATGCATAAATTAAAAGTTTTCTCCTTTATATCTCTCCCAAATCCTATGTTGTGACAATTCTTTACAATTGTCTCTTTGAGAAGATTCTACAGAGTGGTCACAACATAGGGTTTGGTTGAGAAATAATGATTTAATCCTTTCCCTGATGTTTTCACGCATTTGCAAATAAAGTAGACCCAGATCAGACGGCTCCTGTAGGAGCCTTCTGATCACGGTTTGCTCTGTTTGCTTACAAAACTATATAGATCTCATCCTATAGTTTTTGTCTAAGCCACCACTTCCCTTTCAAAGCATTACCACATAGAACTAAGTTAATCAATATTCATGAAGTGATTAATTCAGGCAAAATTGTTCAATAGAGAAAGGGTTAAGTATTTGAATATGCACCATTATCTGCTCTGCTCTATAACCTTTTCCTCCATAAATGCACCTTTCAACGCCTTTGCAAACAGGGTCTGCTCTGTTTGTTTATGCCATGATATACAGTTTGTGCCTCGATAAAAAATTCCATGTTCATAATGTCATTATAACAAATCAGTCATTTAATAGCCATAATGTCATTATAACAAATCAGTCACTTAATATCCATGATGTTATTATTATTTACATGAATATTCCTGTAGTAAAGGGCTAATGAATCATTAAATGAATGTTGAACCCTTTCCCTCATGAATAGTCATGTAGGAAATAATTTTATTATGAAAATTTAAAGCTAAATTTTCATAATGGTATATCACTAAGTGAACAAAAAATGTGGTTGCTAGTCTCCCACATGTACCCCTCATTTCCTCAAATTCCAAAATGTGGCCTCTAATCTCCCATATTTGGGCCCCTAAGATTTTAGGGTTTTTTTATATATAATATAAAACGAATCGAACATTTAACATATAATTTTTTCAAACTTTATTGTCCTTTTCCACTGTTTTTCCTTTCATAAATACTATATTGATTAGTATAGATATTAAAATCTATAGGGCTTATTTTAACTTTATGCTTAAATTCAATTATATGTCACGTTAAATAGACGTAATGTATTGAAAATGGCAAAGTACCCATTTCACAAAAAAACATCCCACATCTCATACACTATTCAGTTTTCCATTCAGCTATGGATATAAATTTTCCTAAAATTTGCTTGTTTGTTACAGTGATAAAAACAGGCAGTGCGGGCTTGATAGCATATCGCTGGCTGACGAAGAACTATCAGTGGTTGTGGTTGCAGTCAAGCTGTAAAGTCATCTACAAAAACAGCAAGCCCGACTTCATCATCATTACCCATCGACAGCTCACGTAAGTGTCCAATCAAAAAAACAAATTTCACTTTTCTTTACATATCGATAGAACTTAGGTTAATGCCATTTCAAAACTCAGGTGCATGTATGTATATGGACACATGTTCACCTGTGTATAGAATAGTTTGTAATCAATATACATTTGTATCTTGAAATTAGCTCCATATCACCACCTGTTTAAATTAAACCTTTCTTTCATGTAAATGCTTTTTCACACATTTGCAAACAGACTAGACCCAGTTCAAGCATGCCTTTGCAACTTATGGCAGCAAACATTTTAGTGTGACTTATTAAGGTCAAGGTCATACATCAGGGCCAAAGGTCAAACTTTGGGGGCATAGTGTTTCACTAACACATCTTGTTTTATATTTGTATAACAAGAATTAATTGACATTCATAACTTTTGTTGTGTTTTTGACATTCTTCAAATAGAAATCCTATACAGGTTGCAATAGGCCTAATTGAGACATCCCATCCTAGCTGTTTGCCATGAAAAATCTAGAAGTTTTGAAAAGGTTTCCATAATTTAATGCTAAATATTTCAGGTTGAAGAACACAACAGTGTATAACTATAGGGTCCATTAACCTATTCCCTCATATTGATGCCCCTTGATGCCTCTTAAAAGTCACTTTTTGAAATCATTGTGATTAAAAGAGCATTTGCTCCATATATAGGAGCAAATGCTCTATTTATCACAATGGTTTCATAACTGCACAATTCTGAAATTTTCCTTTTCTTTAGTAAATGCTGACCTTTTTGGTAGACTCATTCAAAGATATTGGGTCTAAATATAGCCTATGAGGGAATGGGTTTAGTATGAAAAGCTTCAAATTGTTAGAGGATTTTGAATGTCAAACAGTGTAGATCCTGAAGAACTCTCCGTTATAGGTCTACACTGTTTGTAAATGACATTGCACTTATTTCCCTAATTCAGAGAGTTAAAAATTTAATTGTAGACAATATTGTGGTACAGTAAAGCCCCTCTAGACCAGACATTAAATTTAGTATAAATATCGGTCTTGGAGACAGGTGGCGGCATGACTTTCACCCTGCATTTGAGCAGCCACCTGCCTAAATGTATCTGAATTATTCTCTTACTAGACTTCCGGTTTAGAGGGGTTTTACTGTTTAACATTATCAAACTTGTAAAGCATATATAATTTGAAGTATATTTTTATTGTAAACAATTTGAGTTCAATGAATATTCAATGCAATGTATTCTTATGCAAAACCACAGATTGACTTCAAAGCAAACTCCATGATCTATTCATGGTGTGAGCATGTACAGTAGAACCCCTCTAATGCGACCACTTAATGAATAAACATGGGTGTCTTTATAAGTAGGTGGTTGCTAAATGCAGGACAAAAGTAATGCAGAAAGCTCTCTGCATTGCTTTTGTCCTGCATTTAGCTACCACCTGCATCTAGCACCCATAATTATGCCTCTTTTAGGTGGTCGCATTAGCGGGGTTTTACTGTATTTGGTAATTAGTTTAAATAATGAATGCAAATATTATTTTATGCAGATATTATTTGTCTGTTTTCAAGGTATTATTTTATGGCATATTTTAAGTTTACCCCTTTCCCTTACATAAACACTGTTTATGCCTTTGCAAACAGAGTTGACCCAGATCAGATGACTGCTGTAGGAGTTGTCTGATCAGGGTTTTCCTTGTTAGCTTATGAAAATATATAGATGTGATCCTACAGTTTTTGTCAAAGCAAAATAGTCTTGAAAGTTTTACATTACAAAAAATCAGTTTATGAATATTCATGTACTAACTAATTAATGCATAAATGTTCATTATGGAAAGGGTTAATTATTCTATTTGCCAAATTATGATAAGTTTTACAATTTCAGAAAAGTCAATTATTCATCTACCCATCAGGTGATTTTGTTTATAAAGCTTTTAGTTGAGTCTGAGTTTCGTTCTCAAGCTTTTGATTGGTCAGATTTGAATTCTCAAGCTTTTGATTGGTCAGATTTGAGCCAAAGGCTCAAATCTGACCAATCAAAAGCTTGAGAACGATCTCAGACTCAACTAAAAGCTTTATAAGCATGGATCCAGGTGATTGTGTTTATAAAAAGTAATAGAAGACAATTTCAGCTTGAGAACTGAAAATTGTAAGAGATAATTACTTGTGTATTGAACCCAAACCTCTGATATATTTCAGTGATGACGAAGGTCAAGATTTGTTCCATAAGCGAGGTAATGAGTTCAAGCTCCCTTACCCTTTACTGGATCTGGACATGTGTGCTGGATTTGACTTTCCAAATGAAGACCTTGTGTCTAAAATGAAAGGTCCTCGAAACAAAAAACAGAAGCCACAAGTACGGGACTTCATACAAAACAGCAAAAAAAGAAAACTTGACAAAACTTCTGTAAATGGTTTGAACTGTTATGGAGCATACTCAGGTATAAATGGGTATGAGAGTGGTGAATACAAGCCGGAGTTTCTCTACCACTACCCAAGCAACAACATAGGACTGGACTCCGACCTTCTGTACAACAGGACGCATGGATATGGGTCTCTGGCAGGCTCTGTCTACCCTGCCGCAGACCCGTACCGACTCGACGTGGATAAACACAGCTACACAAACGGGTATTACTTGGATACCCATAGACAGTACCAGCACACCCTGTCGTATCACGGCAACAGCTATTCAGATCTTGTGGCCCAAGGCTCCAAATATGGCTACGATGTAGCCAAATATGGCCTGGAGTCATATAGTTTGGATTTAGCAAAGAAAGTGCACTATAATGATGAGTTTGGAAGACTGGATAATGAGTACAAAAAATATGGTTATGATTATCGCCCTGAGTGGTTAGCTCCAAGATTAAATGGTGGGCTTGAGCCAGTAGACTTAAGATATGGAAGTGCTTTGGAACAAGGAACATCTGTGGCCAATGCATTGCAAGCCCAGTCAAACTTATTGTGTCCAGGGCAGTACAGTTCAAAAGACTCAAAAATAGGCGCCTCGGCAGATGATCTACAGTCTGTCAGTGGTAGTGCTCTCCAGACCATGAACCACAGTTCTGTAATAAAAAATATGTCTAGTCCCAGAACCATCACTCAAAATCGCTGTTCAAGTGTGGAAAATCTAAATAGTCCCAGTACAAACAATTATCAGACTGTGCATCAACAGCAACAACGAGCCAATGTCATCCATAATAGTTCTGTTTGGTCAAATTGTGCAAAGAGTGCAAACTCTCTAAACCCCAGTCCTCATAGCGTTGTATCTGACCATGGGGGAAGCCCCAAAAAGTTAAATGGGGACATAAGTGGAAGAGATATAAATAGAAACCATCTTATTGACAAGAATGAACTGTCACACATTGGGTCTGAGAGTCCAATGTCAGGGGCAACGCCTGCCTCGGTAATACATTCATCTGTAACGTACAAAAACATTCATGAAAGGTAAGTTGGTCATAAGATTCATTTTATACAGTGTTACTTTGATTATTCAAAGTAATAGAACCTGGGTTCTACAGTCACTAAAATAACTTAAACTTTATGTAATTTATATAATAACCATTAAATAAAGAAATGTTGTTGTTGTTTTTCAAAATACAGGTAGTAGCTAAATGCAGACTGAAAGAAATGCAAAAAGTTCCCCTATGAGCTTTCTGCATTGCTTTCACTTTGCATTTAGCAGTCACTTGTGCAAAAAATGCAAGAAACTCATTGTTAAAGATGTAATGCTCCCAGGAGCATTTATGTAAGATAATACAATAAATGCTTGTAAAGTCCTCTCAGGCAATAAATACAAAATCTCAAACAGATAATACATTTCAGGTAATTTTTCCTTGACTTTAATGATGTGTGTGAAACTTGGGCTTAAATAACAAGTTGATCAGAATTAAAAAAGATATATTTACTGACTTTTAAAAATAAAAATCTATATGGTAGTGGTATAATTATTATTTTTGGCTTTCAAGATCTTCTTTTATTTTTGAATTTATTTTTCATTACTATTATGGTCAATCATCAAACAAATCAATGATGAGCTTATGGTGATTGTTCTCACTGTGGGTAACTGTATCATGTCCGTACCAGCTTTTCTGCTATTTGTCATGTGAGTTTCGAAATGGCAACAGTTATACAACGTGTATTGTTCATGTTGATGATTTTTGTAGTCGAGGCACAAAAACATACACATATGACAGCAAAATCCTTTCCCATCAGACCAGGTTTTCTAAAGATACAAATTTGGATTAGCTTTTCTAGTTTTAATGTAGATATAGATGGAAAGAATTGGGATGACAAGGCTAGTTTGAATTATACTGGGTTTATGAATAAGTGTTTGTGGAATAACAAATGTTAGACTGTACCTATTACTCCTAAATAAAGCTGTTTTGAGTAATATCACATTACTGTCTGGTAACCCTTTAAGCCATGAACATTGATGTAAGGAATAATGACATCATGAATATTAATTACATGCTTTTTTAAAATGAAATTTTAGCACATGAAATTTTTGCTATGGCAGAAACTGTATAATCAGATCTGAATTATCCCATAAATAAACACAGCAGACCCTGATCAAACATCTCAGACAACAGGCATCTGACCTTGGTCTTCTCTGTTTGCACAGGCATTTAAAGGTGTATTTATGGAGTAAAGGGTTAATTTACACGTTTTAGTGTTGTGTTATTCCAGACTGCATCTTAGTTGTTAATTATGACATTAACGTTGACTTCCAACTCACTTTTAACCCATTACCTCACAGGCTAGAGCCACAGGGGCTAGACCCACTTACCTCATAGGCTAGACCCACTGACCCAACCCATTACCTCATAGGCTAGAGCCACAGGGACTAGACCCACTTACCTCATAGGCTAGACCCACAGGGGCTAGACCCACTGACCCAACCTCTTTGAATAAATTTTATATCCTGAAAAGAAGCATTTAGTCTAGAGAAAAGGAAAATTGTAGAATTGTTTAGTTTTGAAACCATTGTGATAAAAAGATCTCTTATGGAGCAAATGCTCTACTTATCACAATGGTTTCAAAAAGTCAACTTTTAGAGGCGTCAAAAACCATCAAAATGAGGGAATGGGTTAACCCCTTTCCCTGAATAAACCCATTTTCTCAGTGAGGTCTCACATACAAAACATGTAAGTCGATCAATAGTGCACTACAATTGGGTATGAACCCTTTCCTTAAAATAAATGCATTTTAACACATTTGCAAACAAAGCAGTCCCAGATCAGACAGCTCCTGTCGGAGCCTTTTGATCAGGGTCTGCTCTGTTTTGCTTATGATTTTTTATAATAGATATGACTCTTCAGTTTCTAACAATACTAAACATTCATATGTAGAAAATTACTGAGCATGCAAAGATTTAAAAAGCAGTGGATTTTAAGGTATAAATATTTAAAATTTATTTTTGGTTTGTTTACAGATCATGTGACAAGCAGCCATTGGTTGGTGGTATCCCAGTTCCAGTTGTGAAGTCTCCGTGGGTGCATCAGTTCCCTGCTTCTCATAATTCTTACAGTGACTACAAAGACGCATGGTCTGTGTCTCCAAATGACATGTACTCATACCAGCGACCCACCCTGACTCATGCTCCAAAGATTGCTATACCCTGACACACTCTACAGTGAACACTATGATATCAAAACTAAGTTATTTATTCAACCATAAAGAAATATCCAGAGGGTTATAATGCAGTGATGTGCCATTGAAATGTGCCATTGAGATTGTGTCATTGAGATGTGTCATTGAGATGTGTCATTGAGATCTGTCATTGAGATCAGTCATTGAGATCTGTTCATGGTTTACACATTTGAAGTGTAATGATCAACAGTTCCTCTGAACCAAACATAAAGATGATACAAACTGTGCAAAGTGAGAGAAATATTGATATACAACAATGAACCTAGGTCATGTTTATGACCTGCTAATATGGCTCTAACTTGCCAGAACATGATTGTGGTGCACATGGTTGTGGTGCACATGGTCGTGGTGCACATGGTCGTGGTGCACATGGTCGTGGTGCACATGGTCGTGGTGCACATGGTCGTGGTGCACATGGTCGTGGTGCACATGGTCGTGGTGCACATGGTCGTGGTGCACATGGTCGTGGTGCACATGATTGTGGTGCACATGGTTGTGGTGCACATGATCGTGGTGCACATGGTCAACGACCATGTGTCGTGGTGCACATGGTCGTGGTGCACATGGTCGTGGTGCACATGGTCGTGGTGCACATGATTGTGTAGTGAGTTCTTAACTCTGTGCATGCTCAGAAAATGTCTGCAACACTAAGTCTTGTCGTCTGCTTAAATTCTTCAAATAGAATTTCTTTGCAAAAATATGGTCAAAGTGTCAAACAGTTTGGATCCTGATGAGACACCACACTATGCAGCATCTCGTCTAGATCCAAACTGTTTGCATATGTAATCATGGTTTCACTGCTAGTGTGCAAAGACTTAAGAATAATAATATATTATATTATGAAGCCAATTCTATGGGCTGGTCAATACTTGTTAAGATTGTTCCATAGACAGTGTATTTGAGTAACTGGAGACCGAAAGGTTAATGAATAAAATGGACAAGACAAGAGAGATCATACAACTACGGTATGTTTTGTTAATGTGCAATACATTTAGTATATGTGAAATGCCAAATATAAAATATAATTAGGAACAAGTCCAGAGATTCTATGATGATGAATGAGCCTTTGTTTTGTACGTATCTTTCCTATAGATAGATTAACTTAGCACACTACAGACGGACTTGTGATAAAGTGTGAAAATAGTTTGGATCCAAATGAGAGTCTAAAAATAATTTGGCATCTTCTAAGAATCCAAACCGTTTTAAATTCTGATTGTGTTGGGGGATTTTTTCGAAAGAAATGAAAGAAAATTATTAAAGCTTAGCTCAGAACCTCTCTTTAACCCATTCCCTCATACCGACGCCTTTTGACACCTCTGTAAAAGTCTCTTTTTGAAACCATTGTGATAAATAGAGCATTTGCTGCATAGGAGCAAATGCTCCATTTATCACAATGGTTTCAAAACTTCATAATTCTAACAAAATTCTTTTCTCTAATAAATGCTCTTTTCCATAGATTTATTCTAAGAGGTTAGATCTTAAAATAGCCTATGAAGTAATGGGTTAATGTATACATGTAAATTGGCCAGTGATGAATATTGTTACATGTTAATTGCTATATATTGTACTCTACCTTCTGTTGAGTGCAGTTTCTTTTAAAACAGTTGTAAAGATGTTTGCTATCAGTACATGTACAATTCCCTCATTTCATGATAAAATATAATTTGAATAGAAGTTTAATTCTAGCGCTTAGTACTTCCATCTAAGTGAATTACAATAGCAACAAAAAACTCTTTTTTTCTAGGATGCTTTTCACGTTCAGCAAGTAACCAGAAGTTATTTTAACCCTTCGCTTGCTATTCACGTCAATATACCTACCTGTAAATAGTGAAGACCCAGATGAGACAGCTCCTGCAGGAGCTGTCTCATCAGGGTCTGCACTATTTACAAGTTGATTGTGCAACCAGTGCACTCCACAGCAGTGATTGCACAGCGAAATACTTGTACACAGTGAAGATATATGTAAATATACAACAGGGCATGGGTAAAGAAGGAGAAGTGTATTTTAAAATTCAGCAAGCGAAGGGTTAAAGGAAAATTATATACTGTAGCGTCCAGTCTCAGGAAAATTCAGAATCTAATAACAAAGTATTTTACAGTACATTGCATAGACTATAAAGAAAGTATTCTTTCAATGTCTGAAATGAACAAAAGGATAAAACAGACATAATCTGCAGGCATTTTGTACGAATAAATGATTTACTCCTATTAAATGTTTTATCTGAGTTTTATTATAAACTTTGATCAAATTCATATGAAAATCACCTTCATGTACAACCTTCATGTACAATCTTATTTTATTTATTTCAACTGTCCTACATTATGCATTTATTTTCTCATTCAACCATTCGTTTACCTATACAGAGCTACAGATAATGGTGCATACTCAAATACTAAAATTGTCATTTCTCCACCAAACCCTGTGTTGTGACCACTCTTTAAAATTGTCTTGAAGAGACAATTCTAAAGAGTGGTCACAACACAGGGTTTGGTGGAGAAATGAAGTAGTTATACTTGAAAATATTTTAATTTACGCATTTTATCTGGAGCTCTGCCTATAGCTGCATTTCATTTGTTTCTGTCTGCCGCATGAAGTGCCGTCAGTATTACCTGCCATAGATTTTTATGTTCTTTTCATACACGTATACTGCAGCTGTCGACACTCCTTACAAAATGTTCTATTTTCCCACCAGAATATTTAACTCCATATTAGAATCATAACGATCTCTATAACATATGAGAGGAACACAAAGAAGACATGTTTGAATTTTTTCTTCTTCTCATCCTTAAACCGTATACTTGTTTTTTACAGTATCAACTCAACAACAAATACTGGTATCATTGATTTTACTCTTTGTATTAATTATTTTCTGTAATATATTTTATCTTCTGATATTCTGAATATTAACATTTTCTTTATTTCTCTACTTTTTACCCCTAACTCATTTTAACACCGTCACAAACAGAGTAGACTATATCAGATGACTGCTGTAGGAGCCATCTGTTTTTGGTCTGCTCTGTTTGCTTATTGAATAATATAGACCAGAGTCGACAGTTTTTGCCAAGGAAAATACTCTCTGTGATGATCTGCCATTATACAATTTCAGCTAATTAATATTCATAATGTCATTATTTGCATAAATATCATGGAGTGATTTGGGTCCAAACTTTTGCATAGGTAATCACATATCTACTTCTAGCATGCACTTTATTGCTAATTCTGCATATTTTAAATATTTGCGTGCTAGCAGTCAATTCTCCTGCCACTTATGACCTATATGCAGACAGTTTTGATCCAGATCAAGACACACAAATGTGGGGCCTGATCTGAGATCTAAACTATTTGTCACTCAGGCTCAATTTCTGCAAATAAAGCAATCACAAAGAAAACTAATAGTTTTGAGAATGTTGCAGACGACAATTGAGCGGCAGATGAGAATTGAGCAGACAACAAAATTACTTAGCATGCAAAAGAGTTATTAACCCTTTACACCATAAATATGCCTTTGTATGCCTTTGCAAACAGAGTAGACCCAGATCAGACGGCTCCTATAGGAGCCGTCTGATAAGGGTCTGCTCTGTTTGCTTATGGTATAATATAGATATGATTCTACAGTTTCTGCCAGTGCCAAAAATTCCTGAGTCCATATGCTATAATAACAAATCTAATTAATATTCATGACGTCATTATTTCTTACATGAATAGTCATGGAGGAAAGGGTTAAAATGAAAAGTGTGATTATTTGCAATTAAGATGCTGAGTAATGTGGAATCTTATCAAGATAGATCTACAAACTGTTTCATAATATCATTGTATTTTTAAAAAGAAATGTAAGAAACATTTATTTCTATTTTGATTGAAATTAACCCTTACCCTGTTGAATATTTATGTAAAAAATAATGACATAATGAATATTTATTGGTTGTATTTAATAATAGCATATGTACACATTGCTTAGTAAATAAGAATTACTATGCTAGTACATGTAGTTTTGAAGTTCAGCTGTATTTTGGGGATTTAGAAAAATTGTTAAATGCGAGCCTTGGCATTTAACTACTTTTCTGACAAGCCAAAATACAGCTTAACTTCAAAACTACTAGCATAGTAATTCATTTATCATGCAACACCAAGCAAAAATGCAGAAAATGAAGAAAAAGAAAGTTTGCTCAGGCTGTTTCTTCCCCTGAATAAAAATACATGCAAGTGCGATATACGTGATGTCATATTGGCGGGCAGTGACGTCATCAACTTTTACAACATAAGCAAACTTGATTTAATCCTTTTATATGGACAAATAGTTGAGACAAATGTGAAAACATGTGTTAAATTCGATGTTTATGTTTAATTCTGCCTTTTTCGTCATTCTGTTTTCCTCCTATTTGCTGAACCAAACTTGCATCCCAGTGGGGTCAGTACACATGCACTATACCTCACAAGATACAGCGTCGGCGTGGAAAATATTATGCTAGTAGGAAGTGGCTATATTTGGTGACGTTGCATGATAAATATAATTATACGTGTAAAAACAATTAATTCCTCTAATTTTGAACTACAAAGTGTGCCATATGTGGAAACATTATTCCTAAATTATTTCAGTCGATACATTTCTAGTTACAGTAAAACCCCTCTAATGCGACCACTTAATGAACAAACATGGCTTTCTCACATAACTTCCATTATCTCTGGGTTAGAACAACAGGTTAAGATTTTATCATTAACACGTTGGAATATATATGACGTCATACATCATATATGACGTCAAACGTGGGAAAACGATGTTCACATGTCATTAAAAGGGCAGAAATAGATCTAGATCTGCACTGTTTTGGTTATGTGAGAAAAAGAATCTGATGTGAGTTGTCTTTTAAGATCACATGTTCCTAAACTCACCAAGAAAATGTTACTAAGCTCGCCAAAGGCTCACTTAATAACATTTTCTAAGGCTCGTTTAGGAACATGTGATCTTAAAAGACAACTCGCAACAGATCCTCTATGTCTTCATAAGCAGGTGGTTGCTTAATGCATGACGAAAGTTATACAGAAAACCCCTATAGGAGCTTTCTGTATAACTTTCATCCTGCATTAAGCTACCACCTGCCTTTGCCACTGTGAATTATGCCCCTTTTTGGTGGTCGCTTTAGAGGGGTTTTATCTTGTATCTTATACCCACTGACTTTGTTTACTTTGGCTAAATGTTATCAAACCACAACATAGAATTACTTCTAAAGTACATTGTAAGTCATATTCAGAATACAGGTAGTATCTTAATGCAGACTGAAAGCAATGCAGAAAGCACCCACCTGTGTTCAAAATACAAGAATCTCCTTTTTAAAAATGTAATGCCCCAGGAGCATTTATTAGAGATAAGAAGAGGTTGGTCTTACTCAGAAATAGAACTGCTATTGTGCCAAAAGTATTAGTTAACCCTTCACTTGCTATTCACGTCAATATACCTACCTGTAAATAGTGAAGACCCAGATGAGACAGCTCCTGCAGGAGCTGTCTCATCAGGGTCTGCACTATTTACAAGTTGATTGTGCAACCAATGCAATCCACAGCAGTGATTGCACAGCGATATACTTGTACACAGTGAAGATATATGTAATTATACAACATGGCATGGGTAAAGAAGGAGAAATGTGTTTTAAAATTCAGCAAGAGAATGGTTAAATGAAAACAATTTTTAATAAGGTGGGTAGGAAGTTTTTAACAAGGTGGGTAGGAAAAATATTAGATAGATATTACATGATATGTATTTTATTTTGTGTCTCTTTTTGTCAGCAGAAAGTTTTTGAGAATTTCATATTTCATTTGTCTATTGAAATTTCCTTTATACAACTGAAAGATACTACATGTACTATTACTTGATCAACATTTCTTTAAAGGTCAATAATTAATTAAGTGCAAATGATTTATGGTTTTATAGAACTTACACATAATACTGATAGCAGATTTTCATCGGTCACATCTCTGTACAAGTAGACCTGTTTTAATTTCATATAACAGTAAGTCTTAGCATGCTAAGCAATTGCTTGAAGATAGTTGTCTGCTCCTTTCATTTTTATGCCCCTGAAGGGAGGCATAACAAAATCGCATCCAGACCATCTGTCCGTCCGTACATCCATGTGTGTTGTGTGCAGGAGCTTTCTGCATAACTTTCATCCTGCATTAAGCTACCACCTGCCATTAATAGACATACTTTTTGTGGTCGCATTATAGGGGGTTTACTGTAATATACTGATGTTTGTGTGCAGGCTGAAACATTGTCAAACATTTGAGGATTTTGAAATAACTTGAAAGATAATGTGCATGTAGGTTGCAAGATGCAGGTTCCCTGTCTTCAATATCAAGGTCTCACATATGTGTTAAACATTTTGGGATCCAGCATACATGCATTTAGTTTACGGATGTTCATGTCCAGAGTTTTCTTATGGCCTGGCGAGGTGCATATTAAATTGGTACTGTTCATTTCATCACTCATGAATGACAGCTCTTGTTCTATCCAGATTATTTTCCAAACCTATTCAGAGTGTCAGACAGTCCAGGGTCCATGCTTATAAAGTTTTTAATTGAGTCTGAGTTTCGTTCTCAAGCTTTTGATTGTTCAGATTTGAGTTTGGCTCAAATCTGACCAATCAAAAACTTGAGAACGAACTCAGACTCAACTAAACGTTTTATAAGCATGGACATTGATCTTGATGAGATGCCAAGTTACTCAGTGTCAGACAGTCTTGGTCTTGGTGAGATGCCAAGTTACTCAGTGTCAGACAGTCTTGGTCTTGATGAGATGCCAAGTTACTTAGTGTCTTGGTCTTGATGTGATGCCAAGTTACTCAGTGTCAGACAGTCTTGGTCTTGATGAGATGCCAAGTTACTCAGTGTCAGACAGTCTTGGTCTTGATGAGATGCTAAGTTACTCAGTGTCAGACAGTCTTGGTCTTGATGAGATGCTAAGTTACTCAGTGTCAGACAGTCTTGGTCTTGATGAGATGCTAAGTTACTCAGTGTCAGACAGTCTTGGTCTTGATGAGATGCTAAGTTACTCAATGTCTTGGTCTTGGTGAGATGCCAAGTTACTCAGTGTCTCCCTATACATTGTCACAATTTCACTCCTAGTGTTTAACCCTTTACTCCATGAATATGCATGCAAGAAATAATGACATCCTGAATATTAATAATTATTAGATTAAGTTTTTGTTTGTGCATGAATGCAATAATTTTTGGCCATGACAGAAACTATAGAATCATATCTATATCGTATCATAAGCAAACAGAGCTGACCCTGATCAGACAGCTCATACAGGAGTCATGTGATCTGGGTCTGATCTGTTTGTAAAGTCATAGAAAAGTGTATTTATAGAGTAAAGGGTTAAAGACATAAGATGCATTTATATTTTACAATTACTTTTTGTTAACATTTTGTTAATTCTATCTAACATTCACCTCCTAGTTATTGTATAAACAAGTATGTGTCAGCCACTCAGTTCCTAGTTATTGTATAAACAAGTATGTATCAGCCACTCAGTTGTTTCATTTACAATGAAAGATGGAAAATAAATATTACAACGCAACTATGTCTCGTTTTTTCATGTCCTGCCTATATTAAAACTAAAGTAGATGCATTTCACAAAGTTCTACGCGAATTAATGTTGTAATATATTGCTAATATTATGTCATTATTACATCATATCATATTGTATTATATTATATATTATGTTATATATTACATCATATTATATTATGCCATATATATTATAATAAATATTATACTATCTATTAAATTATATTATATTAATCACACTGCACTGTACCACACTGAACCACACCACATCACATCACATCACATCACATCACCCCACACCACACCACATCACCCCATACCACACGACACCATCTCGTATCTTATGATATCAGATGATAGTTACCTAGTCTACATACTGAACACTTAAGACAGTTTTTGTCACATCCAGTTAGTTTTGTCTTACACAATGATAAAAAAACAGTTAAGCTGATACTGCACGTTTCTTGATTGATTTAGCAAGGCTGCAGCACTCGCAAGTTCACCGTGATTCGCATGAAAAAGGGAACATCAGTATACCTGCATTTATTTATGGCAAACTTGGAGCCGTATGACTATTGTAGATTTGCTTGTTAATGAAATGATACATAATAGTCACACAGAATATCGCTGTATGTACATAAAGACCGCTCAATGCTGCATTAAATTTGCAAATTACCTCATAATGCACTTCACCATTTCTCTCATATAAACGCTTTTCAGGCATTTGCAGACAGATTAGACCCAGTCAGACAGCGCCTGTAGGAGCCGCCTGATCAGGATATGCTCTGTTTGCTTATGAAATTATGATAGATCTGACTGCAGTTTCAACCAGTATAAAATATATAGAATTATGTGTATATATTCCATTATAAAAACTAATAAATATTCATGATGTCATTATTTTTACATGAATATTCAAATGGAAAAAGTTAAAGCAAGAGTGGGCATCCGTTAAAGCGAAGGGTTTTTATACAAAGTGTTGGGGTTTGAGATATGCATCTTCATGAAAATGATTAAACATTATCAATACATGAATTATTAACCATTCAAACGCTTAATTTTCAAATGGATTATTCAAAATTTCAAACAGGTCAAGCTTATGGTGAATATTTAGGGATTTTTCTAAAGACAAGTGTTACATGAAAAACAGTGCAAACCCTGATGAGGGGGCTCCAAGAGGAACCCTCTCGTCTGGGTCTAAACTGTTTGCAATGACATAAGTGACTCGTGTCCCGCACTGTAAGGGGTTAAATTTCGTGAAAATTTCCATTGCACACAGATATTTTATAATTACACGTATGCCATCAAAACGGTTTACAAAGAAATTCCAAAAGTTAGCGTGGAAAGACCATATTTAATGGCTGACAATAAAATAAAAGACCAACTGATGAAAATGGACATGCTACAATTCTGGCGGCATGACATTTGGTTTAATTAAAACAACATCATACAGAAAGTGTTACACCACGTCTGCTGTATGCCATCGTCATGCAACGACCGCTCCAAAGCAGGAAGCCGTATGTTAACTTAAAAATACATAACAAACGATTGTTGAATTCGCAGATACTTCTGTGTACCTAGTATAATCACGTGTAATCACGTGCAAATTTAGATCGTCCACGTCCGGTTAATTCATCAAGACATTTGGTAAACTAGTTTAAATGTTGATCACATGTTCCATAACAAAATGATTGGAATAAATCATACAGTATATACGCAAGTATGGCAAAATAAAACAATAAATGGTACACTCAAGTCTCGTTAATTAATATGACCACATAATTTATTGAAATAGTGGTTGCTTAATGCGGGGCAAAAGTTATGCAGAAAGCTCCTGCTGGAGCTTTCTGCAAAACAATTGTCCTGTATTAAGCTACCACATTTTTTTAAAAATCCAGATTTATGTTTCTTTGAGTGGTCTATTAGTGAGAATTTACTGTATTCTATATGCCAAAAAAATCTTTAAATGTGAATACGTACACTATTTTAATTCTTACCACAAAATGTTTGTAGTATTTGGAGTTTTGGTCTAGGTGAAAAGCCAAATTTTCAGTCTACGATCACCACCAACACTGTTGGAATATCTGTTTTGAAAGAAATGGAAGACAACATTCTATGAAGCGAGCGACATTTTGAGCGGAATGTTGCTTAGTATTCAAAGGTACACCATTCATCACCGGGTGAGACTGCATGTGTCTACTTTCTCAAGTATAAAATAAAGATCACTATTGATTTTGCCATACCTGGAACTTGGTTCGTTGTATTCATTTCAAAGTGTCTTTAATTACTTCTATATGTATCAATAATTAATCCCCTGGCAATTTATTCTGCGCTTAATCAAAGTATCCTCTTATGTTCATAGAAAGCGGATTTTATGCTTTGTTTGACTAATCTTAATTACAATTTATGGTGCTAATTTAAACAAAAAGAATGATAAATTGACATAAAAAGGTTCAGCATTATGCTAATTGCACATCGAAAATGGATAATTGAGCGAAGAGTAGAATCCAGACATCTACAGCGCCTTTCTTTTTTCTGTGTTTACGATCTTTCAACTGTTTGATCATTCACATGTTATCAGGTGATCTCTTTTTTGTTTTAACTAACCGGAAGTTGGAAGCTATTACGAAAAATGGCGGACCGTGTATGTTACTCAGCGCCGGAAAATGATAACCCGGAGTGTCACTCGCCTTGTTATTTATGCATCTTTATTCCTGCGTTAATGATCAAGATATAAATTCCACTATCCCACACCGGTAGAGCGTGATTACCTGTGTAACATCAATGGCAACAACGATGATGGCTGACACATGTTCATTCATTGAACGACCAAAAGTGTCATCGACCTGCTCTGCTAGATGCAAATGCAAGTCCGCTGAACACTCTTTTGTTTCTGGGAGCGTTTAGTTAATACAGATCTATATAGATTCTAATCACTGTTCTAAAATTTGGTGCCGTTCTTGAGACGTAACGTTTGAAGCATGTTTAATTTCTAGTTTCACTTCCAGCACATCCAAAGATTCTGCGACATGTGCAGTCTTCATAACTTAGCCTACGAATTTTAACATCTGTGCCAAAAGAGTAGACACATATCAAACGACTCTAGATAACTGACAATCTCGTGCTATTTTTTTTTAAGAAATGGAATGACACAACTTTTGCAGACTATGTTTAAGTCAATACTCTGGAAAAGCTATCAATCAGATATTTGAATTTTAGATAAATTGTATTACGATGAATCGCACCAATTTTTTTCTAAATGATTTAATGCGGAAATAATACGAAATTGTATCGGATATGTAAACTAGAAATGAACACATTGGTAATAAAATATTACTTCAAACCGTAGTGGCTGGCTAGGCCACCGATATCTTATAAAGACAATCCATATTATTTCACCAATCCCTTATAAAGATACATGTACTCCATATTACTTCATAACCTAGTAGCTAGGCCACCATTCTCTTATAAAGACACTCCTTAGCGAAGCAAGTATTATTATTTGTTGTTGATTTTGCACGTTATTCGCTGCAATGAATGTACCAATATTGATTGGATAAGGTGAAATAGGTCAAGTAGAAATAGGTCAAAGACACACCCACTGACTAATCAATCAGATGACTCAACGCTTTAAACAATCCGACGTCAGGAAAGGACCGTCTTCTACAGGTAGAATTGAGACAGCTAATACTGGACAGATCGTGATATCAACGAAAACATTCCACGTAGTATCTTGTTCTAAAACATACGAGTATGCCAGATTTGGTATTCACATCCGTTTATAAGACAAGTTTTGAACGTTAAATATTCGACTTATATCCATAAGCGAAGAAGTAATTGGTGTTTATTTAGGCAATAAGTGGAAGAGATGATACCTAGCCTGAACAGCATAGGCTGTAGGTAAAATTAGCATTAGGTTGCAACATGCGAGGAGCTAACATACAGCTCATTTGATGGAACGGTCCTGGGTCGTCCAGACGGAATGCTCTTAGACTGAAAACCAATTGAACAAACCATCGATGTGCTCCAGTCATCGGTAGCCTTGCATGCGAAGAACCCGTAAATCAGGCGATTCCTCTAATAAAAGTACATAAAAGACTATAAAACTCGTAAAAATGATCAAAATTCGGATAATAAAATATTTCTCTCGTATGATTCGCTTTGTACCAGGAGATGATGAGAATTAATAGTGAGATTAGCCTTATTAATTGGAATAGAACCAAAATCTGCAATCCCAACTCTCAGACTGGATTAAAACAACATAATCCCTTGCAACAGGTCCGTGAACGGCACCCTCGACCATTTGAACACAAAGAAAATAATCGTCTGCATTAATTGTCGTCTGCTTCACTATTCAAATGATGTTTTTCAAAAGCAGTGGCGGTGATCTCACTGGATCCAGTCATGGTGTGGATAATATCTGAGTCTCACCGAGTCTACATTGTAAACACACCTATGTTGAAAGACTACCAGCTGGTTTAACCATTTACTACATACATATGGCTTTCTACACCTTTGCAAATAGATAGGGTAGACTCAGATTAGGCGGCTCCAATCCGAGTATTCTGATCAGGGTCTGTTCTGTTCGCTTATAATATATAATATAGATTTGATTCTATAATTTGTCTGAGACAAATGCCCTGTGTTCCTATGCCATTATAAAAATAATACATGGTGTCATTATTTTTTACATGAATATTCATGGAGTAAAGGAATCGACAGGAAGAATAAAATGGCGTATAGTGCTTACGTGTAATTTGTAAATTATTGTCGCACAAGTACTGGTGTTCGTGCCTGACCGTGTTCCCTACCCCTGAGACAACCCAATCATCTCTGGGACACCAAAGTTGAAGCGAATATGAAAAGGACGACGCTTGCAGGATGAAACTTTTGTAAGCAATGTGTCGTCTGCTACAATTCTCACAACAGTTTTTTTTAATTTTATATTAACCCTTTCCTCCATAGGTTATTTTAGACCCAACCTCTTTGAACAAATCTACCAAAAAGGAGCATTTACTAGAGAAAAGGAAAATTTTAGAATATTGTAGTTTGAAACCATTGTGATAAATAGAGCATTTGGTCCTATAGGAGCAAATGCTCTATTTATCACAATGGTTTCAACGGGTGACTTTTACAGAGGCGTAGAAAGGCATATTTATGGAGGAAAGGGTTAAAAACAAAATGTCAAATAGTTTAGATCCTGATCAGACGTCGACTGACTCGGCGTCTCATCTGGATCCAGACTTATACGCGAAGGTCACCATAACTGACCCATATTGATATAGAGTAAACTTTTGCCAAAACTTTCATCTGCTCCAATTCAAAGGAATACAGTTACAAAATGATTAGAATTTTAATATGTTGGATACTGAAAGGACGCCGAAGTATCCGATGTACCATCTGATCTGAATTACTTACAAACCTAATCACACACTCGCATGAAACATACGGGTCCATGCTTATAAAGATTTTAGTTGAGTCTGAGATCGTTCTCAAGCTTTTGATTGGTCAGATTTGAGCCAAAGCCTTTGGCTCAAATCTGACCAATCAAAAGCTTGAGATCTGACCAATCAAAAGCTTGAGAACGAAACTCAGACTCAACTAAAAGCTTTATAAGCATGGACCCAGGTTATGCCTCAGTCACATTTGCAACGGCAACCGTATGGTGTAAAATTTCTACGGCCAGTAGAATTTCTACGAGCGCCGCAAAATTTCTACGGCCATATACTGCAGTAGTCACATATGTTATGACCGCCGCACGGCATATTTTGAATGTGTGGAGACAGAAAACCTACGGCTGCCGTACGGCCTTTGAAGTGATGGTCCACGGTCAACATACTGTCTTCTTGGGACGGCCGTGTGGCTGTCGTTGCTTCTTTTTTTTTATCAAGTATACGACAGCCGCAAGGAAGTCGCACGGTGCCCAGCCGTACGGCGTCCGTTAGGTCAGTCCGGCGCTACCGCTACACAGCTTGGTTGTAAAATGCTAGAAATTATAACCCCTCGCTTAAAATTCTACGGCAACCCTACGGCCTGTAAAAAATAGGGATAAGCCGTAAGGCGGCCGTGCGGGCACCGCAGAATTTCTACCACCGCCGCAGAAATCTCGAGATTTCAGCAATCTACAGCTACCGTACCGTACGGTGGATTAGAGCAAATGTGACTGAGGTTTTAGAACCTAAAACGTAGGTTCAACATTCATGTAATAAATAATGATATCGCCAATATTTATTAGCTGGTATTTTTATATAATAGTGCATGGACATAGGATATGTTTTCTTACAATCGCATCTACAATCACATGTACATAATGCCGTTAGTAAACGGAGCAGACCCGGACCAGATGGTTCCTACAGACGCTGTCTGATCTGGATCTATCCCACCCCCATTTTCCAAGGCGTAGAAAAAGGCGTTTATATATGGGATTAATTGACTCTTTAAAGTTTAAGGTTTATTGTTTACCATGAAAATAAAACAGATTTAACCATTTACCTGATAGATACGCATTTGACGTATATGCAAACAAGGTAGATCTCGTTCAGACAGTTCCTGTGAGAACTGTTTGATAAAAGTCCGTTCTGTTTGGTTACGGAATAATATATATCTGATTTTACAGTGCTTTTTCCGTGTTCTTGTGTCAGTATTAACCCATTTGCTCCCGCGATCCCATATCTGGGACGTAGGCAAACAGTGTAGACTCTGATCAGACGCCGCATAATGCGGCGTCTGATCAGAGTCTACACAGTTTGCTGATAGGAATATCAATATAAAACAAAACGAAATTGAAAATTTAGGCCATGCACCCCTTAGATAAAAAAAATGGAGTAATCCAATATATAAGCATGGAAGAATCCACTGGGAGCAAATGGGTTAAATTGTATATTTTCATACATGAAAATCCATTAGATAAAGGGTTAAGAAACCAACTTTCGATGTACACAATGTACACTGTGGTAAAGAATATATTACCTTATTAATGCACATTTTCTACAGTGCTTCTTAGCCACACGCGTAGATCATATCATTACGCAAGCAATATCGAACTGACGGTAGGTTACAATAAAGTTTCCATATTTATGGGAGAACAAATTGTTACGCGAGGAATTCAACACTTCTGCAAGTATTCTATATTATCAAAATCTTACCGTGTTTACTGCAGAGTATTCTAATGTGCAAACAAATGCTCGTATTTCCAAAGTATTTGTGCTGTATACGAGTATATATAACTCATTGTATACTTATTCTCTAACAATATATATTTGACAATGCACTATTTCAAATTTTTTATACTAGATTTAGTGAATAGTGGAAATATCTTTTTTTTTTTTAAAAAATGCATAAAAAAGTCGAACAACAATTGAACATTGGACTTGGTTGGGTTTAACTTATCTTTCGAATGCATGTTGATTTTTATCACTGAACTACATAGCAGCCCGATTTGCCAATATCTAAGTCATCCCAAGATATTTGCATAAATTGATAACCCTTGTTTCAAAATTGGTGTAAATAGAGGTTTTAGGTTTATAAAGTCATTGTTTTCTGGCAGTACATTTTGCCACCAGCCTTAGACCACGCTAGTCTTTTCTTTGCAGATTTCCATTATTATTTCATTCTTCTTCACTGAAATTGTATTGAAATATAATGCAATTGATGACATAAACGTTAATCGAATTTCACTTTCTCCCCGTTTTATTCCAAGAAATATTAGTCGTCATTGCTAGTTTTGCGAGCGTTTCATAGATTTCTTGTCAACAAATTTCATTGATTGGAGGAGAACATTTGGCTTGATTTGACTTGAAATAAAGTAACAAAGTCCTTTCTGTGCGCTGGGATGCAAGTTGGAGGCAGTCACGCAAACTTCCGTCAAAATGTACGAGTCCGCTCTCTAGGCACGCAATCCCTAATATGTTTATAATAATTTGTAATAAAGTATCATGACAGCGGTCGCCTTGAGAGTTCTCCAGGAAAGAAGTTAAAAATCGTCCTAAATGAGGTCTGAATAGTATCATTAGGAGTTTACGTCCACACAAATTGCTTGAACAATATAGAGTTGGTCGATCTTCGTGTGCCGGCCACTCTGACGGCGTGCAGCTGATGGCCTGCTCAGCGGTAGGTCTTTGCATTTAACCTCTAGCATGCTCAATAACTGGTCGGCAACAAAACGTTTCTGCTGTCTTATTCCTTAAAATATATTCTGCTATTTAAACAAAAGGTACAGAATGTCAAAAGGTTTGAATCTTAATCAGATCCCCATTTTTTGGACGTCTCATCTGGATACAAACTGTAAAATATTAGTTGCAATAAATTCAGCAAGGCGGTGAAAGGTTTAAATACAGGACAGTAGGAGAATGAATTATTTCATCAAAATCTGGTTAACTAACGGCGAAGATATGGAAATAAGGTTATGAATTAATCTGATTAATTAGACGCTAAATTGCTCCTCGTAAGTTTGGACAAATGTTGCAATTTATTAAACAGCGGTGATAAGACATTACACACTGTAGAGAAGTGGAAAATTTTACACCAAACAAACCACGGGGAGTCTCCACAGCTGAAAATACTCCGGACGACACATGTTTGTATTCACGACGATCTTACATTTCATTATAGTCATTAGTAGTATTTGCGTAAAAAAGGAATTTAATCTAAATGTGCGAATATGAGTAATTGTTTATGTGAAAAAAACATTCTTCATATATTCTTCTTAGATATTTGAATGTATTAAAAGTTACACTTATCGTATAAGGACTCTTTGATGTACTCATGTTTTCTGTTAAATGTATTTTATTTTAACATGTTGGTAATGCAATACTTTATATTTTTCATTATCCCTTGGTGTCATAGCACATATGTTCAACGTGCTTAAAAAGGACAAGACAAAAAACAAAGGGCTTCACTAACACCTCTAAGACTGAAAAAGATCTCCAACATTGTTTGTTTTGTTCCAGCGTTTACTAGAATGAAAAATCCTGGGAACCAAGTAGACAAGCTTAACCCTTAATCTTCTGAATAATTAAAAATGGCTCCTCCTTTTCTGAATATTTATTGACCCATCCCCTCTTACTGGCGCCTTTTTGACGCCTCTGTAAGAGCCACTTTTTGAAACCACTGTGATAAATAAAGCAAATGCGATTTTTATCACAATGGTTCGAAACTGCACCATTCCTTTTCTCTAGTAAATGTTCCTTTTCGGTAGATTTATTCAAAGCGGTGGATCTTTAAAACGTCTAGGAGGGAAAGGGTTAAGCAAAAAGTAAATTCAAAATGAATGATTGAAGAAAAGGTTTTATATACAGTGCATACCTTGGTCAGAGGGTTCCCCCAGGAGCCATTTGATCCGGGTCCATGCTTATAAAACGTTAAGTTGAGTCTGAGTTCGTTCTCAAGTTTTTGATTGGTCAGATTTGAGCCTTTGGCTCAAATCTGACCAATCAAAAGCTTGAGAACTCAAATCTGACCAATCAAAAGCTTGAGAACGAAACTCTGGGTCTACACTGTTTGCAAAGGTCTTATGCATACTTGTCGTCTGGTCAGAGTCCGCTCTGTTTGCTTATAAAGTTACAAAAGACCTGACTCTACAGTTTCTACCAATATCAGAAATGCATGTGTACATATATGCCATTACAAAAATTAGCCAATAACTATTCATGCTGTCATTATTTCTTATATGAATATTCAACAGAGAAAGTGTTAAGCAAACGAAACTTTACCCAGCGGGCTAAAAGTTACCCGTATGTA
This sequence comes from Azorinus chamasolen, assembly GCA_963576725.1. Taxonomy (NCBI): domain Eukaryota; kingdom Metazoa; phylum Mollusca; class Bivalvia; order Cardiida; family Solecurtidae; genus Azorinus; species Azorinus chamasolen. Next base: position 96,991,711 of record OY755237.1, read on the forward strand.
AGCTCCAATATACAGTGTGTGATCCGGGTTTATTTACACTGTTTGACGTGTCCGCTTACTAAATACGGTATTCCAGATAATGATGAGTGACAAAGCCTGATGAGATGCTGGCATATTTGCTTGTCTTGCTCCACAAATCCCTTGTAAGTTCTTAGCCATTGCAACCTGGGACACGCATGCACTGTTATGTACAGTGTAGACCCAGACCAGATGATTCCTAGATGAGCCCTCTGATCAAGGTCTGCACTGTTTTGTCTTTCAGATCTTCTAGCAAGTTTGCACCTTTCATACTGTGTGGACTCTACAGTTAACCACTGATATTGGACCTTGATAATTCAGTATTGTAAAGGAGTTAATATTTAGCCTCCTTAGCAATCCACCTGACTAATATCATTTTATGTCTAAACTTTCAAAGAATGATTTCTCCAATTTCTTTTTACCCTTTCCTTAATATAAAACCTTTTCGTGCCTTTGCAAACAGAGTAGACCCAGTTCAGACGGCTCATGTAAGAGCTGTCTGATCAGGATATGTTCTGTTTGCTTATGAAATAATAGAGATGTGACTCAAAAGTGTTTACCAATACCAAACATGCATGTGTATATATGCCGTTATATCGATACCAAACATACATGTGTATATATGCCGTTATATCGATACCAAACATATATGTGTATATATGCCGTTATATTCATACCAAACATGCATGTGTATATATGCCGTTATATCCATACCAAACATGCATGTGTATATATGCCGTTATATCCATACCAAACATGCATGTGTATATATGCCGTTATATCCATATGTAAACCGGTGTTAGGAAATAGTCAACTCCCGAGCAAGTTCGTTGAAGTTTATTATATGGGAAAAAGCCTGCAATATAAATAAGAAACAATATACTAACTAACTATTGGTGTCTGTAACAATTTAGAGATTTGAACAGTAAATAGCCGCGCGATACCGAAACAGAGTAAACTAAAAAAAGAGAAATGGAAGGAGAACGTCGGATATCTGTACTATTTCATTTTTGTCGTACCCTTTATTACTTTTCTACAGTTACTCTGTTTGCAGTTCAATCATTGAGTACACTAGCGATAGGTGGATACAGTATGTTCAATTAAATGTTTTTTTGTTATACATGCACTTTACCACTGTATTTGCTGTCGCGGTTGTTGTAGATTAGTCGGAGAGGGGATACGTTTATTTACACTGTTTGTCTTTTAGGATGGGGATGGAATAAGGGTGAGGTTGGGCGCCCATAAACCGGTTTAAACCCCCGGTGACTTTTGTCACTGACCGTTCCAAGGCGGTACTTCCATCTTCCTCCTATTGTATGTTTGTTTTGTCTTTGTGCGTCTCTTGTTGTTTTTTCTACCCATGTATATTTGCTGTTTCCTTGTGTTGCTGTTCGGGCGAGTGTTTGTTCTGTATGTGGTATTTCCTGCATGACTCATTTTTGTACTTTTACTAAATACATTCAATACAGACTTCGCTCAGTACTTACCAGACACATGGGGTATAGTTGACTTATTACAAATTATTATAAAACCTGTTGTCGTGAGACAACAAAGTACAAGTCAAGTAACTATAAATTACATGTATATAACTATATATCTAGATGTTGCCATCAAGACGGACTGGTGCGCACTGAGCTTAGACGGCGGGAACGCATAGGAAGAAGATAGAGAGAAAGTCCGTGCAAAGCATGTGTAAATGTAATTTCGTGCATCTCAACTATCTCTCTCTCAATCATGCTCTCATACTCTAATGTATGCGTGATATAATGAGATATACATGAAAGCAGATGACATTCCAATGATTCTGATTATATGCAGCCATGGATCCATAAAACTAAAGCAGACTACACTTTAGCAATATGAAACCCTGGTTACATACTCCCCTGGGTTGAAATAAATGTCTCCTGACATTTACTGACAAGTACTTAATAAACTGAACTTGAAATATTAAATCATATTACATATAATCCATATATTATATTGAAAATCCAATTCAGATGAAATTAACATTATGCTACAATAATGAAACTACCTGAATATAATACAAACTACAAACCAACCATAGCATAATTATGGTGAGTTGTCAATTCACTGATATGTAACTGACAGGTCACATGATATCTAAAAATAGGATCTGTCAAGTAGTAAATATAACAAATTAAACCTGATCCCTGGAACTTGCAAACAGAGATACTGATTTAAATTGGAGCAGAATTTAATTGCTTTGCAGCAATAAATGAATACTACTGACTTGGCAAAATAAAACTGATTTTAAAAACAAACTGACATGTGTTTTTAAACTGATTTTAAAAACAAACTGACATGTGAAGCTACACAAACACTTCCTGGTTTGGGTCTAGCACATACTGGGGACATACCCACTCCCCATATCGGTCAACGGGTTTTCTCAGCCGAGAAGATTTCCTAGCAACTTGAGGGGAACTTGGCTGCGGAGGAGATCCAGAGGTTCGAACTTCAGTTGACTGGTCTACAGAAGTACTAGGATTTGCATCCCCAACATTAGTGGAAACTTCACTATAAGTATGACCAATATCAGACTGGTTGCTATGGGTGACAGGAACAATTGGGGTATTCCTGCGCTGAGGGATAATATACCTCGGCTGACTGTCAGAGTCAGAATCAGAGGATTCTGAAGAAGTATCAGAATAAGAACTTGGCCTAGGAGAAGAATTTGCTCTAGTAACTGGTTTGGAAGGCTGAGGAACTGAAATGTCGACTTTTTCAGTGGAGATGAAATCAAATGGCAACAACATGTTGCGATGAAGAGTCCTGTAAGGGCCTCTCCCATCTTCCCTCTGCACCTTGTATACAGGGATACCTTCATTAGGTATACTCTTAACAATATATGGGTCAGAGTCCCACCGGTCAGCCAGTTTATTTTTGCCCTGGAGTCCAACCTTGCGCACAAGCACCCTATCACCTGGTTCAAGCAATGACTGCATCACCTGTCTGTCATACCTTTGCTTGTTCTGCGCAGCATGTTTGCCAGCAAACTTGGCTGCAGTATCATAAGCATACTCCAGCCTACTGCGCAACTTCTGTGCATAAGAAGTATGGCTCTTTGCACTTAAGGTATTATCCTTATCTGGTTCAATCCCCAGATAGGCATCAACAGACAAGCGAGGATGCCAGCCAAACATAAGATAATGCGGAGAAAATCCCGTGGCATCGCTTTTGGTGGCATTATACGCCTGCACCAATGGAGCTATAAAGCTCTTCCAGTCATGCTTATGGCTTTCCTCCAGAGTACCAAGCATCTTCAAAAGGGTTTGGTTGAAACGTTCAACCGACCCATTGCCCATCGGGTGATAAGGAGTCGTTCTGGTCTTTTGAATACCAGCAACTTTACACAACTCCTTAATGACCCGACTCTCAAAGTTCCGGCCTTGGTCACTATGCAGCCTTTCCGGAAATGAGTAATACCGGATAAAGTTGTCATAGAGAGCCTTGGCAGTGGTCTGCGCTGTCTGGTTGCGGCATGGCACAGCTTGGGCATATCTAGTAAAATGATCAGTTATGACCAAGATGTGCTCATAACCACCTTTAGACATTTCCAGAGATAAAAAGTCAATGCAGACCATCTCTAAAGGCCTAGATGTCAAAATAGGTATAAGCTCTGCTACTGGCTTGACTGGCTTTTTGCGGCGAATACAGCGCCCACAATGATCACAGTGGTCATTGACATCTTTTTCCAGTCCAGGCCAGTAGAAGCGTTGCTTAGCCAGCCAAAGAGTTTTCTCTTTGCCCTGATGCCCAACGTCCTCATGAACACCTTTAAGGGCATTCAACCGATGGGCCTCAGGGAGAACAAGCTGTTTGAGTGATCTGCCATCAAGAGATACACATGTGTATATATACCGTTCTACCCATACCAAACATACATGTGTATATATGCCGTTATATCCAATACCAAACATACGTGTGTATATATGCCGTTATATCCAATACCAAACATACGTGTGTATATATGCCGTTATATTCATACCAAACATGCATGTGTATATACGCCGTTATATCGATACCAAACATATATGTGTATATATGCCGTTATATTCATACCAAACATGCATGTGTATATATGTCGTTATATCCATACCAAACATGTATGTGTATATATGCCGTTATATCCATAAAAACATACATGTATATATATACCGTTCTATCCATACCAAACATACATGTGTATATATACCGTTTTATTATACCTCAATATATCCTTCAATGCAAAACTCCCATAGACCTAAAATGTGATCTTATGGTATATCACTCTCAGAATGAGCTTCCAGGTGAATATATCAGGATATATCACCCTCGGAATGAGCTTCCAGGTGAATATATCCGTTTCAAAATCACAATTCTAATGCAACATTTTTGTAACACGCATTCTGATTGGTCCACGTGACAAAATTTGAAGCATATAAACCACCGATATACTGTCGGAAAAATGAATATACTGTCGGAAACCGAATCACTAGAAAATTTACTACGAAATATTCATACGCGCATTAATTTGACATTTCATTCATCCAGTGTCTTCGTTCATTCAGACCCATTCATTCAATTTTACTATTAATGCGCGTATGAATATTTCGTAGTAAATTTTCTAGTGATTCGGTTTCCGACAGTATATTCATTTTTCCGACAGTATATCGGTGGTTTATATGCTTCAAATTTTGTCACGTGGACCAATCAGAATGCGTGTTACAAAAATGTTGCATTAGAATTAAACATTACCAACCGATCACAGACAATGATCTGAAAACACTAAAAAACTCAGGTTTCCTCTCTGTCATAAATCACAAATCTTTCCAAAGAAAAGTGGTTTGACATAACCTTGAATTTCGCTCTTCGTGGTATACATATAATAGAAAACCTAAGATCTCTGACAAAAGTACAATTTATGAGTCATGCAGGAAACATGTCATGTAAATCTCTGAAAACATACCTGATAAAACTGCTCCCGTGATCGAACCATTTCATTCAGTAACCCAAACGTTCAGTCGATTATGAAGAATCATATACACATCCAGGCCTGTTGGTGAGCGTGTGCTGAACGAAATGATGAAAACAATTTCTGCTGAGGCTTGTTTCGTCAAAAGTTTTAAAACACAAGTCACTGTGTCCGAGAGACCGCAATCATGCACTAGCTGTTGGCCTATGCTGGTGTCAAAACCAGGGAAATAATGAATAAGTCCGGTCATCAGAATGAAGCCAGTGTCCGAAGCTATAATGCCGACTCGTCCGACAATCAGAAGCGGCAGTATTCTTCAATTCTTCAATGACAGTCCCATAATGAGAATTCGCCCCACCCACTCAAGACCACTCGAGGGCTCTTTGCAAATTCCAAACATGCCTGTAGAGTGTCGCTCCTGATAATTTCCATTTGCACGTCCACTTGGCCTATCATCATTCTCATCAAATACACCAATCAGCCAAAGTATCTTGAATATGCAACCAGTTCCACATTGCAAACAATTTAAAAATAAATAATTCCGTTGTCAATGTGCACAATTATTGTGGAATTTCGAGCAATGTCGAGGTCAAATTTGATTCATCTTTCGTAGTTTTGAAAGGGACCTACCGTCAGAAATTCAACGGACTATGACCTAACGGTTTTCATTTGCGAAAATCAAAGTATCAAGTGAAAACACCAGTTCTTGGTATATTAAATATAAGCATAATTGCTAGGTTCCGGGAGAACTATTTTCTATATGCGTAATGCGGAGATATGCGGTGTTTCATGACGTCATGCTATGACGACATAGAGAAAATATCAAAGGACTTAAAGTATTGTTTGTTTTTTACCATCTGGATCTATGGTTTCATTAGAATAGGGATAACCGTTGCGTATTTGAAGATTTGCAGCAGTATATCGGTGGTTTATATATCGCAAATAATCGTTTTACATGCTCCGCTAACGCGTCGCATGTAAAACTAAATTTGCGACATATAAACCACCGATATACTGCTGCAAATCTTCAAATACGCAACGGTTATCCCCTAAATCTAACATCATCACTGCTATGACCACCGACTCCAAAATGTCTGTTTATTGGATTCTTTCTCTCATGTCTTACATCACTCAAATACTCTTTCATTCTCTCCCGAATTTCTCAGTCTTACCAACATACATAATTATATCGCATTTATTGCATTTTATTGCATATAGAATCTACTACATTCGGGAGAATGCATGCACGCTAATGCATGCACGACGTCGTTGCGCTGATGACGTCATCTGATGACGTCATTACTTTAACTCAATGCTACATGATGCTGGATCAACATTATTCTCTTTGATTTTATGGCTGAATGCATAGATTCTACATTTACCAAAATGTGACGTGTATTTTGACATGATTATCTTTGATAAAGGCTCTCGTAGTGGTCGAAATATTAGATAAGAGCTATTTCAGTATTTCTATATTATCTTAATTCCCTCTATGGAATATTATCTTCATTGATTATTTCTTTTAATTTTAGAATTAACTAATATTGTACTTCTAAAGTATTTCGGTATAATAAAATAATTAACACAAAGCTGTCGGGATGATAGAGGATATTGTCAGCCCTTGAACTGGCATATTTACCCCTCGGCTGCGCCTCGGGGTAAATATACCAATTCTCGGGCTGACAATATCCTCTATCACCCCGACAGCTATGTGTTAATTATATAATATCGATACCAAACATGCATGTATATATATGCCGTTATATCGATACCAAACATATATGTGTAAATATACCGTTATATCCAATACCAAACATGCATGTGTATATATGCCGTTATATCGACACCAAACATACATATATGCCGTTATATCCCTGATGTCATCATTTCTTTCATTAATATTCAACAGGGAAAGCGTTGTCAAACAGCTTTTAACCTGAAAAGACTTTGAGTCACCCGGTGTCCCATCTGGATACAAACTGTCTACAAACACACCCAGGATTGGCCTTCAGTATACTAAATGTTGAAGGTGATATTTAGTTTGTGTGTTGGTTCAAAACATGCTTTAGGGTTCAACAATTGCATTGTTTCATGCTACAATGTCGTAAAATATGTGGATTATCTTCAATTATTACTTGTCTAGACAGAATCAATGATTGTTATTAATTCTAATCATTCTCTATTAAACTGTGTGATTCTATAGTCTGACGAATAACACTGGAGTATATATATTTTTCAGACAGCAACTGATGAAAAACTACTATACAGTAATTATTGTATGTATGCTCAAAATTATATATTGTACACATGTATACTTATATATATATTACATAATTCTTATCTCAAGCTTATTAGTATTGTGATACTTTAACCTTTGTCCGGTTAAACATAGTATGACGTACGTTTGCAAACAGCTCGGGTCCATATGGAACGCTTAAACCCTTTCCTCCACAAATACAACTTTCTATGCCTTTGCAAACAGAGTATACCCAGATCAGACGGCTCCTATAGGAGCCGTCTGATCAGGGTCTGCTCTGTTTGCATATTATATAATATAGATATGATATTATAGTTTCTGCCATGAGCAAAACATCCTGTGTTCATGGACCATTATGAAAATTAATCTAATTGATGTTCATGATGTAATGATTTCTTACATGAATATCCATGGAGTAAAGGGTTAATATTTCAGTGTCTCATATCGGAACCGAAACTGTTTTACATTTCTCAAAGGTTAGATTGAAAGTAAATATCAAAAGAATAAAAAATGTTCCATCAGAAATTAGTTTTACACCAGCATAGGAATATAGGAAACAAATGGATATACAACTGTACACATATTCCAAGGTGACTATTGCATGTACATGTACAGTGGAACTGTTCTAATGAAACCACCAACTCGAGGTATATCAAGGAGTGTAAAAGGCAGGTGGTAGTTAATGAAGGATGAAAGGAATGCAGAAAGTTCTCTAGGAGCTCTCTGCATTGCTTTTACCAAACATTAACCCCTTCAGTGCCATGAACACGGGTCTGTGCTATCATATGCAAACTGTTTGGACCAAGATGAGACGCCGAGTGACTCGAGTGTCTCACCAGGATGAAAACTGTTTGGACCAAGATGAGACGCCGAGTACCTCTAAAATTTGACGTATCAAGTAGAAAACGTGCCTGGTAGTGAAAACGTTTGCATTTAAAATTATTCATGTTTGTTTATTAACTGGTCGCATTAGAGGGGTTCTACTGTATAATTATGTATTAGTATGGAAAGAAGCTTGATGAAAACGGCACATGTTGCTCTTGCAAAGAAAAGTAATGTTGAAAAGGCTAGACTAAGAAATGCATGGCAATATTAGCCCCCAAATGTCAAAATACATTGTACAGTTTAAGAGACTTTGATTGCTTACAGAAAAAGACGTATAAGTAATATTACCGCTAAAACTCATATAAACCTAATTGTTCCTGAGTCAGGACAGAATAGGACAAACAGTAGACAGCAGATCCTGATCAGACAGCTTCTACAAGGTTTCTCAGATACTGGTCATCCCTGTTTGCGCAAACATTCGTCTTTATCCAGTAAGTGTGTATGTGTGCGTGTGGTGGTGTGTAGTGGTGGTGGTGGTGTGTGGTGGTGTGTAGTGGTGGTGGTGTGTGGTGGTGGTGGGTGGTGGTGGGTGGGGGATTAATGCCACTTAAGGTGTTGATACAAGCCATTTTATTTTAGACCGTTTCAAATTAACTCCACTGGTATCGTGGTATGTATACGGTCTATCAAATATGACTTACGTTGTATGTGTGTTTTAGTCCTAATCTATTCAAAATAGCATTTTCAGTCCAATAATGTGTACGAGTACATGCATCGCTTGGAATTCATCAAATGACGGATAAAAGACACTATTAGATTAGATCGTTGGTATGCTATACTGGTTCGTTTGTAATCACTTTTGTAAATATTCTTAATCCAAATGAAACGCCGAACAGCATAGCGTCTCATCAAAATCCAAACTGTTTGGTCCAAATGGCTGGTTTGTTAGTAGAAGACAATTATGTAGCTGATATTAAGTCTCAAAAGAAACAAAAAGTCAAGAAAGAATTTTAACCTCACCACCGCTCGTATACACACAAGTACATGGAGAAAGCGACCGCCTTCACGCAAAAACATGATAAAACCGAATGATCTGGAAATGAGCACTTGATTGGAAAATCAATTTATTCCTTCGTATAAATCGGGGACATTTTATGAGCTCCGAGTTTAGAAATCTGATCCTCTTTTCTATTTCGCAAGAAAGTGATTTCTTGACTGCGAAAACTGAGGAAGAGCACGAGGTTCTGGAAAGGAGCGAATCACCTCTAGGTTTGTTATGAATGATGAACACTCAGGGACACAAAATTAATTTCCTTCATATAAACGTCTTTGCAAACAGAGAAGTCCCAGATCAGATGGCTCCTACTAGAGACGTCTGATCAGGGTCTACTCTATTTGAATATAAAATAATATAGATCTGATTCTAGTTTCTGCCGATGTGAAAAAAGCCTGTTCATATTATGATTAGACTTAGCTGATAAATGCTCATAGTGTCATATTTTTTAAATAAATATTGAACAGGTAAAGAGTTAAAGTTTACAAGAGCGATTGCACTAGATTCTCATAAAGCCACAACTCAGTTTAACTGAGAACGAATATAATACAATCAGCCCTCAATGGCAAACATTAAAGATTTCTTTTGAGTGATCTCTTTAGACAGGTACATCTAGAACTCGCACTTTGCACTTCCACATTTTAACCCATTCCCTCATATTGACGTCTTTTGACGACTCTGGAAAAGTCACTTTGTGAAACCATTGTGATAAATAGAGCATTTGCTCCTATAGGAGCAAATGCTCTATTTATCACAATGGTTTCTAAACTACACACTTCTAAAATAGTTAATGCTCCTTTTCGGTAGATTTATTCAAAGAGGTTGAGTCTAAAAATAGCCTATGAAGTAACGGGTTAATTAACCATTTATTTGATAGCCTAACGTTTTATGCATTTACGCACATAGATGAATACAGAGTCATACATATTGTTTGCCTATTATTGTACACATCTGATTCTCTACTGTTCGCGATAGAATGAATGTCCATGGTATAGTATAGTTATATACAAAATGAATTAATTGATATTCATAATGGACACAGTCTTGCATGAATATTCGTGAAATAAAGAGTTAAATACGTATATCCCTCGTTGAAAAATGTGCAAAAAAGGAGACAGAAACTTGCGGATGAACATGGACCCATGACGTATCATGTAAATATCATAGTTTGGAACACACAGAAATGGCAGCTAGAGAACTGTTGAAGATATTGTGTTAAGCATTTAATGGGCTGGTGCAAATATATGTGCTGTAGATCAGTATTCGATTTCATTATTCATATAATGACAATATAACAATAACTATGTCGTTTCAGTTTTAA